>JAQFVV010012435.1:3846970-4446970 GCA_028023455.1 Epiperipatus broadwayi | reverse complement strand
CCAAACATCACTGGGTACTTTTTATATGAATTAATATCATTCATTCTTATTTAAAAATGTAATTTTGATAGCTTCACCTTTTATTAATGTTTATGATAGTCACGTGAATGACGAGAAATAGAGATCCTTGATGGCAAACTAGTTTGATTGACATGCATTGTTACATTAAAATTGAGTCTGTTTTTTATCCAATAATTATGTTTCACAGATGTTTTATAATTTTTAATTTTTATTTTAAAAATATTTTAATGCTTAATTTTTTAAAATAAATTTTAAATACCAAATAAAAAAAATGTACCTAACCATAAATTACTTTCATTAAACTGATCAAAGTAAGCAAAATTTATTAATGTAAAATAAATAATTTTGTTTATATTATTTATAACTAAGTACTATTTTAATTATTCATTTGCAAACCAAATAGAAATTAAATGATTAAGACTTATTGCAGAACAACTCAAATAAAATTTAATTTAATTATAACTACAAGATATCAGTAATAGAAATGTTAAATATATGATTTAAGCTTCCATCAAAAATTTTAATTTTCGACTGAAAGTTTTGCATATAATTTCATCAGTATTATATATATATATATATTTTCGACTGAAAGTTTTGCATATAATTTCATCAGTATTATATATATATATTTTATATATTTTTTTAAAAATATATATAATATATAATACTGATGAAATTATATGCAAAACTTTCAGTCGAAAATTAAAATTTTTGATGGAAGCTTAAATCATATTCTATTAATAATTAACTCTTCTTTATTTAAGCATTTAGTAAATAAAAAGATATTTTTAAATAAATAATCTATTCAAAGAAAAGCACTTATCCAACTCCAACTCATAATGGACTAGTGAAGAGGAAGGTAACATTCATTAAATTTGCAAATTGTCACGTGATAATTTTTAAAGATTTTTACCTTTATGCCCTCTCACTACAAATAGATATATATCCAATTACTGACTAATGATGGGTTAACTATCTGTAAAATAGTTCTAATAAAGTTCATTTGTACTGGATTTGAATCCCAGGTCATATACATAGCTCACAAGCACACTATCCTTTACATTACAAAACTCCTTTAGTTTACTAAATATTTTTCTTTAATAACTCATCTATTTATACAGTCAATATCAATCCTTACATTTTATATTTTGTTTTTTTCCAATAAAATTATTTTCTTGTTTTATCTTTGTATCTTTCTCTCTTTTTATTTTTTATTTCTTAGTTATGTTTAAAAAAGTTTAAAAATATTCTTCTTTACATTTCAGTTATTATTTTTTCTGCCTGATATTTTTTAATATTTTCCCCTCTGTTTTTATATTTATTTAGTTTTAAATAAAACAATCATTTTTTATATGTTGGTTAATATCCTTTATTAATTTTATTGAAGTAGTAATATTTTTAACATTTATATAAAACCAAAGACACATTCCAAGATTGATTTAACATGGGTATCTTTTAATATGATATTTAAACATTAAAAAAATTAAAATATAAATAATTTACTAATGGATTTCAAATAAGGGTGCTTCTTATAACACATCACTTGATTTTCAAACTTAGTATATTAACAACTTAGTTTTCTCTTCATTTTGGCACCAACTATAATTAGTAACACTCAAGACTATTAAATTATATAATTATTGACCTGCTGTCAGATTTATACAACTGTACAAGCAGGTTAGCTTTGCTTTAGAATTTTTAAATTTTTTTAAATTTTGATCTTAGAGGATGGTAGTAAAAAAAGTGTTTTAAAAAAAAGACTGATGAAAACATAATTGCTTTGTTTTCAGATTTGAATCCCTCAATCTTAATAAAAAAAGAAAAATTCAGGATTGTAGTTAAATTGCAATACAATATTATGGCCATTGATAACTCAAGTTCAAAGGAATGTGGTCCTAAAACAAAAAAGAAATGAGTGCTTTTTATGCAAAATATGCAAATGAAAACCTAGTTCTATGCAAAGTCAATATTGAGTTCATAAAAAAATAGTGCTAAAATAGAGAAGAAATTAATGTTTTTTATGCAAAATATATAAATTGAAAATGCAGAGACAACATTACAAATTACCTAGATGTACTGAACAACATATTAAAAATTCATAAAAACATAAAAAATATTCCTATATTTTATTAAATGACAATGCAGTAAGTAGATAGTAAAGATAAGTGTTTCCACAATAATATTACATTATAGCAGACATGTACAACATTATCTATTATAACGTTTTCCGTTTTGCTTGGCCTCTATATGCATTATAAAATGCGCGAGTTGATCAAGTTATGCAAAAAAAAAAGAAGAAAGTTTCATTTCTATTTCTAAAAAACATAACTATCTTTCCTGATCAACTTGGCCTAGTAATTGTTGAGAATTATGCTATCAACATAATCAGTTTTTAATTTATTTGAAAGACGCCAGAGTTCTACAAGAACCCACCGAAACCATCACATTACATCTCGCACATTAAAAAGAAAAAATGCTTTTAAGAATCAGTAATGCTACTGTAATGTAGAATTATATTTTTAAATATTATTCCTGGGCTTATTCAAAACATATTGGCAAAGGTAAATTACATTTTTAAATCTTACTAAACTAATAATAAATTTAATAATAAATATTAATAACGTACAAATGAAAATTGGTATTAGAAATATTTTTATTCTAATAGATTAAAATGTTTAAATGAAATTATTAATCAACTAAATTGGAGAGAACACACTTTAATTTAGACGTGAAACATTAATAAAAAAATAACAGTTAAATAATTAATTAAAAAGTTCTGGGGAAAACAAGAGTCTCTTCAACAATAACATGAAAGTCTATATCGGGATCCTATTATAAGCTTATTTTTTTATGAGTTGTTTGTAAAATGGTTAAATTTGTCACAATCAGGAATAACAAAGTATAACTTACCGGTAAGTTTAGTGAATTCAGTAGTAGATCACTATGCATAGTTTTTTGGGTAGAATGAGCTCGGCCTTTTGGTTATTATTTGATCTTGTGGTCCATTCTCCTAGTCGGTCACGAAGGCTTTTCTGGTGTACATCTTCAGGCACAATGTCCACAGAAGCTCCGGTTCACTCTGACATGCTGAATTATTTTAGTGAAGTGATCCTGGACATATTATTGTTATCCAGGACTAACTAGAGAAACAAACAAAACAAGACGTTCTTCAAACTGGCCTCTGCCTTTTTATACTAGAGGCCCAGTTTTCAGACTTCTGCACATAAACTATTATCATGGCGTTTTTGGTTCATAATCTTGTATAGTCTTTACTCATTCTTCAGTTACAAAGTTCTCTTTTTTTAGCAAATCTTTCGGCCATCTTTAATTAGCTAAAATATTTTTCTTTTAGCTTATCTTTTTACTTTTGGAATTCTTTTAATTTATCTGGATTGGTAATCTGTGTCTTTTGTTCTCTTCAATTTTAACTTTTATTTTTAATTACATAAAAAAAAAATACGAAAGACAATTTTAACTTTCAATGTACGTTTTTTTTAAACAAAATAAATTATACTCAAAAAAAAAATCTAAATTTACTTTTTTTTTTTTAGCTTTTATCAACTGCCAATACGTATTTGTACCATATATAAATAAACGGTACACTATTAAATAAGTTTTAACTCCATCCAATAAAAATAATACATTAAAAGTGATATTAACACCATATATTCACAAAATGCTACACGTATATTTATTTTTATTAAGAGTGCTTAGCACAAAAAATGCATTAAATTTTTTATTTAGTATTTTCAGTGTTTTTTTCTCAACATATGACATTAATATTTATTTTAATATATATTATATATTGTAATTAATTTAACATTTTAAATATTGATTGCAATGATATATTAAGAGTTTTTTTTCTGAAAAAAAAATTATGAAGAAATCTACAATTTTATCAAAATTTTGAATATAGATGTGTGATTTGAATATGAAAAGACTTTGAAAATGATTCATATTTTATTGAAATCAATAAGATGATAATTGATTCTTGGTTAAGAGCTACAAAGTAGATAACTGATGCAAAATAATAATAATTTACCAATAAATTTTAATTTGAAAATTTTTTAAAATCATCCTTAAAAAAAATTGAACATCTACAATTTCATAAAATAATATGAAAAAGAGTTTAAAATGATATAAAAAATATAAATGTAAATTAGTAGTGTAAGTTGTAAAAGAGGACAAAAGTTGGAACCATAGTATTTCATAACAAGTTAAATATTTAATTATTACTAAAAGAGATATTATGAAATGTATGAAAGAGTTCTACATAGAATTATAGTGTAATAGAAACAAAAAAAAAAGTAGCACATGCAATTGTTATATCTTCAGAAATGCCTAGCATTTTATATAAATGAATGAGACATGCACTTAAATTTACTAGGAAGTAAAAAGCTTCAGTAATAGTGGAATTATTATTGATATTTTAAAAGAAGCAGGTGAGAAAGTAATAAAAATATGTTGACAAAGGTATATATTAAATGACTAACTGATAAATATGTTTCCAATGTCTTGGAAGACTGTGTTAGTAATATTGATATTAAATAAAAGTGATAAAGAAGATATTAAAAATTGTATTATCATTCTTCTTTGAGTTCTGTACCCAATATTTACAAGGTTAATAAGATCTCATTTTCTATGAAATTTGAATTCTATTAAATCAAGAAAAACCACCTGGAGTTAAAAGTTATTTTAGAGCAATGGACACATTATAACAGTCAGAAAACGTGTTACTCATAAACATAATTCAGAATTCGACCACCACACAGAACAGCAGCACCATCGAGATAGTGAAGCCACCCGTGGTACTGAGTTCGAACATAGTTTGTCGGTTCCACAATACAATCCATGAAACAACGCATCTGCTGCGACATTAGTAAATATTTCTTTAGGCACGGTGGTCAGGGATATACAAGAGATTCATGATTTTATTTTTGAGATAGCCAATAATCAAACTAATATTAGTTAAACATTCATATTTATATAATCAGGGAAATATTATATAGAATGGGTATCGAATAAATGAAACGTAACTGCAGACATATAGTTTAAAATTATTTATTAACATATTTTAATAAGATCATTTACTAACAATATTTTATGGATTAAAAGCTTCAGTAGCGGGATTTGCGACATGATTATATTTTAAAGAATACATTTATTTATTTGTTTACAAAAGAAATTCATTTATTTCAAGGTGTAATCTAGCTACCTAAAATTCTCGAGTAAGTATTTCTAATGCATGCCTGGAGGGATTTATACCTTTGCAATGCAAGAGTCTAAAGTAAGATTTAAGAGTAGTGGGGGACATATATTTATTTAATTAAAATATTTATTTTATGACTAAGGGCAAACATTTATTTGAGAGTGAATTATAAAGATAATGCAGAGGTGGAGTGATATATAGACTAACAAAATTAAGTAAAGGAACACAGGGTATGCTTTAGAAAGGCGATATGGAATGGCAGTATATCGAAACTGCAATGCCGTGAATGAGTTTATAACAATGTCAGGCTGGTCTCTGCCATTGGCCCAATGAAGTAAGGTGTCACATAAGCATAACCAGGGACAAGCAGTCTGTGTCACAGTTTGCCGGCTGGCTGTGTGACATTGTCAAGTCCTACAGGAACACCCATTATGTCCGCTTGTGTAGGATGACTGGGGTTAATTTCAACCCTGAAGAATCCAGAAATTCCATGGCGGAATGGGTCATCGCATCTCTAAAATGTAACACATGTATAATGTATTAATGATTATGATAAGATTTAAATAGATTTCTAACTCAGCCTTACATTAACAACATTTACTAAAAGAACATTGGCGACTCTCAAAGAAATGTAATTTTCTAGAATTATTCATTAAGATTTAATATAAACTGGGAATTATTACAACTAATATGCCAGTCATTTGCGAAGTAGTAGACCCTGCATTACAATAATTGATGCATTGAATGTGTGTCGATTTATATGAAAGTTAAGTGATTTATGAAAGTAAATATTAATGAAAATTTGACACGCATTCACCGTTTCAAGCGATCATAGATTTAGACTTTGAAAATTGAGACAATTATGAGCATGCAATAATTAAATAATAAATATAGATAAAATGTAGATTTTAGAAATATGCACCCAAGAAAGATAGAATGAGGTAAGCTAGATTATTAGAGAAATTTACACATTAAGTTAATTATTCAACTTTAGTTATACAAATGGTAGTTTTTACATTTTACAATTTAGATAAGTAATATGAAGAAGAGCTATAGCATGTTATTAGAGTACTCTAGAGATTGAACACAGACAGGTACCTGTTTTATAAGAAGTTTTCCGAGTCCATTGGTTTAGTGGCAAATAGTTCACAAGTGGCAATTCTTTCTTGTATTTAGATATTTCATTTACTTTAACAGCAGCAGCAGCTTTCTCATTTATTTCAGGCAGCAGATCTTCATGGTAAATTTATGACAGGCAATGGAAAGTTCAGCATCAGATAGGCCATCTCCCGATGGAGAATAATCTAGGTGCTTTTACTCGGTCATACCTTGACAGGAACAATTTATTTTTATATTTTGGAGACTCTCAGTGATCGAGAGCAAAGCTAAAGTTTAAGTGAATGTCTCCAGCAAGTCTAAGATGGCCTCTTTTCTTATCTTGATCTTTCATATTTTTGTTAAGGTATTTTTAGGTTCTACTTAATCTGCCCTGAGGATAATCAATGCATTTTGTTGGTTTTAATTATAAAGAAAGCTTCCGTTCTATTGTTTACATTTTACATTTACTAATTACATTTTGGGGAATTTTTCTTTAATTAATCTATTATCTATCACTGACCGATGCTTTTAAATTTCAAAGACAAAAAGGGAACATAAGATTATTTTAACTTTTAATTAAATATTACATCAGATTTTTTTAGAATTATTATTAAACGAAATTTAAACAAAGCAATAAATACGAACTTTATAATCCAAAATAAATGATTAAAATTATACAAAATTATATAACTAAAAGAAATCTAAATTATATTATTTTATCCTTATTTAGTGCTTTTAATTTGAGATCAAAATGTGTGTGTGTTTATGTTGAATTCTACATATATTTATACATTTTTTATATTGCTACACACACAATTCGATACCAAAAGTTTAAATTTGGGCGGAATAGACTGGTCAGTGAGAGACGATAGAAAAAGGTGAAACTTAAGATTTGAATACAAATGTTACTGTTTCAACATGCAAGTATTGAAAGAAATTTATATAGGAAAATCCTATTACTATGAATTGCCATTATGCTTTGGATTTGTAAATTATGAAAAAGGTATTTGATTCTATAAAAATTTCTATAGTGATTAAAGCATTGGATCATCAAGGGATAGACCCAATACATTTTTACATTTTGAAGAATATATTGTAACTATATATTTTACATTGTGGGTTAGATATGTTTTAAAGCATTAATTTTTTTATAAGATTGTAATAAGTGAATTTTATTATCTGTACTATTATAATAAAAATCTTAAATTATATGTTTCAATAGTGTGGGCTAAAATAATTCAATTATTTAGTTAGCAGTTATCTAAAATTATTTAATATTCACTTAAATGAGTAAAATTAATATTTTTAACTAAAGAAGAGTTAATATAGAGCTTAATGTGTTTCAAATAGATGTAATAGATAAAGTTGTTCTATGCTGTCTGAAATGATTAGTTAACGTTGTTAGGATTTTTAATTATTGATTTTTATAATAAATAGTTTTAGAATAATAGTTATGATTTATTAAATACCAATTTATGTGAGAGTATTTAAAACTAGAGTTTACAAATAGTAAGTGTAACTGACTGAGATTAGTGTTAATTTTTAAGTTATTTTTAAATGTCAGTCAATAACTAATTTATTTTCACTGTATTAAAATGGGTATATTTAATATACATGTGTATATGTGAGTGTTTGAGCATGTATGTAAATTATTGAAAATTAAAAAGATTTCTTAAAAGAATGAAGTTTATTTTAAAATTTGGTACATCTCTTATAAGGCTTAAAAGTTTTTAGCTAATGCAAAAAAAAAAAAAAAAAAACAGTAATAAAGAGTATTTAATAAAAATAATGTTTAATTTGAAAATTCGTTAATAATTTTATTAAATAATTGATTTGATAATTATTTGAAGTTGATAAAAATCCTTAATTAATAACTTCATTTATTGTCTAGACATCACATGAGCACACTGTCTGGATTTAAACTGCAAGGTCAAGATCAGATCAATTAAAATGTCAATAATGCACTATTAATTTAAATATAATATAGACCTGTGATTGGTTTAATAAAAAGCAAATGAAGTAAAGATCTTGGTACATAGGTGTAAAATAACATAACACTAGTATAAAAGTAGATACTTAAAATTTATTGACATTTCACTTCAACTTAAAATCTTTACTTTAAATTTTAACTTTGTTTTAGCTTTGAAATAAATTGTTTGGTTTTTATTTGATTATTTTTTTAAATCAACATTAAAGTTTAAAGTTTTATTTTTTTATCATGTTCATGATAGAGTAAAGAATTAGAAAGTTATCTATGCAGTATTTCTCCTGAAAGTGTATATTTGACTGATTTATCAAACAATAACTAAAAAAAAAAATGCTAAAAAAATTATATTTTTCAAAGCTAAAAGAAAAGAGCTCATGTAAGGAAAATATGTTATTTCATTGTTATATAACAATTAAATTCTGAACTTTGCTATAAGACTATCTCTGGCACATTTTAACTAATATTTAATTAATTATTAATACTAATTATTGCTATGAAAATAGCCAATTTATGTCAAGTTCAGATATAAAATGACAAATTTCTATAAAAATATTAAGTCAATTATTAAGAGTCTTTGTAGCATGTCATCTGTTCACTTCAACTAATTAGTTGAATTTTTTCTTTTTTAAATTGCATGAAAACTATAAGCATGATGTCAATAGAAATTCTAGCATTCATTGCTGCTTGATTCCATCTTTAAAATGATGTATCGCAATGTAAAATCGGATAAAATTTGAATTTTTATTAATATTTTTATTAATAGGTGCATTTATTTTTTTTATTTTCTGGTCAATCGACTAGTTTACATGAGGACAATAAAGGCAGAAATTTTTTATCAGCCTCACTATCTAACTAAAGTGGATTAAAATACATTGATATTTGCATTTAAGGCCTTCAATGGGATGTAAATGTAAACACGCAATATTGTAAGTATACAATTTTAATTTTTTAATTTTTTGAATATTTTAAATTTTTTTTAATTATTTGATAAATTATATCATTTATTAATTTGTGTTTGTAATGGTGTGTGTGTGTGTGTGTATAAATTATATAATATTCAATCATTAATGCTCTTTATTATACAGTATATAAATTTATATTCAAATATAACAAAAGTGGTTTTATACAGTGTAATTTTGTGTCTCTGATCCAATTTTGAGGCAACCTTATTTTATTGACAAAATTATTATCAAAAGATTTAATAATTTATTAGTATGTTTATATTTGTATTAGTGTGTTTGCTGTTGCATTGGATTTGTATAACAAGTAATGATTTACATATATAGAGCAGTGTAATGTACATTTTAACTGATAATCAAATGTACAGAAAGATTGCTGTTGATGAAGCAGTCACAAAATTTACTTGGCATAGTAACATGTGGAAATATAAACACTAATAACAAATAGAGATTTCAAATGGTGTGTGTGTGTGTAATGGAGGCCACAATGGTTATGCATATACCACATGAAATTATATGTAGGCAAAGAATCAAATTCTGATTCTTGCCTATGCCTTGATACTCATCCTGTGGAGTCCTTAGTTTTGCCACATCTTGAATCACATTATTTTCAAGTCTATAGTTAGCAAATGAGCTATATGCAAATAAATTATATCTCTGTGAGACAATAAATATGACAAAATAGCATCACTGGTATGCATAAAGAATATAAACATCACTGATGTATACAAAAAATATAAAACGAAGAGATGAAACTCATTTTATTAATGATACAGACAGTAGGCTACAATTTCTAGTTTTAGATAGACAAGAAGCCACTTGCTATGGTGACAAATGTATACCCACCTTCTGGAAATGATTTGTTTTGTATCTTTTATTAGAATGAATCTTTTTCTTGTAGATGCCTTTGAGAATTGTTAACTTTTGGGGTACAAGATAAAAATGAAGAATTCTTATGTGAATAGTATTGGAGATTCTGAAGCTATGGATTACCTCAGGTAAGAAATATTATATATCATTTGAAAGATAATTTTGTGAGGAATACAAAAAAATTATCATTGAAGATGTAATTTAAAGTTAGTTAATGATGAATTAGAAATTATGAACAAACAATAAAGTAATAATTATGTCCAATGTTGAAATTTCCTTTTTTCCTTATTTTTAAAAAGGTAGACTTATTGTTTTTTTTATTTTTCTAGTTTCTATCAATGTAAAGTTTTTTACTGTATTAAAACTGAAATTATTGTGAAAATTGTTTTCAGGTTAGTTTTTTTTTTTAAAATTCAATATGGTGCCTGGAGAATCAACCTGTTAAAAAAGAAGCAGTGACAATTATTTAAAATTGTCTTATAAAATGATCACAAAAAAAAAAATTATGAAAAGCAACTTTTTAATTATTACAATGAAAAGTCCATATTCTCATTGTTTCAAATTAAAACAAATAATCTCAAGTTTACTTATTCATTTATTTATTTGAAATTTGTTTTTAAAATTGCTGATTGCTTCAAACATATTGTTATTATATTACAAAAGAAATAAATATAATTTATGTTTACATCAGCCAACTTATAATAATAAAACTTAATAAAGAGCAATTTGAAATAAATTATTATTCTGTTCATTTCTCCTCTGATTTTCATTGCCATCAAGCATTGGTGGACAAGAGGTCAGCACATCTGCCTTACAAGCAGTTGTCCCAGGTTAGCGGGTTCGCTTCCTGGCTGATGCTATGACACATGAAAAAAAAAGTGTTTCAAAAGAAATTGTTTGCTATTATAACTATTTGCTGTCAATTCCTGTTATTTTACATTTGTGAAATTATTGCAAAATTTTTCTCAAAATATTTCTGCATATATGTGTGTCTTCTCTAACTTACTTGGACTGTGCATGTGTTCATATGTCACTTCAAGAAGAGAACAAAAGAACTGAAAAGAGATAGTTTTTCTTATAAAAAGGAAAATGAAATTTTAATCTTTTAAAAAGAATATTATAATGATCGTGTATATATATATATTTTATGTTTAGAATTATTATAGCCATAGTTTATGTATCCTATTATGATTATTATTAGTTATTATATTATAAATGTATTTGTATGAACTGTGTTCACAAGATGGAATTGATAAGATATACAGTAGAGTGTTTCAGAGTTTTCTGAATGATTATTTAAAATTATATAAATGATTGTACTCAGAAGTATAACAGTCTTTTGTATATTATGAAAAGTATTTCATGAATAAAAGTATTATAAATATCAGTATGTGTATGATAATTTTAAGTAGTTTATACATAGTGTTGTCACCATTATGCAGTAATAGGTTTTCCCCATATACATATAATCTTAAACAAAGTGAATGAATTGTATTATTTATGCTTTTACTATTATTAGCTCCATATCTTTTATTATTAGTAGTATTTTTGAGGCAATTTTGAGTGATACTATATGACTTTTATGTGTATTTGGACACTCCATGACATTGAGATCACCTGCACATAGTACCAGATGCTTGACTGTATTTTTGCTAGCTTGTATTTCCCTTATTTATTATGCCTAGAGTTTTAATATTAAAGTATATTTTGGTGTATATCCACAGACATGTTCAGCTTTACAATTCAGTATCAGCTCCACTATAACTTTTTTGAACTTAAAGTATATTATCAGTGTTGAGCACAGTTATTTCATTATCCCAACATAGGTATTGTTAATATTAAAAGTATCTTATATTGCATAATATTTGTTGCTATCATAGTAATATTTATTAAGCATCTTCACACTGATTTTTAATACTGGTTTTTGATTAAAAAAGTGTATAATATCTCCTAGTAGCCTGGTCAAGGCATATATTTGATGAATAAGAGAACTATTGGGCAATGAATATAACTTACATGATAAAATTGTAGAAATAGTTTTAAGAAAGATATACCAATGTATAAAATTATTAATATTTGTAAATTATAGATAATAAATGAAAAATAATGATAATAATTATTGTAAATAAATATTTTGATTATATGGATTATATGTGTTATAAATAAATATTTTATTACAAATTAAATACGTTTTTGTTTCATTGCTATTATATTATTGCATAAGCACATCTATTTATGAGTAAATCTACTTTAATAAAGCTTGCATTAATAATTATTTTTAAGAGTACATTTCAAGAGTTATATAGTGTTTAAACACTCGTTTTGCTTAATAATTATTTAATTATTTTACCTGCATTCTTAAAAGATAAAAGTAATATTATTTACTTCATTTCAAATGCACTTGTTATGTAGAGGGCAGCATAAAAAATACCATTACTGCCTTCTATATAATTTTGATATTTTTATTCAAATTTTGCATCAGATAATATAAGATTTCTGTATTTTATAGTCAGTAGAAGAGAAATAATTATATTTAAATAATTGTAAAGTATTTAGAAATGTTTTTCAAGTTACCAATTATATATTATTTAAGTATTTGAGGACTCTGTTATTATGTAATTTCATTTCTACTTTTTTAAAAATACTAAGATTACAAAATAAACTATGAGAAGTGCCAAATATTCCATGTCTAGCTTAAATAATAACCGTCATATTTTTGTTAAAAAGTTAAAGTATTACCATTACCATTTTTTTCTAAGAAAATTTCCCCCTGAAATTGAACCCTGATATCAAGATATTTGAATTTGCAAAAAATCTATATTTGAGATATATGCTTTAAGACAGAAGACAACATATTTATAATTAAAAAAAAAAACCTGTATTTGTGATGAAGATATTTTAAGAATTAAGATAAAATGTTTTGAATTATAAAAGAACTTTGTATTTTAATAATTATGTTTAGCCATGGTATTGTCTATAAAAGGATTCATACTCTAGTGTTTTTTAAAAAAAATCCATGTTATATGGTGTCTGTTCATGTAACATCTGATTGCTAGCCACCAACCATTTGGGCAGTCTGATTCTCAGGTACATATTTGGTTTTTGTCTTGCCAAACATGTTGGCTTTCCATCAGTCATATGGTATTGATTAGTCATCAAGTTACATTATAATAATATTCAATAGCAATGATTAGATTACATGGACAGTAATATCTTAGAATAATTCTATATCTCCAAAACATTTTGTAACAGTTTTACAATAAGCCTTTTGTGGATTAAAATGGAAAGCTAAGAAAATAAAAATAAATGGAGGTTATTAGTCATCTGGATTTTTTTTTAATACTGTTTTGACCTTCAGGAAATATTGCAAACGTTATGAAATGAAAGTAGGATTAAAAATAAATATTAAAAAGATTTAATTAATTTTCAATGGATTTTCTCAGAAAAAAATAGGATTAATAATCATTAATTAGAAACTATAAATACCTTGCTCAGATTATTAATGCACTAGATGGAATTAATGAGAATCAACTTTGAATTGAGTACTTTTGGGGAAAATATGTTAATGTCAAAAGGAAATATGTCTTTATGTTTGAAGATGTTTAATAGATGTGCTTTAGTCTTTGTCATTCGTGGATTTAAGATGTGCGCACTTAATAGAAGAGAAATTCAAGAGATTTCAGATTACTTATTGATGTATGTTACAAGTAATAACAAAAGATGGAAAATAAGTCACACTAGTGAGAGAACAATGAACTACAACTGACATAAGTAAAACAATTCAAAGAGACGATAATGGTGGACAAATGAAATCTTAAATTTAATACCAACAGATAGTAAAAGACTTAAAAAGAGTCATGTAAAAAATGGATGGATAAAATAATGAAGTTTGTTAGGGTATTACGAAGAAGAAATTCTAAAAATCAAGGTAGTTGGCTTAAACTTGGGGAGGCTTTTACAATGCAGTGGATCGATAATTGTTGAAAATTATGATGATGATTAAACTGCCATATTTTAAAGACAGGTTATAAAAGTTTTTAAGTATAGATGTAAATTTTAATTGTCTTTTTTTAAAAAAAAAATTATAATACGTATTGAAAACATTTAAGAAATTAAATTTTAATTGTCTCATAATTTTTTTTTTTTTAAAAAGTTTATTTAAATTAAATGAAATTTCTATTTGTAAGGCAATATTTAAATGTATAAATTATTGTTTGTAAATTAACTATAATTATGTTTTCAGTTTTAAAATACATTTAAAAAATATACATAATCTTAATTGGTTTGTTTATATTTTTCTTTTGATCAGTACATTAAAATGTAAAAGAAAAACTAAATACAGCAAATCATATTAAAGAAAGAATAAAATAAAATTTTCACATATATAATACAATATAATGAACATGCTAATAACTCTAAACAAGCTTTTATGATAAATGCCACAAGAGAAAGCATTTAAAATTATCTAGAATTATCCCTATCCCCAATCCGGTTTTGAGCTAATGGCTCTCATCAGTGAAGCACCAGAACATTCAGACACTAGATCCCAAATACCAACTCAAGCCCAACATTTATCTAATAATAGGTAGAAAATCTGAAAATTTCAGACATCTATATGTCTTCATATCCAGCTATCTAACTTAAATACCTACATGGATGTAAACAAACTTCAGCCACACTATATATAAAGAACCATTAGCTCAAAAACAGTTTGGGGATAGGGATAATTTTAGATAGAGATTTTAAATGCTTTCTTTTGTGGTATTTATCGGAACAGTTTGTAGCATGCTCATTATATTATTACATCTGTAATACAACATTATTAAGTCACATGATATATGACTTGATTTTCTTATTATTATAGTTTGGCTTAGGAGGCTTTGGTGGTGTTATATTGCTAAGGCTATTAATATACTGTATATCTAAAGTAGGTTCAGACCTATGTATTTATTTAAGTTACATAGCTGGATTTGAAGACATATAGATGTTTGAAAATTTCAGATTTTCTACTTAATAGTTAAGTATTAGATAAATACTGGGCTTGAGTTGGTATTTTAGATATAGCATCTGAATATCCTAGTGCCTGACTGAGGAGAGCCATTAGCTCAAAACTGGTTTGTGGATAGGGAAAGTAATTCTAGATAGAGATTTTAAATGCTTTCTCTTGTTGTATTTACTTGTTTTGAGCTATTAGCATACTCATTATATTACATTTGTAATACAAGCTTATTAAATTAAATCACATGATATATGACTTAATTTTCTTACTATTACATATATAATACATCTTATAATATGAAAGAGTTTATTTTCTTAGGATTCACTAAACATCAATGCTTGTTAAAATACAAGGTTAAATCATGTTAAAAAGTGGAGGGTTAGGTTTACAATTTGGTCATTCTGCTGTGATGACATTGTTTCTATTCTTATCTTTTTAATTTTAAACATACACATTCACATATGTTCATATGCCTAAACACACATATGAAACATTACTAAACATCATTAATAGAAGAATCTTTGGCACACTATCAGTATCTCTATCTGATGGCAAATAGCCAATTCCATTTGCTATTTAATCATGGTCAACTATTCTTATCTAAAAAGAAATGTTCCCAGACAAATCTTGGCTGATCAAATGAGTGTCAAAATAACTTATTGTAAAAATAATACTGTTATTTCTATAAGATGCAATATCCAGAAATGATTGAGTAAAAATGATATAAATATAAAGATATTTTATTATTAATAATAAATGTAATAGAAATGCAACTTTTAATTAAAATGAACAGAGTTTAAACTGCTATCACAGATATGAATATAACTGATAAAAATATAAAAATAGAAGCATGTTTACTTTATATCATGCAAGAATAATATTCCTGAATTACAACCATCTTAATATATGTCAAGCATTAGTGGTCGCGGTCATCCCAGGATGGCGGGTTTGCTTCCCGGCTGATGCTTTGACATATGAGAAAAAAGAAACCACCTTAATACATATAACATATATATGTTTTCTTACATTTTGTCTAATAATATGTATGTTAAATTCTTTAATAAAGACAGAATACATTGACTAGAATACAAATGGATAAAATCAGTCATAGGTGTGAAAAATATAATTTTAGGGTAAAAAAGAAAATTTTTAAGAAAAACTAGCATGTACTAGAAAATAGATTTTGGCGGCATTAAATGTTTTGTTCTGATGGCATTAGATGCTACTTCTGTATAATAAATCTTAATACATTACAGGAAAAATTATTTAGGAAACACAAATATATTGAGGAAGGATTGTTTTGGAAACTCAAAATATTTTAGAAAAAGCAATGTAGGAAGATGAAATTATGTTACACATGAAAACACTCCATCTTGAAGATTTATTGTGTTTGGAAAATGTTAATTATCTAGAACTTAAAACAACAGAGAAATATGTTTATTGAGAGAATGAAAATATGCAATTTATCTATACATATATGTGTTTAATTGATTAATTGAGAAAAGGAATATATATTCTTGATGGTTTGTTCTCGGTTTCCAGAAGGCTATTAAAGTATATAATAAAACAATGAACTCAGAAGAGAATCTTGTGGAATTGACATATTATGTGAAAACTCAAAAGATATCTTGCTATTTAAATGCTATATGAATTTGCATATCAAAACCAAATTGGCTAGGATACTATAAAAAAAGGTAAAAGGATGTTGTGGTGTTGGGAGTAATTCTAGAAGTTTGGAAATAGTACAGAGTCCTAAGCAGTAGTGAAGCATAATTCAACTGCAATTGCGACTTATTTAACATTTATGCTTTTCTAATCACTATTTTAAATAGTGATATAACTGCAAAATAAGAAGGGATTTCTTTTGAAAAATTAGAACTGCCAAATTGCTGGAGGAATTACTATTGATTTTTACCTTTTAATAAAGATTTTATTATTTTTCTAAGTAAAAATAATATTGAAATAGATATTAATGTAGGCAAATTGGGTAGAGTGGAATAATTATATATATTTGATAGAGAGAATATTTAATTGATTATAAAAAAAAAAGGAAAAATGAAATGGCTAAGATGAGTCTTTGATTTTGGGATGACGTATATACTAGGATATGTCTTGTATGAAATTAAGCTGGAGTGCAATTTCACTTATGATTAGTTACTAGTGATCCAAAAAAAAAAAAGCAAGGTGTAGATGACAACGTGATTATAATTTAGATTTAAAAATGAAAAAAAAAAGTAGTTGTATTTTCACCTGTGAGGATTGATGAGGATTCAAAATTTTTAAGTATATAACCAAATGCTTAATGAATATAACTATTGGACTATGTATGAACATTATCAAGAAATATTTCAAATTTCTTATGAGAAACATAACCAGCACTTGTAAGTTGTTTGTGCTTATATACCTGCTTAAGGGAAAACAAAATTAATAGATGAAGTAGGTGTTTTAACTTGAAGTATAATAAGGCTAATTTTTTTAGAAGGCTATCGGGAGCTTCTTTTTTTAAAAAAAAAAAAAAAATTGTGTATTGTAGTCATGATTATATTAATACAGTAAAATAAGATTTATAAAAAATCTAGATTTAAAATATTATTTTTTGTGTAGATATATATTTTATAAAAAAAAAAAGTATCTAAAATTGTACTTTTTATATATAAGCAGTTTAAGAATGTTATTACATATTACCAAATTCACCATTTCCTTTATTTTGCTGTAATATCTTATATAAATGCAATTTATTTACTGTACCTTAAATACTTTTAAGTGAAAATCGTTTATTGTACAAATATGCATACACATTCTTACATTTTGATTATCCTGCAGTCTTCTTCAGAACCACTTACTTTAAAAAAACAAACAAAGTAAAAGTGTCTCTAAAGAAGACTGCAGGACAGTCAAAACATAAGATTGGATATGCATATATGCACAATAAAAGGTTTTGCTAAAAAGTGTTTAAATTACAGTGGATACATTGCAATATTATTACATGTAAAAGTTTGTTGTTTTTACAAATCTTTCTTTTCTTCTCTAAATTCCAGTAATATCAATTATTAGTTTTTTCCTCTCACAATTTATATTCATAAATGTAGATAAAATCATATGATACAATTTTTTAAAACATTTCAATTATTTTAAAGCTAGGATTATATTTTAAAATTTTGTCAGGTATCCTGTTTTAACTTAGGATCAAGTAATAAATTAATATATAATTATGCAAAAGATGATCAAAATAAATGTTTGTTCAAAATAGAATCTTTATAAAAGAAATGAGTATCAACCATAAGAATATAATTTTCAGGTTATTTGTTACTTCTAAAACTTAAAAAAAAAGTCAAATGATCTTAGGGAGTCAAGTGACTATAAAGAGCAAATGGCTGTATCTTCATTTCAGTTTCAATCTACAAATCATTTTCAAGTCTTTTTTTTTTCAATTAAAATGTTGTGATTTATCATTTTTAGGATAATTATTTTAGCATATAAGGTTTTCTCATGTGACTATTGTATTTTACAAATACATGATTTCAAGTAAGGTTATTTACTAGCACATTTTAAACAACTTTTTATTAAAACATCTTTAGTAAATTATAGCTGAAAATGTTTCTAACCTTGGCTAAGGAAAAGGTTTTTTTTCCTGTATCTTTATTTATTAACAGTAATTGAGAGTGCTTTTGGCTAAAGAATGAATCTGACTTCTCTAGCTGAAACAACACTCAGCTATAGTTAATAAATAAAGATACAGAATAAACATTTTTCATAGCCAATGGTAAAAACATTTTTGGCAACTAATTGCAAACAAGATTAAAAAAGGGCTAACAACTTTGAATATTAAAATATATTTAGGTAGCAAATAGTTTGAGAAATTAAAAATTGTGATAAATATGTTTTAATATTTGTAGAGTAAAATATTTTGCTTTCCATCATGTAATTTACAATGCTTAAAGAAAACATATTATATTTATAAAAATTAAAATGTGTTTTTAAAAAATTATGCATAAATATCAAATACTTACAAAATTATAAATATGAATATACTATAATGGTCAGGAGAAGACTCTTTCCCTATTTGCTATGCTAAGACACCACTAGGCTATTAGAACATAGTAAATTTATACAGCAGACAGATATAGTTGAGTTTTATAATAAAAATTTCAAACTTATTTTTAATTATAGGTTTCAAAGTTTTATTAATAAAGATAAAATAATAAGTTACTGCCAGTACTAATAAGACAAACATTTATTATGTACATAACATATATAAAACAGATTTTAGGATTAGATTATTTAACATCATTAAATAGATTTAAATCCTGATATTTTTATTAATATGCACAGATGGAAATTTTTATACCATTAAAAATATTTTATAATGCTAAGCATAGATAGACTACATAGAATATGCACTTAGAAACTGTCAAATCATTTAACCTCAGGCTAAAAATTTACAGTTAAAATAACATTAGCTTCCTGATATACAGACATAGCCAATGCAATATGAAGATGTTAACATAAAACCATGCTAACAGGAATATACATCTATAGCATGATATTATTAAAGAAGTGACATCATCCAGTACGGGAATGTGCATCTGCCTGTTGAAGGAATCATATGTAAAAATAGTGAGAAAACAAAATGTTCCATATGGAGGGAGATCAGGCTGTGCCAACTTATAGTCCCTATCCATAGAGTGTAAGAAATCAAATGGTGTTGGGAATACCTCTATCACCAATAACGATGGGATGGCTATCTTTTTTGAGCCATGCACTCATTTGGGTACTATGCTCTCTATGTTAACATGGCACAAGCAAATGAAACTCTAATGCACCTCTTCATATCACATTGATATCAAACATTGTACAGCCCTCCACCAGCATCGATTCAACTACAAGACAAATAGTTTAAAATTAACCACCCATAATCTAATCTAAACTTAACTAATTTATACAGCCATCTACACTTAACTTTAAATTTAGTAATTTAGTTAACAAAAATGGAAATGATTGATAGCAAATGTTATACATAATAAAGAAATATTAATAATAGTTTAGAGTTCTTTTGATTGTCAGATAAGAGCTTTTAGAAGTTATGCTTGGGTTCACTAATTGAAAGATTGTTTAAGTTAGCTATTTAAAAGGTCCTATTATATTCCCATGGTATATCTTGATGAGTCCTCAAGATTGGAGCAGGTGTGTTGAAGTCCATGTCAGCTATCACATTTTTATAAATTGTTCTCCTTGGAGATGGAACTACTGCTTGCCTTTTATTCAGAAACCATCATTTGGGAGATCACCTCAGCTAGTGCAAATAAGAGAAGCAAAATTTATTGTGAGACCTCTATATTGTGGAGTCCACAATACAGCTGTGAAATATTTTTAACCAGTCACCACCACTCACTCAATAATCAATCAATAGTCTTCAATTTTATTTTCATTCTGACTCCCTTACCACCAAATTTTCAGATCGACTGCTCCTGATGTTCCAATCTTATTGGCCATGATGGTTTTCCTTTCTGGACAGTGTGTGTTTGTTGGTAACTGCATTGGCCAGTTTAGTCAAAAATGGGAAACACCATAATTTTTTAATTTTTATCTCTTATCTGACTGTCTATCATTTAAGTGCCCCAAGGGCCTGTTTGCTTTACATTTATTACATTTTAATAGAACAATCATTTCCATTCTACTAAGATTTAAACATAATTTTTGAATAGAAACTAATTACCATTTACATTACTTTAAAAAATAATAATCTTTAGATTTTTCTCCTTTTTTTTACTTTAACTAACTTTTAAGTAACTATTTAATAGTTTTCCAACTGTGCAATTTTATAACTATTATTTGAATTAAATTTTATATATATCACTTTTACTTATGGATCTTTTTCTTTTTTGATTTTCATTTTAAAACGATATAATGACATATGTATATCATTACAATATATAACAATTTAAAGTAAAACCAAAGTTTGAAGTAGTAAACAAAAGCTTATTTTCACTATTATTACTGATGTGCAAACACTACCAGAATTTTCACAATATGTAAGCTTCAACACTTTTTATTTTTCCCCCCATTACACCTGATAAAACTAAAATTGAGTATGTCATACATTATATCCAATCAATGATAAAAACAAGTCTTATAGTGAACTGATAAAAAATAATCTGGGTTTATTCTAGTTATTGGAGGATGTATGTAACAGTAACTGAGAAACATCCATTTTGACAGATGAAATAGTTAAATTTTTATAGAAGTTCTTCATACTTTTTATAATTTTTAATTTGAATAAGTAAAATGTTGTATACATTTTTTTAAAAAAAAAAACAAACTTTATTTTGAATAAAAATATAAAAAATATGAACAGTTGTCTTTAAAAATTTATATTATTTATAAAAAAAAACAACAACTTAAAAATGACCTAAAATTACAACCTTTGTAATACCTTTCTAAAAGTATCGTTATAATGAAAAATAAAATTGTTTTTAAATTTCATTAAGATTTTTAATTTTTTAAAAAAAAACACACAAAAACCTTCATATGTATATGTAAAATATAAGCTTTAAACTGTTTTCCTCTTTTTTAATATCCAGCGCAATGTTTTTTTTATTTTACTTTACTATGTTTTATGATAATAATAAAATATGAATGTATTCTATAACATGAAACATTTAAAATCAATAACAGTTGTATTATATTTATATTTTAGTTAAAAAGTATTTTGAAATTAAAGTTTCATCGGTTACCTCATTTTAATTGTTTAATTAAAAAATCTTGTTAATATAACACTAATCAAATAATTTGAGAACAGGAAGTGACATATCAACTTTTAGCTTTCCGATCAATAATTTTATCATTGCATAAAAACATGCAGAATAAATACTTGTCATAAATTATGATAAGCAGTTATTTTTTTTACAATTAAAGTTTAATAACATTTGACAATAATTTAATCAAAGATTATGTTAATCACAATATTTTTTTAGAAAAATAGATTTTATTTGTAACTTAAAGATTTAAAAGATTCTTCAACATTTGTGATGTAATTTTACACATGGAAAAGATAGAATGAATATTCTTGAGACAGGAGGCAGTAATACCAACTACCATCAATGATCAAATCTTACTAATTGGTTGTAGTCCCAAATGGCTTTGTAAATTTTCTTTCAAGCAAAGAAGATGCTAAGTTAGATATATTGTTAAAAGAAGGTTGCCTTGGCAACATATTGAGATTGTTGATTGTTATTGATATTGGGATTGTCTAAGTGTTGACTGATTTCTATGACTCTCTATATATACAGGCTTGCATGTAAATTCAGACTATGTGATTTTTATATATTTTGAAAAAATAAAAATGATATATAACTTTATTTGAGTTTATTAATAGTTTTTAGTTAAGATATTAGTTCACTCAAATATTGATAGCATGAAAATGATTGTATCTGCTGTGTCTGTTTATGCTTATGTCTATTATCATTATTGACATGATGAAAAAATATTAAAAATTAAATAAATAAATATGCATTATAAACTGTATATGATTATCTGATTGTTTAAGTACTATCATAAATCGTCTTTCAATCGTCTTTCAGTCAGACATGTTCTCATCTTGTGTGTATTCAACATGCACTCAATCAAGCATGTTGATATTTTTTTCAATTTATTGCTGTATTGTCTTTTTTATGAGTATTATTATTTTTTATTAATTATTTTTATCAGTGTTTTAATATGTGTATTTTTAAAATTAAGATATATTATCACATCATTTTAAACATTATTGATCCACTACAGGATAAATATTTTTCCAAGAATCATTCAGTTTCTCTTATTTCTGACCTCTCTTCTCCACATCAATTCAGCAAATAAATTTCATTCACCCATCTTACACATGATTGCTTTTTAGGTCTTTTACACTCTTTTGGAATTCAGTTTAAAAATTCAACTGTCTGTTATTATCTCTTCTAGCAATGTGTCCAACCCATCTCCACTTTAGTCTCTTAATTTTGTCAACTATATGAGTAATACATGTTTGTTTTCTCATTCATGTTGAAACGGTTGTCTTCAAATCCCTCACCGTTTCACCAACCATCCTAATAACCCACTCGTCTGTGCTAAGTTCAAACCTGTTTAATAAGTCTAAATTAAAATTTGTAAGCTAAAAATTGCAATCACGGCTATATAAACAGCATTATATATGCACATACGAAAGAACGCTATAATTGAATAGTATTGCCAGAGTTATAGCGTATAATTTTATCGCGTAATATTTTTAAACTATTTTTAGTACAGTAATAATGTAGCGTCAATTTATTAATTTATTACTTAAATTCGTATGTGGGGATATAATCCACCTATATTAAATATATATAGCCTAGTGGCGTGATTAAAATATTTATTAAATTTTAAGTTTCATTTTTATTATAAACCAATTTAATGTAAAAACACATTGAAAGGGTGATTGATTGCAAATGCGCTGACAAGTTTCTTTTTAAAAAGAAAAAAGATTTTTTTTTCTAAAAATAAAAGTATTTTCGTAGAATTAAAAGTTTAGTAAAGTTTTTGCTGTAAACAATTGTATCAGTATATGCCACACCTGCCTTAGGTTTCTAAAAAGAAAAGCCAATTTTAAAATAATCTAGCTAATTGATTCTAAATTATTTTGGAGACCTCGCTAATTAAAAATATGTTTACAGCAGGGATTTTACACATAAATTATAAAATCAGAACAAAATTCCTGACTAATTAAAATAAAATCTAATATCGGATTAAACTGATTAAAATTCGATTTAATTAAAAATTTGATAATCAGAGAAAAGTTATAACACCTAAAAGGAATGTCAGCATGTTTGAAATCAACCACTAATTTCATAAGCAAATTAAAAATTTTGTAATCTTGATGGAGATGAAATTCCAAGGTGTGTGGGCTGATAAGGCGATCATTTTAAAAAGGCCATGTAAAGTGGAGGAGCCATCTTAGATCTTTACTTTTTTGAAACCTTGACAGCTTTGAATCTTTGAAATCTTTACAGCTTGAATGCTACATCTGTGAATTTTTGCCTTCTTTGATCATCTTTAAGCTTTTGAATCCAGCGTGTATCCTGAACCAAAAGCAACCGTGAACATTTTGACATCCAGTTAAGTCAATAATTTTTATATCTGTTCGAGAGAAAATGTCGGGCTAAAACAGGCAGCCTTGGCTAAGCTCCAGAGTGAAGGCGACGGGCCTTTACTTCCATCCAAAAACCACCATCACCAGTATGCCGCCATAACATCTCCGCTCTAACCGTGGGAAGAAGATGATGCCGCAAGCCGCCACAAAGACTCCCGTAACTCCAGCTCAAGTACTACAAGATGACCGGTAACATCACCATTTCTAACTGCAGTTCAATATATTAATTTTTCTTTAAGTCTAGACTTATAAAATTTATTTTAATTCTAAAATCTTGAATTCAAGTAAATTGCTAAATGTAAAATTTTATTCTTAAATTTAATTATATAATTCTGACCTACTTTCTAATGTTTCCTAACTAAATGATTTTAATAATTTTATTTTCAATTTTCTCACTGCAGTTGTGACTATGGTTTCTTTATTTCTTTTTTTATTTTAAAATATAAATTATATGCTAATGCCTCGAAACAGCGGGCATTCAATATTAATAATAAAGAGAAGAGAGAATGACCCCTCTTCATTTAATAATTATTTATCGTAGCTTAATGCACGCTGTTTCGAAACCCTCTTAAATAACTGTCAAGAATTGGCTATGTGCTGATTATTATTTTGACCTTGATTATTTAATTATTTGTTGGCAATTTTAAAATGGGAATCTTGTTTTAACCCAAAGTAAATTTCAATTTAATTTTCACTAAGCAATATCCAAGCCTTGAATAAGTATATTTGTTATTTATTTCATTTTGTAAAAGCCCTCCAAATATACTTTTTCCCCCTTTTTTTTCATTAATCGCGTAATCAAATGTGTTATTTGAGAGTGAAACTAGAAAGCAAAGAATATTTAAAAGTACGCCCACGTATAGCATATGATTATTAAAATGCTATATTAGAGTTGGCGCTAATGATTACACTGATTAGCTATCGTTCTCGTGGCTAAATATTAAATTATTTCAACTCTTTTGCTTGGCGGATGTGATAATTTTATTATACATTTAAACTTTCTCGTTATGTTGCATTTTTCTTTAAGATGGGACTCGGAACGGCCATCCCTCTTACACTCCTTGGGTCGCACACGAATAAGACCTGACGTCAAATTCCAGGCAATAGTGTTAGCTACCCCAACCCTCTTTAGCAGCATGGCGATCGGTCATAGGGCTCCGGTGTTGATCACAAAACCCTAAATATTAATCCATCCGCAGAGCAACATTTATTATAACTGTTTACCAGCGCTATAGCGCATTGGTTCTTTTGGTTGCCAACTCTTCCTCCCTTAAATTAAGTTTCAGCCATTGTCTGACATATTCAAGAGCTAGTTTCGGTCTCATGTACAATAGTTTGAAATAATAATATTATAGATAAATTTGACTTTAAATGTTTCACATATATGTGAAAACAAGGCTTCGTCTGATTACTTAGCTGAAAACCATGAAATAAGAGGGATTAGCATAATCTGCCCCATAGCTACAATGCAGTGACTGATCAATAAGATAATAAAGCAAATGATGAAAACAATATTTAATTTCATCAAATAGCACAACAAATGTAAAATAATTTTAATTGTAAGGAGAGAATGTTAAAGCGCTCTCCAAAAATGTTAGATGCTACGCGCATTTTAATTGTAAAATGCAAGAATAATATATATAAAAATCGTCAAATTTAATCTGCAAAAATAAACATACAATTTAATAAATTACTCTGCTCTCGATCTTATTTATTTCAATCCAATTCAAAATTCTTTATATTATATATGTGATTTCCTATGCATTAATTAGTTTTAAATATATATAGTTGATAAATTCCATTTTTTTGTTATGAGTCTCATTGCTTCTCCCTGACCTATGTCGGCTCATGGTTAAAATGATATCTATATGTATCTTCAAGGTGGTCATCCGTAGGGTCGTGAGTCTTGGAGCACAGGTGAAGGAGTTGAAGTGCGGTCAGTCTCGAGATCTAACCATCTCATACTGGTCGGCTTGGTATCTTTGCTTGGACTCTGGATTCTGTTGCGCGAATGTGCTAGCTTGACCGGTACATAGATTTTTTTTCCCCCGATTATGGACGCCCAAAACGTGGGGCTTTTGATCAATGCCACGACCCTGAACCAATGATAAAGGAATTTAATGATATAGTATATAAATTTTTTTTCCTGATTATCCAAACGTTAGAGTTTTTGATCAAAATCAACAGTATAGCATTCATTTTTTCTTACTGCTTGCTCAAATAGGAGACTAATTATTCTCCGTCCCTAAAAATTGAACATTAAAAAACTATATATATATGACTTTTTCTGTTAATGCATAGTAAAAAAAAAAAAAAAAATTTTTTTTCAAATGACTTTTGGTAAATTTTGAGTTTAATTTTGTTAAGCTTCTTGCTCACTGGTGACTGGCGCCCGAGGATGATTTAAATAAGCTATAGGTCATCCTCATATAAATTTGTCATCAGGGGTAGTGAAGGAAAACATTGTAATTTAAAAGGAAAGAAAAAACCGTTTGTTTTTTTTTAAATGTAAATCATACTTTGTGAATTGGATTGAATAAGAATGAGAATGAAATTGGAAAGTGGGTCAAATATAAATTTTACCGTTTGAAACTGGCACAGACGTATAAAACAAAATATTGTTACAATCATGAACTAATTTAAAATTAAATTTTAAAGCAGCTGGAAGAAACCGAGGGTGAGTCAACTTTTATTATTTATTTTTATAATTGTATTTATTAAAGTTATGAAATAATGGGCGGGTCTTGCAAAATAAAAATAATAGCGGTATAAAGTTAGGCATCATAGTAGAGTTAGGCATCATAACAGGATGGGAAGTGAACCAGTCACTTTCATTCACGGAGTTTAGCCATCAGCCGTATATTCAATAAAATTTTTTTTTAGTAAATTAATCAGTATTGTTTTGAGATCTAGTTTAATAAGAAAAAAAAATAATAATAATATGGAGGAGGATCAAGAAATAATGAGTGAAGGGGAAGAAGTACAGAAGGAAATAGGAGGGAAATGTTTAGGGATCACGTTAAGGTCAGGGAGAAAGATCGCAGAAGAGAGAGGCAGCACAGAAGGGGAAGTGAGCCTTAGCCCTGATGAGGAAATTCCTACAGGAGAAGCTGCCATTATCTCAGAAGAACCAGTAAATAATGAAATAGAACATAAACAGGTGGAAGAGTCCAAAAATAAAAATCGGGATGTGAATTTTATGTTGGAGAGGATGACTCAAATTTTTATAAAGAGAGACGAGGTAAATAGTCAGAAATTAGAGGAGAGAGATCAAAAAAATAAGTTAGAAATGGAGCAGAGATTTGAGGTGTTGGGAAAGGAAATTAGAGAGGGAAACAAACGGTATGAGGAAGGGATAGTAGAAGTGAGACGAGAAATGGAAATGCAAGGCCAACGACTTGAAGAAAAGCTATGTAGGAGCTGGCAGGAGTTGTCCATCAGCTGCCAAGAAAAATATGAAGAAGTTCAAGTAGAGGTCACAAAAAAATTAGATCAAAACCGAGAAGAAACCAACAAGGAAATAGAATCACTAAAAGAACAACTCACAGATGTTAGAGGGCAGACCGAGCATCAGGAAATGGTTATGGAGGAGAAAGTCTCTAAAATGGGGCAAGATATCTGCCTCAAAATTGAAGAATACGAAGAGGGACAGAAACAGATCAGAGAGGAGATTTCTGAGTTAAAAGAAAACTTGAGTTATAGAAATCATGTTTTTGCCCAAGAAGAAAATGCCATTACAGAAGACATCCAGGAATTGAAGAGAGAAATTACACAAATAAGGGAAGCAAAAATGGACATTGTAGAATGTAACTTAACTACTGGTTCCCAAACCTACAACCAGGGCAAGACAAACATTGTACCAGATATTAGTAAGACTACAGATAGTGTAAAAGATACTTCTAATATAAGGGAGATGAAAATCAACATGGAAAACATTATGGATAAAGAATCTGAACACTGTTCCATCCCATGCAGGAGTGGTTTAGAGTTAACACTAGAAAATAGAGAACCAACTATATATGAATCAGTGACATCATCAATGAATATACCCATGGGCTTGGCTAAATTTATCCAAGTAAAATCTTTTAAGGGAGAAGTGGGAGAAAATCCAAAGGTACATTTAGAAAGCTTAAAGGAACTCTTCAGATTTCAAAAGGTCCTAGTAGCTGATCAGGTAGCATTGGCCATTCATTATTTACATGGATACGCAAAGTCTTGGTGGGACTGCTGTAGAGATCGGAAGAGCACACGTCACCTCTGTTAAGACCAACAAGCGAATGTAAGAGACATCTGAATCCGAGGATGATGATATGTTGGGATATTGTTTTGGCTTTAGTAGTCACGAGCCAAGTATTAAACAACCCCCAGATCCTACTTAAAAATTTATTAGCTATAAAAAAAAAAAAAAAGGATCTGTCCCTCCCCCAAAAACATTAAATATATATACTGCATATTTAAAAAAAAAAAAAAAAACTAACATGTCTACCCCATTCTAACTGACAAATATCCATTTGGATATTAATTCAGATTTATTGAGATTTCATGATTTTTTTTTTATGATTGATTGGTGATTTAATGAGTATATTGCTCTTGATATTAATTTTATTGCGCGTATGTTTTTTTTTTGTGGTAGGAGAGTCGTAAATATAAAGGTACTGATAAATAAATCCCTTAGCGCAGCAAGTAAATAAGTTTATGTGCATGGGAAAATAGGAAATTATTTAACAAATTGATAACGAAAATTCAAAGTCATGATTGTAGCAAGGTCATTTTTTTTTAATTGTTTTTTTTTTGTAAGTTTACGGAAATGAAACGGTTGTCTTCAAATCCCTCACCGTTTCACCAACCATCCTAATAACCCACTCGTCTGTGCTAAGTTCAAACCTGTTTAATAAGTCTAAATTAAAATTTGTAAGCTAAAAATTGCAATCACGGCTATATAAACAGCATTATATACGCACATACGAAAGAACGCTATAATTGAATAGTATTGCCAGAGTTATAGCGTATAATTTTATCGCGTAATATTTTTAAACTATTTTTAGTACAGTAATAATGTAGCGTCAATTTAATAATTCATTACTTAAATTCGTATGTGGGAATATAATCCACCTATATTGAATATATATAGCCTAGTGGCGTGATTAAAATATTTATTAAATTTTAAGTTTCATTTTTATTATAAACCAATTTAATGTAAAAACACATTGAAAGGGTGATTGATTGCAAATGCGCTGACAAGTTTCTTTTTAAAAAGAAAAAAGATTTTTTTTTCTAAAAATAAAAGTATTTTCGTAGAATTAAAAGTTTAGTAAAGTTTTTGCTGTAAACAATTGTATCAGTATATGCCACACCTGCCTTAGGTTTCTAAAAAGAAAAGCCAATTTTAAAATAATCTAGCTAATTGATTCTAAATTATTTTGGAGACCTCGCTAATTAAAAATATGTTTACAGCAGGGATTTTACACATAAATTATAAAATCAGAACAAAATTCCTGACTAATTAAAATAAAATCTAATATCGGATTAAACTGATTAAAATTCGATTTAATTAAAAATTTGATAATCAGAGAAAAGTTATAACACCTAAAAGGAATGTCAGCATGTTTGAAATCAACCACTAATTTCATAAGCAAATTAAAAATTTTGTAATCTTGATGGAGATGAAATTCCAAGGTGTGTGGGCTGATAAGGCGATCATTTTAAAAAAGGCCATGTAAAGTGGAGGAGCCATCTTAGATCTTTACTTTTTTGAAACCTTGACAGCTTTGAATCTTTGAAATCTTTACAGCTTGAATGCTACATCTGTGAATTTTTGCCTTCTTTGATCATCTTTAAGCTTTTGAATCCAGCGTGTATCCTGAACCAAAAGCAACCGTGAACATTTTGACATCCAGTTAAGTCAATAATTTTTATATCTGTTCGAGAGAAAATGTCGGGCTAAAACAGGCAGCCTTGGCTAAGCTCCAGAGTGAAGGCGATGGGCCTTTACTTCCATCCAAAAACCACCATCACCAGTATGCCGCCATAACATCTCCGCTCTAACCGTGGGAAGAAGATGATGCCGCAAGCCGCCACAAAGACTCCCGTAACTCCAGCTCAAGTACTACAAGATGACCGGTAACATCACCATTTCTAACTGCAGTTCAATATATTAATTTTTCTTTAAGTCTAGACTTATAAAATTTATTTTAATTCTAAAATCTTGAATTCAAGTAAATTGCTAAATGTAAAATTTTATTCTTAAATTTAATTATATAATTCTGACCTACTTTCTAATGTTTCCTAACTAAATGATTTTAATAATTTTATTTTCAATTTTCTCACTGCAGTTGTGACTATGGTTTCTTTATTTCTTTTTTTATTTTAAAATATAAATTATATGCTAATGCCTCGAAACAGCGGGCATTCAATATTAATAATAAAGAGAAGAGAGAATGACCCCTCTTCATTTAATAATTATTTATCGTAGCTTAATGCACGCTGTTTCGAAACCCTCTTAAATAACTGTCAAGAATTGGCTATGTGCTGATTATTATTTTGACCTTGATTATTTAATTATTTGTTGGCAATTTTAAAATGGGAATCTTGTTTTAACCCAAAGTAAATTTCAATTTAATTTTCACTAAGCAATATCCAAGCCTTGAATAAGTATATTTGTTATTTATTTCATTTTGTAAAAGCCCTCCAAATATACTTTTTCCCCTTTTTTTTTTTCATTAATCGCGTAATCAAATGTGTTATTTGAGAGTGAAACTAGAAAGCAAAGAATATTTAAAAGTACGCCCACGTATAGCATATGATTATTAAAATGCTATATTAGAGTTGGCGCTAATGATTACACTGATTAGCTATCGTTCTCGTGGCTAAATATTAAATTATTTCAACTCTTTTGCTTGGCGGATGTGATAATTTTATTATACATTTAAACTTTCTCGTTATGTTGCGTTTTTCTTTAAGATGGGACTCGGAACGGCCATCCCTCTTACACTCCTTGGGTCGCACACGAATAAGACCTGACGTCAAATTCCAGGCAATAGTGTTAGCTACCCCAACCCTCTTTAGCAGCATGGCGATCGGTCATAGGGCTCCGGTGTTGATCACAAAACCCTAAATATTAATCCATCCGTAGAGCAACATTTATTATAACTGTTTACCAGCGCTATAGCGCATTGGTTCTTTTGGTTGCCAACTCTTCCTCCCTTAAATTAAGTTTCAGCCATTGTCTGACATATTCAAGAGCTAGTTTCGGTCTCATGTACAATAGTTTGAAATAATAATATTATAGATAAATTTGACTTTAAATGTTTCACATATATGTGAAAACAAGGCTTCGTCTGATTACTTAGCTGAAAACCATGAAATAAGAGGGATTAGCATAATCTGCCCCATAGCTACAATGCAGTGACTGATCAATAAGATAATAAAGCAAATGATGAAAACAATATTTAATTTCATCAAATAGCACAACAAATGTAAAATAATTTTAATTGTAAGGAGAGAATGTTAAAGCGCTCTCCAAAAATGTTAGATGCTACGCGCATTTTAATTGTAAAATGCAAGAATAATATATATAAAAATCGTCAAATTTAATCTGCAAAAATAAACATACAATTTAATAAATTACTCTGCTCTCGATCTTATTTATTTCAATCCAATTCAAAATTCTTTATATTATATATGTGATTTCCTATGCATTAATTAGTTTTAAATATATATAGTTGATAAATTCCATTTTTTGTTATGAGTCTCATTGCTTCTCCCTGACCTATGTCGGCTCGCGGTTAAAATGATATCTATATGTATCTTCAAGGTGGTCATCCGTAGGGTCGTGAGTCTTGGAGCACAGGTGAAGGAGTTGAAGTGCGGTCAGTCTCGAGATCTAACCATCTCATACTGGTCGGCTTGGTATCTTTGCTTGGACTCTGGATTCTGTTGCGCGAATGTGCTAGCTTGACCGGTACAATGTATAATGGTTAACATATATTTTATATAAAATTTGCAAATGTAGCCAGTTTTTTTAGTATCCATATAAAAGACATGGAACCAAACACAGTGGATAGAACAGGATTGCTAGCATCTTTTTTAATATTTAGTTATATATTATTCACTGCAAAGTATATTTTTATTTATTATAATTAAAATAAATAATCTTTTAACATAAAGCCGAATTTCTGATTCTTTTCTTATACTATGATTAAAATTGTTGTATTTACTTTATGAAAGAAACTTTATTTGTATGTATAGAATAACAATTTCTAATCTATGGTTTGCTGTTTTGTTTATTTATGAAAGAAATCCCGACTTTTTAATTCTTATCTAATTTATTCAATATCTGTAGTTTGTTTTTGTTATAAACATATTTGTGCATAGCAGTAAAAGTGAAATACAATATATAATAGGTAACACATAGTTGAAGATTCTACAGCCTTTTTTGTGCAATCTGGTTTTGAACACAATTCACATAAAACAAAAAAGTATTAGCAGTCTCAATATTTTTCTTTTAAGTAGCAAATCACAGCCAACTCAACTAACAATCCAGTATTGGTCGATAAACTGTTATTCAGTTATTCTAAGTAACAAATGTGATACATATGAAAACTGTTCCACCTTCCACTCTCTCCTCATACAGAGGTAATTGATGAACATGTGAGTACTGCTTTTTCTTTGACTATTTCTCTAATAGGGCATATTGAAAATGCTTTGGCCTTGCAGTCATTTCTTCAAGATTATTTTATATACCTATACTTGTCAGCTGGTGTCATGTAAAAAAATACTTAATCATTAACAATCATGTATTAAGATTAAAATTAAGAGTATTGGTTTTATGAATTACTTCTGATTTAAATCTGAAAACAATGCTTTAAAAATGCATACCAACATGATGAGTATTTCTTGAGTTTGTTAATAAGACAGTAGATGTATGTATAATAAAATTAATAACATAATAGAATGTCTACTTAGCTAAAAATATTATATGACATTCAAACACTAAAAGTAACAAATTTAGCTTCTATTCAGAGGCTTATAACTCTTGAGATTACTACTTTATCACTGTATTAAACTACACTGGCAGTGTTGTAGAAAGTAACATATTAAGACTAATCATTCACAAGAGCTTCTTTAATCATAAGATAGTTGTCCTAAATATCATCAGTTGTAACTATAACATTATATTGTAATCACAATACTATTAACACCAGCTGAATAAATTACTTTGCTTTATTATTAGACTTAACCAATAATATTAAATTATTTTGCATATTGAAATCGTTAATAATAATTAATCTATTTAAACTAATTTCAATATATTACATAAGCCTTTTTTTAGACTATTCATTTGGGAACATTTTAAATAAGTAAGTACATCAGTGATCTATTCTATTTATTTTACTCTATGAGATTTTTCCATTGTAGGTCTTGGTAATCATTAGCAATTAAACAGTTCTGTTAGAAATCAGTTGCTTTTCAAACTTCTTTGCAATGGATCTCGTTTTGTTATATTACGTTTGTGAATTTTTTTTAGCATTGATTAATGAGAAATGAACTTCCCTTTAAAGTAAATTAGGCAAATGTTGTGGGCTGGCTTAACTTTATGGGTAATTGGGATTATAATCCAGCAGTACCTAAGTAAAAGAAGCAACAATACTTAATTTAATATTTAAATCCATAATGTTCTGAGTACCTTTTTGAAATCAAACTGTAATTGTTATGAGCAATGTTTACGTCTATTTGCTTTTAATGGGGATAATAGATTAAAAAGTTCAATTTGTAGAATTATATATTAGAATTTTATAAAAAGAGGTCTAGTTATATTAAGGTAAATAAGGATCACAAAAAATAAGTTTCTGTGGCATGTATATCTAGTATATAATGTATGTTAATAAAAATGATGAGTCAGAATTTTATAACAGCATGGTGAACTCCATTATGCGTTAATAGGATCTTGAATAATACTAAAGATAAAAAATATGATGCTAATAAGTGTTGTGTTATATATTCCATTATTTTCCAGGGTCCAGGGTGTAGTGCTGTGAATAATGAAGAAATGAAGAATAATAAGAAATATCATTTACAACAGCATATTTATGTATATAAGAAAGCAATGGAGAATCAAATAGTTTACTCAATGTTTTATTTACATCAAGGAGTAACTGGTCATATTTGTATTCTCTAAAGGTTTAATATTTTAATGTATGAGCCACATGATAAGAAACAGAAAATTAATGAATTGTAGTTAATTAAAAGATGACAATATGTAAGTAATGCTAAAAAGTCTAGTTTTTTGATTAATTGTTTCTGGACTTCACACTAATTTTCTTAGATATTTATTGAATATGTTCTTTAGTATAGTTGCCTCCATAAGAACACATAAGTGTTGAGAGTGCATGGATATTATTTGAATTTACATAGTACTATTTTTTAAATTGTCTTTGTTAAACAACAATAGATGTGCTGATTTTAATATTCTTAAAACAAGTAGAACATTTCCCTTTTCTTGTTTTCTGTCATTATTTTTTTTTTTCTATTTTAAAAATAAAAAACCTATAAGAAGTTTTCAAGAAATGCCATATGAGTTTTATAGACTACAGATGAAGAACAACTGGAACAAAAACAAAAAGAATGGGTAACTACTTCTAATGCAGATATTCAAAGTATAATATGTGAGTCGTGATCATTTGTTTGACATATGTCTATAGTGTAATACTAAATATAATGCAAATATTACTTTTGCTTAGAATAATTTAATTATTACAAAACTGTCTTACAACAAAAGAATTAAAAAATTGAATTATAAAAAAATTGATTCATTAATTGTGTATATTCTCACTAAAAATATAAAAGATTTTTTATACTTCCATTATTTGTGTGTCTTTTAATTCTAAAGTAATTTACATGACAATGGAACACAGTCTTTATTTGACAGCTAATTAGATATATATTTTAAGTCAACAAGCTTTAAATATTTTTTCTTTCAAGTGAAAGTAATCCATAAATCCATTCAGATAATTGCCGAGTAAACATGACAAATAGTTTATTTTGTTTAGTAAAAGACAATAGTTTTAAATATTCCATATAACTTATTTCAGATTTAAATGTTTATTGGAAAATGATATTGCTTTAAAGCTTTTTAAATGCAATAAAAATGTAGTTGTTCGTGCACACACACAATCGTATTTAACATTGAATATTAAACAAAAATGGATACTAATATAAAATTCTAAAAATCTTTATTTTTTAATTTCAAGAATATCCACAAAAAAGGAAAAACGATGAAGTATCAATGTTAGCATAAGTAAGTATTTCAGTATATCTATATTAATATTCTCTAAAAATTTCATTTTAATACAGTAAACTCATAATCTATCATTTTTTAAGGGACTAGAATAAATAAATGATAGATACATAAAAACAATAAATTGAAAATCTATAAAAAGTTATAAATAAAAAGCAATTTAATAATTATTTACTAAAATATTGTACTCATAAATTATAACAACTATTATCTTTAAACACAACAAAGATATTATAATTCAATACATTCTAAATGTATTATTTGCAAAATGTATGTGTATGTACGTAGAATTTTAATGCAAAAATTATAGATGTTAACAAAATAAGAGTTGATATCAATTATGTGTATTAATTAGATGTTTTTTTTTTTTTAAATCTAATCATTATTTTTTTTTTTTTATAGAAAACTATATTTATACATCAATGACTTAAATATAATGCATATTATAAAAGATTCAGAATTGATACATAATAATTTATATTTTAAATACACTAATAAATATTGAATTATATATAAAATATCGATACTGGTTTTTAAATTAGTGGGTTGATGTCATCAATATTCATACATAAATTAGACATTAATATAGTTAAAAAAGAAATAATAAATCAATAAGTAATACATTATTCTGGATATGTAGAAGATATTTTAATAATTGGTAACAAATGAGCTATGAATAATATTTATAATGAATTTAATAATAATATACATAATATTAAATTTACAAAAGTAGAATTTGATGTTAAAGTATTTAGATGTAGAGATTAGTATAGATAACAATAACAATTTTATATAAAAACATTTCATTAATGATGGGTATAAAAGATAGCAATTATTGAAAATTTTAAATATAAAGATGATAAATATATTACGCATAAATATATAGCTAATTTACAAAGAGAACAGTTTATTGAATTATGCAAAAACTGTGGTATAACTTTAGGAATATTAAATATATACTTTTAAATCGTACTATAAATAATTACCATAATAATACTTGTAATAAAGAAATGAATAAGGCTTTTGTACTACCCTAAAATTTACAATACTTTAATATAAAAAAATAAAATTATAGAGATAAAACATAAATGTAGGTACATATAGTAAATGTCTAGACAAATTAATATATGATAATAAAATAAAAAGTGAGATAAAATATATAAAAAGATTCATATATAAAATTAATTGTACAAATAGTGAATATGATTCAATATGGACATACAAGGAAACAATTAAATGAAACTGCAAAAGAACAATTGTACAAGCAAATCACAATTATTAAAAAAAAGACCTTTCTGTTAAGGTTTATTACATTTCTAATGATATGTATTTGTAAACATTTCATTCCAGTGATTATGAATTAAAATGTATTGTACTAAAAAAAAGAGTGAAAAAAACCTTATAATGCAATTAATATGAGAAATGATGTTTTCTCTTTAAAATTTGGACAGAGTAGATTGTATAAAAAAATATGCAGTCTTTAAACTAAATTAAAAAAAACATCATTAAAGAAAAATATATAAAATAAATTATATTAACTACAATAAACATAGCTGTATAAATATATCTAAACCATCATTTAACTTAATTAACAATTGGTTATCTAAGCAACCTTTGACAGAATGGCTTAGTTGGTTAGAGTGTTATCTTAAAAATTCAACATTCAAGAATTTAAGGGTCCAGGTTCGATTCCGATGCTGTCACTAGTCAATGAGTTGAAAATTATATAAAATATATATTTTAATATATGGTTTTTTTCTACGGTACAGGCTTTTTCATACTTGTACTCCAATATGTAATATATAGGGGTTTGAACTCAGACTTTCACACAACCCTCAACTCTCCATGCTTGCTGACACACTTGGTAACACACATGTCAAAAAGATAAATAATCACTGATATACATATTTCGTGCTAAACCAGCACTCATCATTTGGTCCAGATTATCATCTCCACACATATATACAATCAATGCTCAGCTTATATTAAAATAGCCAATCTTCATACTTTAATGACAGGCTTCAATCCACTCCATCCAACAATTCTTCAGCCATCTATTTCATTAAAAATCTGATGCTGGAACACTCAAACCCCATTTTGTATTTTTTGTAAATTTATATAATTGTTACATGTTGTTTAATTGATAAATTTTATTTTTACATATTTGTTAATATTTGGATTGGTTTTCTTTTCCTATTACATTTGATTTAAATTATTTTTATATAAAAAGGTAATGTCACTATGTATGCAATGTAGATTGAAGTATTAAAATAATTTACAATTACATTGAGAAGAGTAAAATGTATATGTTAAAAAAACTTGATGTGGTCCATGAGCAACAAGTAAATAATTGACAAAGGCAGAATTGAGATGGTAAGCTAATAGTTTAAATAATGTATGAGAATAATTATAAATTCACATAGACTGGTTAAAGTGCATAAAAATAATAATTGATAATGGTAGAATTAAGATGGTAAGCTAATAGTTTAATTTAAATAATGTATGAGAATAATTACAGCCTGCCTAAGATGCATAAAAATAATAAAAAATCATGGTAACCTGCATGTAATAAATCATAATCCTGCTTTTTGATTTACAGAGACAGAAGTCTGAATTACATTAATACCAGAAATACATATACCAGGTATTGGGAGTTTATACATTCCTCAAGACTTCTGGGATCTTTACAAACTTTACCAAATATTATGTTTTTAAAAAAACTATGCCATATATGGTGTTTTTTCCAGTTATCGGACCTTATAAGGGTAGGCATCCAACTCTATGACTTAACAACATTGTTACACAATGATAGTTACATTGCCACACAGTTATTTGCATAATAATTATATATAATTATCTCATACAATTATTATATATAATTATTGTACAAAGTTATTATTTTATTCTACATAATTATTATACATTTATTATTGTGCACACATATATATTTCTTGCTTAACCTTTGAACACTGCAAAGCTTTTTTGTATTATGGTCATAATAAATATATAGAATTATTGCTATAATGCAATAGTATGTTATATTATTTATTTAAAAAATAAAAATAAATACCTAATGACATTTATTTAGTTATGATAAATTTTACTATTTCCAGTTAAGTCTGAAAATATTAAGATGTTTAAGAGAAAGTCTGAAAATGAAAATAAAAACTAATTCAATATTTTTTATTAGTCATTCAGTAGATTAGTGATTACTTACTTAATAAATAATGTCTTTGGTCACATGTTTATGATTATATCCTTCAAGAAGTGGTTAAAAGTTGATAGAAGTCAGTCCATAGCTTATGTGAGAGTAGTGTAGTGAAAGTTATACTACAGAAATATTATTCATCTAGTGGATAATCTCTAGTCTAATGAATGACTAATAAAAATTATTAGTATATTTCCATCACACCATTTGTCACAAAGTTGTGAGAACAGTAAGTTTGAAACTTATAAATTAAACTGTAGTAATTCTCCCTTTATATATAATAATGATAAAGATATGTGTAAGAGAATGTGATCTGGGCCAATTGATGAGTGTTGGTTCAGCATAAAATGTGTATCTTGCAGATCATACATCTTTTTTCATATATATGTTTGCAATTACACACCACACAGTGTTAAAAGTGGATAGAAACCAGTTTCTACCTTATATGAGAATGGTATAGTGAAAATTACACTACAGCAATATTAATTAAGTGGCTAGTATTTTGTCGAATGAATGATTGATAAAAATTATTAAAATGAAAATCCCTATTTTAAAAAATGTAAAGACTTTTAATAGAAAGTTGCAAACAAAGTAAAAATTTTTCATTCTAAAAGTTAATCTTCTCAAAAGAAATTAACTATAATTAAGACAATATGTACAATTTTTATTTTTATTTTGTATACACATTTGAATTTAATTTGTAACAAAAATTATTTCTTAAATAATTAACATTTTAAAATTAATAAATATATTTTATTAGAGGGGGTTTGAACCCAGAATTTCAAGCATGAAATATGTATATTGGAGATCATTTATCTTTTTTGAATGTATGTGATTATGTGTATTGATTATATAAGATGGAAAGAATGACTAAGGGATCTTGAAAGTCTGGGTTCAAATTTCCTCTACTTACATCTGCCTTAAAAGTATATATAATATATTAGTATTTAAATATTAAATGTATTTTAATAATAAAATAATTTTAAAGTTTATTATGTGCTTAATTTTGTTAAAAAATAAAAAAAGGACCAACTTATATCCGAGTCTCCAATTTATATTAATTTGCCATAAGATTGATTCCATCTTTAAAAAAACATTAGTACATATAAGAATTAAATATATTTTATTAGTAAGAATATCATTAAAATGGAAAAAATATATGTGAAATGTACAAATAATCTTTCTAATTAAATTAAATATTTACTTTCTTTTTAACAATGCCAGATTAGAATGAAGTAAAAAATTTGTTTCTCTGATTAGACTTGACATCTTTTCACAAAACCAAAAACTAACATATAATTTTATTTTATTTAATAGTAAAGGAGATAGAGCTAAAAATAAGACTGAACAAGTGATTTTATATAAAGAAATATCATTTATTAACTATCCCTAAATGAGCAAAATGGATTTGCTTTACTGTTTAACATTCAAAGTCAATAATTAATTTTATTATACTGTATCTCTGAATTACAAGCATAAAATGAGAGACAAAAGAGTTATTATTATTATGTTTTATATACATAAACATTTTGAATGTTTAACCCAAAATATGTAGTACAGTTTTTATTATTATTGTAAATTTGCTCAGCATGCTTTCGACATTAAGGGTTATAATCACACAACTTGTCTTTTTTCTACAGAAAGTAATACCACATTTAAATAATGTGCACATTATGTAAATGTCCTATTTACAAATCCCATTCCTTTGACAAGGAATATGTAAATAGAGCATTTATATATTGTGCAACTTATTTAAAGTTGGTATTCTTTCTACAGCAAATCACGAGTCTTATGATTCTGACACTTAATGTTGAAATCATGCTGATCAAATTTACAACAACAATAAAAATTTTCATGTGTATGTGGTCATGTGTATTAATTGTATGAGATGGAATGGATAGCTGTAGGGAGCTTGAAAGTCTGAATTCAAATCTCTTCTAATTACATTAAGTTCAGTATAGATAATATATTTGTATCTAAATATTACATATTCAGTCTGTATTCTATCCATCCCTCTTCAATGTATTTAAATGAACATATTAAACTCCTATATGTGAGCGGGCAGAGTGACTTAAAGTCAACATGGGTATTACAATAACATTGGCATCAACAAGGGCTTTGAGCATTGCATCATAAGATTTTCAATAATATAGATGCTTGAAGAGTTGGAGAGTGGAACAGATTGAAGCCTATCCATTAAAGTTTGAAGATTTAGTATCTTAATATAAGCTAAGCACTGATTATACATATATGAGATAAATGATAATCTGGATCAACTGATCAGAGCTGGTTCAGCATAAAATATGTAGATTGGAGGTCATTTATCATATTCTCAAGTATGTGGTCATGTGTAAGAACTCTCAAAATATTTATGTATATAAATTACAGTGAACACAAGAAAAGACAAATATTACATATATATATATATCTGCATCGGTAGTTGTTTTATTTGAATTAATAATTTTATTTTATCAAAAATATATTTGTTATTATTTTTGATAAAATAAAATTATTAATTCAAATCAAACAACTACCCATGCAGATATATGTCGCATTGGTCTATAATTTATCAATAATAAATGTCAAAACTATAGTTCACAACATGTTGTATGTGTATTTTTAAACACGTATTTTAATGGCTTTAAATTCAGAGACAAAGAAAGAACACAATGGAAACTGTAAGCAATGACTTGACCATGACTTCATTGTTATTACTTCAACAAAATATTTTGGAAATAAAAAATGAATGTATATAAATTAAAAATATACTTACATAGCTCATTACTAAATAAAAAAACAAAATTCTTCATAGAAATGTGGAATGTTTTAGTTTTATTTATTTTCTTGCTTTACATTATAGATAATAAATCATTACATACGAATTTATCAAACAACATTTCATCATTATCTAGGCTGGATATGAGAAAGATAAATAAAAAGGCAGTCCAAACCTGCATGCAGTTTTCTATATCATGTAAAAAATAGTCAAACGTTGGTGGCCTAGAGGTTAGCATAGCTGCTTTCCAAGCAGTTATCCCGGGTTTGCTTCCCGGCTGATGTTTTGGCATATAAAAAAAAATGTTTAGTTTTTAGCTTGATTCAATCATAGCATCACAGATAGATGAACAAATCTTCATGCTATGAGGTTTTAATACAAAAACAATTTATTCTCATATACATTTAATGATTGAGGCTCTTCTTGACTGAAAAAAATAATTTAACATTTTATTTGACTTTGTAGATTATTTTAAAGTTGAATAGTTACTGATTAAATCATAAAATAAATCTAGTAATTGTCAATGTTTTTTTTTTTTTTTTGATTTTCTACATATTCTCAATAAATACTTTGTTTTTAAGTTATTAATGTCAGGTTAGCAACTTTATTTACAAAATTTAAATATTTTCACATGTAACAAAAAAAACCATCTATCACAAATAAATATTTACATCAATGAATGTAATGAAAATCTATGTGAAACCAAATAATTTATTATTTAACAAATAAAGCCCCCCTTTTTAAAAAAAATTGGAAAAAAAAAATTTGTTTAATATTTTGTTTTATTTTTTGAATATTGAATAATTAATATGATAACTCTATCAAATAATGTAAATTATTGTACACATATAAAATGTGAAAACCAGGAGTAGAAAAAATTCAAAAAATATTAAACATTAATATTTTGCCAAGCACTTTTGGTACTGAGTACCAAAATCATGGTGATATATTGGAACTGAACAGTTAATATTCCAGTGTGTGCTCAATGGAACACTGTTGTTACATTGATTAACAACATTATTAGACTTAGTAAAAAACCAAACATCTTTCTATTGTTCAATTCATTTACAGACTACTGATATTTTGAGGATAAAACTCATGCCTACAAATACTTTCATGATTTAAAAAAACAGAATTAACTTGCAAATCAATTTTAGATTTTTTATATTGATAAATATGCTGTTGCAATTGCATTAGTACATTAGTCTTTGTTTCACCATAATAAACAGCATTACAACTAATTTCTCTGCAGGCAATTGAAGAAACCACTTCATACTTATTCATTTTTTCCACACTACCCTTTGAATTACTTATTACTCTATTTAAACAAAAAGATGATTGGAATCTTATATTATAATCTTTACCAATTATAGTTTTAACTTCATACTTATAGATGACACATAAGCCAAAGAAATCCACTTTTTATCTATTTTATTTTTTGCATTCACTTTATGTTCAAACATCCCTTTATTATAAAACAACCTCAATTGCCTGTGTAATATAGTTTTCTAGTATCTTATGCTTATTAAGTCTTCTAAAATAAAATATAAGATGTAAGTCACAATACTCAAATTATGAATTTGACAACATGATTTGTTTCAGGGAAACACCTTTACCAACTGTGCCAAGCCCTAACATCACTGCCCATAAAAAGTATAGGATTGAATGTTACTTATAATAAGCAAATTTGTTTTAAAGAATAACTCATAAAATTATTGAATTATTAAATAATATTAATAGGGTTGTTCTTTGCAATCAATAAATACATATATAACTGCATTTGAAAAGTGGAATAACCACCTCCCACTGAGTTATATAATGTCAAAAACCATAAAAAGGAATCATATCTTTTTATGGTTTCTTGATGTACATCACATAATAAGAAGTAATTACTTGTGCTTTTAAATTACAGATATTTTAAAAAGTTATAATTACTTATATATAATACATACAAATTTTATATACATAAGAGCCATATCAAAATTTAAAAAACTTCTTATTAATAGTAAAAATATTTGAAATAAATTCAGCTTCAAAACTTAAATAACTACTGAAGACTGGAATATCATGTTTTAGTCTTACTGAAATGAAATACTGTGTTAAGGGAATAAGAAAATATTATTTTTAGTCAATTTAATTAGTTTAAATTAAGTTATAAAATTATATGTTATAATTTAGATAAAATAGAAATATATTTTTTATAAGAAATATAATAATTAAAAAGTTACATAATGAGTAAAAAATATATAAGATTAAAATATATAAGATTTAAAAATATAATTATATCACTAATGAATAAGACCCTGAGTGCTTCAAACCAATCGTATATTTTAAATAAATAGTCTGTGAACTGATTGTGATACAGAAATAGTTTGATTTGGTTGCTCAAACCATAGTATAAATTACTGATTCTGAGTTTGTGATTCTTGTTTATATTATTGATGGCCTATTCACTATATTGATTGACTTCAGTAATCAGTTTTTTTTTAATGAAGGCAATCAATTTGAAATGTTATCAATAATAATTTTTATTAGGAGTTTATATTATTGTATGACTCATTTTACTATCCTAAATAATAAAAAGTTAGACAACTGTTGCTATTTTGGATGCAATATATATCCATTATATACTTGAATTATTAAAGTTTGTCCCTTGCCCATATTCTATTATTTGATAATTGTACCAGTTTTTGAAAAAAAAATATGTGTAAATTTCTTTAAAAATAAACAATCAGTCTAACAGCTTATATAAATCAAACTTACCCTTTAAGTGGCTTTTCCATTTACATCATTATCATCATCATTTCTTGTTCCATTTCCTGCAGGTTCTTTTCTTGACTATGCATCAATTTTACCATTTTCACTAACCCAGATTATCAGTGGCGGACAAAATTCTCTTCTGATATTCTGTTTTCATAATAATTCACTAAAACTAATCTTGAAGCTGAATTAAAAAGAACAATAATAATTTATTAAATCATAACTTCCAATAAAATTTCAAAATAACTAACATTGTACAAATGGTGTACACTTATGTAATTATAAATTCTTGATATACTTTTTCTGAAGTATATTAATGTTTAGTGGAGGCTTATTTCTCATACCTTTTCAAAATATATCACAACCAATTTATTAATTTCTGACAGAGTTAATACCTCCTACATGTTACAGATATATCATAATACATATGCATATCTCTAGGTGTCAAACAGAGAAAAAAATCAATAATAATAGTAATAGTTAACTGAGTATGCTTTCAGTACAGTGTACCAGATTTCTGATGAACCTCAAATAATTAATGTGGTCTGTAATGAGCCTAATGATGGAAAGAGGAAAATAGAAGAGGCCTAGTTTATTGCCAAATCTAATAAGCTGTCAATCTAAGAAATACCAGTGTTTTTCTGAGTATGCACTGGAATATTAACTGGCCAGTTTAATTAGTTCACCATGAGTCTGGTACACAGTACCAAAATGCACTTGGGTAAATGTTACTACTATTATTGAATTTGTCTTCTCTGTTTGTCAAATAATATATATTACTATCTTCTCTGTTTGTCAAATATATATACGTGTGTAAAATTTACATTGTAGACAGAAAATTAGTGACTTATTTAGATATATCATAATCAACTTTTTATTGATTATATCTAAATCTTTCTATTAATTTGCTATTTGATTTTATAAACTTATTTTAAAAAATATGTACAATGTTATTCTAATATTTTATTAATTTTAACTTTTAATGTATTTTTTTATAATTTTTAATATTATTAAATAGTTCGCACATAGCAGACAGTCAGAATAAACAAGCATCGCTTTTGTAATTATATGTTGGGCAATTCCCATCTAGAATTGAGTTAAATGTCTTTAGAAAAATTTAAATTTTATTCAAACTTCTCAACACAACTGGTAGTAGTCTATAAGACACTCTTTGGAATAGAATTATACCCCCCCTTTTTTTTTTCAAATATTGCTGGCATGACTAGTGAAGTATTAGTGGTTTTTTAAAAGAAAATTTATTCCATAAGTTACATTATAAATGTTCAGATTGATTAGCAGAATGCAGGTCCAGCGTCGACCATGTAGACTCCATGATGTATTTTGGGTAATTAAATGATCTCTTTTCTTGATTTTATTTATTGTTTCCATGAATATGTAGCCTTTAGGGTCTTATGCCTGCTCCATTACCATCTTGCACCTGAGACACCAAAGCACATAATTGAAAAAAATGGAAAGTCTGATTTGTGCAAAGACACCATGTTCCATACAACTTCTTATGGATAAGATAATTGCATTTAGGTTCTTTGTCCAATTTGTAATTAATAGTCTGTGAATATTTAATCTGGTGCATTTCATGATGATATGATTAATTGATTCTTTTTCCTTCCCACACATTTGACAATTTGGTTCAATTTTTGTGTGGATTCTTTTGGTGACTAGGAAGGATTTTGTGGGGAGGAAATCTAAATTGAATTTAATCATGAAGTCCAGAAATTTTAGCTCCAGGTACCAAAGCTGGAGCCCAACACAATTTTTTGGTTGTTTACCCCTAATAGGGTATTGTCAATTTGATTTTCCCTGTGCATAAGTTTGTACACTTCCCAATATTTCAGTTTTCTGGTAATAGTACGATTTTCAATGTTAATAAATATTCCCACATTATCCCATAGAGATTTTGTCCAGTTCTATTGCATTGGTGGAAGCCTATTGATTAATGTTACAGTGTTTTTTCCATCAGTTTTATATGGCTTTCTTGTATATGTACAATGTTAAGTGTACCAACTATTGAACTAACAAGTTATAGACAGGATAAATTATGGCCATTTATTTTAGTACCCTTGTTTTTTTTCTATAATCTATAATTTAATGCTGAACAGGTGGTCATTGTGTAATTTTATTTAAATAAACTTCAGATTATCAAAGTTTAATTTATATAAATGAACTTCATAATGGTTTCAGTTTAAATAATATAAAGTAAAAGTGAGCAGAAAGGTTAATAAAATTGTAATACAACAATGTAACATTAAAATGTTTAAAGATTTGTATTTTAGTCAATCATTGACACAATATGATATACTATACCCACTTTATGCCTACCTTTTTCAATATATGTGATAGTAAAAATATTCAAATCATCCTCTTAAAGGTTATGATATTTTAGCAATGCCCTCTATGAATAAATATAAAGGCTGACTTTCAAACACCCAACTCAAAGGGTTATTACATTTTTAAAGATATATTATTGATATTAACTATTTTTCAAGAGTACCAAACTCTTCATACAGTAGTACCACCAAGTGCTAGTCTTCTTAATGAATGGATGCATCCGTTGATTATAAAAGCATGCACTTGATGGCACTACTATATGGAGAGTTTGATATCCTTATTAACAGCATGTATATGCATATGAAATGGTGATCATGTGAACTACTTCTCATTATTTTTTTAAGTATAAATTATGCCTTGTTTTGTGTGTACTTCATTTAACATCTAGGGAAGACTATCCATCTGTCTATTAAGTTTCCAATAATATTCACTCAAAAGATTGTGGTCCTTATTTAATACTTCAAATTATTCTTTAGTAATTTTATTAAATCTTTTCATTAAACTCATCTTCATCATTTAAAATTTCTGAAAATCATGTATGTGAGAAACACCATCTTACCCACATTCAAATGACAAACTGTAAAGTAATTGTTATATTTCAACTTACTTTCAACTGATGGATAACTAGGCCAATGGGTGATGATGTTTAGTGATTCCAATCAAGACAAGATGGAATCTGGACTAGTCCATTAGTTGAAGTTAAGTTGAGATATAACAGTAAAACAATGTGTGAATGAAAAGCTGACTGATCTTCTCTCTGAGTTGTCTGTAGTGCCATCAGAGAATTAATGAATGCATTATATAACAATATAGTTCAATTATAGTCATTCACCAAAAATGTTAAGATGCTAGAATGTCTGAAAAATTAACTATGACATGAAATGTGACAACAAGTTTTATACATTCATTAATAGTCTTCAAGATTTTACTTGTTATTACAAAATCTTTCAAATCACATGCAAACATTATTACAACTCATAACTTACTCTGCCATTCACAGTTTGAATCAATTCAAATATTTCAATAACAGTTTTGACCAATTTGAAACAAAATTGAATGTTTGCACTTTGTCTCATTTGAAATTAAGATACAAAACACATAGTTATATTCCATGCTGAAAATCATAATCCAGATACATTAATGTCTTAAAATGTTTGGTATATATTTAATATATGTCAGAATGTAGCAAATGTATTAATTTAGAGGTGGTACTTCAGGTCCTAAAGAAAAAAAACCAGTCATCTTTTCACTGTGACACATTGTTTATATAAATGTCAGACATTACCAAAGCAAACAAATAAATACAATAAATATCCCTCTCTCTTTCTTATTAATAATGTTACTATTCAATGATTTTGTTTTCATTAAATTTGGTGGACAATCTTTTAAAAAATATATTAAAATAAAATTGAATAACATAATCTGAATGACATGATAAAGCACATGGCAACATGTTAAGTAATAATCCCAAACAAGTATGCTAAATACATTTACATTCATATTACTTGCCTTTTTCTCACACTAAATAGAAATTGTATTAGTTTTCTGAGCCATAATAATCAAATATCGCACTAAGAATAGTCTACCTGTATCACATAATTTTCAGTATTTTATCTTTATTACATACTAAATAAATACTTGTAGTATGAATGCTTTTAATTTTGTTATGAATTACTGATAGTATACTTCTAGCTAAAAATAAATTCATAAAAAAAGCATCAGTTTTCTCTCAGACATGTAACTCTCACACTATCTCTTAATATAATGGGATATTTATGAACTAAGTAACATTTCTAAGGTCAGATAATGTAAGTAAATTTATCCTTATTTTCACTACACATTATAAGAAAACCTAAGCATTGTTATTGGGTTTTTAAAGTAAATTCAGTAGCTTTACTTATACAAATGATTATTTTCTATAACAGAATGATTAAATAAAATATTAATGGTATCTACAAAAGAGAAAAAGTTACCATGAAACTTTTGCTATTTGGGTGTCCTTTTTTAAGTTTTATTATAATCCAATTTTTACCATCATATATTTTCAAAACTTTTCCAATATGCACTAGTTAATAATATATATCTGGAGCTTTCCCCAAATATGAGAATAACTATTATCATGCTTTTCATCAATTCATTTTGATTAGTTATTTCATTTGCAATCCTACATTTTATAAAGTCTGATCACTGTTTTGAAATAAATTTACTAAAATAAATACCAGAGACCAAATGTTAGAACTGCCTGCCCATCATTATGTGGAACATGGTCTCATTACTGGCATAATGGCAATTACATGCTTTAACTCATGATGTGGGATTTTTTTAGATACATGCACTAAATTTGTAAAAATTATTCAATTTCCGGTGCTGATTTAGTCTGTGCTCACAGCTATTTTCAATTATAAGAATTATAATTATTTTTGATGAAGATGATGAATTTTGTGCTTTAATATTTTAATCACGTGATTACATTTCTTATAACTACGAAAATGGGGTGTGTGTGTGTTTTTTATTTATTTATGAAAATGGTCATTTTGATCGATGTCATTTATTAGTTGGATGTGTTAATGTGGTTTTGGGCGTTTCTTGTAATTCAAAATGGCGACATACTAAATCGGGCACCCAATTTTTAATATTTAACACATGTGTAATAGTATTTTTTTCTTTTGTTTATTTAATACACTAACTGTTTCTTAATAATGCTTGTATTTCTAAAAATAAAAAAAAGTAATAATTGTTATATATTTTTATTGTTTGATATTAATTGTCAATATAATTATTGTATTCTATGTAATGTCTATAAAGTTTTGTTTAAAACTAGTTACATTAAGCTTAAATAACTGTATTAAAAAAGTTTCTTTAATTCATTTTTGAATAAATGAATATTTAAGAATAAGTTAATTTAAATTATTTATAATTCTTTATTTTTTAAAAAAAAAAAAAAAACTGGTTTTAAAGATTTAGCTCAATATAAATTAACGATATGAAGTAAAAAAAATAAATAAACTAACAAATTATTAATTTATAATGATTTTTTTTTTAAAGTATTATTTTTATCTATAAAAATCCATATTTGTTTTTGATATAAAGTTATATGTATAAATATTCATAGTTGTACATGTATTTATTTGGAAATAGAAAGATAAAATTTACTGTTTGATAGCTTCTATAGTCATTTTATTTGATAAAATGTTATAAAGAAATGAGGGTGTGGTTAATATTACTGGATTTTAAAAAGCTTCTCGCAGTCGGTTGTCAAAAATCAAGATAAATGATAAAATTTGTATTATAAAACAAAAGTGTAACTATTTTTAATTTTGCATTAGTTAAACAGTGATATTTAAATTTATCTTTAAGTATAAAAAGTTTTAGTTATTTATTTTATTTAATAAACCCTTTTTGTTTAAAACTAATCTCAGGAGTTAACTAATGTAATTTGATGTATTATTAAAATTGTATTATTAATTTGTATCACATGAACTTTTCTCATGTTTTTTTTTTATTGTTTTTTTTTTTTTTACAAAAAATACGTTTATATTTGACTACAAGTATAATGCATATACTGAACTTTTAGATATAATTAAAGGAGATTTGAACCCAGACTTTCAAGCTTCCTTTAGTCATCCACTCCATCTTATATACAAATGAAAAAGTTAAATAATCTCCAATATAGATATTTCGCAATATTGGCATCAACAACGGCATTGATCATTCCGTCATGATTTTCCATAATATGGGACGATTGAATAGTCGGAGGGTGGGGAAGATTGAAGCCTGCCCATTAAAGTTTGAAGATTTGCTATCTTAATATAAAATGAACGCTGATTATATATATATATGGGAGATGATTTGGACCAACTGATGAGTGATGATTCAGCACGAAATCCATATATTGGAGATCTTTTTTTTTATATGTATACGGGCATGTGTATAAGTTACATAAGATCGAATAGATAGTTGAAGAGAGCATGAATATATGTGTTCAACACCCCTCAGTTACATTTAAGAATATTTTTGTGTTTGAATTTTAATGTCAGCATTGTCACAGTGGATGCATTAAAGATAATTCTTTTAAAAGAAAATAATTAATTTTCATGGATACAACTTTAATAATTTTTTGTCAAATGTTAATAGCTTTAGCATGTTGTATTAATTGTTGGACTATTTTCATTATCTAGTTGAAGAGCTAAAGGCTTTTCAAACTTCATTTATATTTTTCCAAATGCATTCAACTATTACAAATAAAAGTTGTATTATTTGTCTTTCTTCTTTAAATGTTACTGACCTATAATGAAAGATTAGTATATATGAATTGAACCATTGACCTATGGATTTAAGAATACTATATTGATCATAGTTCTCTTATTGGCTAGGCTACTGGATTGAAGACAACAATTAATAAAATATTTACCCATTTATCTATATCTGTCAATCTGATTTTTAAAAAAAGAATAATTGAATGGTTATATTGCTTAGGAGTTTACAAAAAGTTTAAATGTCGGAAAATGCCAGAACTAGGATCAAATTCAGAATAATATATACCAGAATCTGACACTATTACTGCCTTAAACTATTCAGAATTCTTTATTTTTTATTTAAAACAGGGTTTATTAATGGTTTTTAAACATTATAAATTAGCTGATTAAGTCCATTTACAGAATTATTTGTTATTATCTTATGAGTATTATATACATAAATATGAATAAAAATAATAAATATAATGGTAATAAACTATTATATACAGTCTTTTAATTTGCAGAAGTACTTTCAGTTAATTTCTTAACCTGCCCCAACTGCCATTAAATTCAAAGAACAAAATGGAAGCAAACATCATCAAATCAAACCCCATGAATCCCTAATTTTGATATTAGTTGTATATACAGTTTTTTAATCTGCAGAAGTACTTTTGGCTAATTTCTTAACCTGCCTCAACTGCTGTTAAATTCAAAGGACAAAATGGAAGCAAACACCATCAACTCAAATCCCATGAATCCCTAATTTTGATATTAGTTACTACTATAAAAATTAGGGATTGATGGGATATGAGTTGATGACATTTGCTTTCATTTTGCTAATATCAAAGTTAAGGATTCATGGGATTTGAGTTGAGATGTTTGCTTCCATTTTTTTCTTTGAATCTGATGGCAGTTGAGGCAGGTTAAGGAATTAATTGAAAGTACTTCTGTGGATTGAAAGACTGTATATAATAGTTTATTGCCATTATATTTATTATTATTTTTTACAATAGTTTTCTAATTAATGTATATGTTGTTTGTATATATATATGCTACTTTTTTCTCTCTGCACAATATTCTTATAATTTTCTTAATAGAATTTATAATTATTAATACATACATTTTCTGCTAGTTTAAGCATACCTGTCTTGTATTATGTTATGATGTGTTCAAAGTAGTTGACCACATGCATACCAATGAAAATATATTATATTGGTTCTCAAAAATATTGGGTAAAAAGAAAAGGAAAACTCCTCAAATTCCAATGGCAAAAAGTAAATAACCTTATAAATAAATCAATTGAGCTAATGTATGTTTGAAAATCATGCGTAAGCATCATCTCTAAAGATAAAATGAAGAAATTTAGAGAACCTTTTTAAAAAGGTTATATTTCTTTTTACTGACTTTGTTTATTTTTCTTTTTAAAAAGTTTTTTTTTTTTGATACATTTCAAATAGGATACAAAAAATATTTTGTTACAATGAAAAGAAAAATGAAACATATTTTGCAATAATTTATTTTGTATAACCTAATGAAAACCAAATAATGATGAAATTAATATTATTATTATTTCATTTTATAATTCGTTTAAAAATATTTATAAAATGATAAATCCAAAATTATGTGAATGTGCACATAGCTTTCTATCTCTGATCACACACACAGAGGATATCAATACTCCTAACAGATAATTATTCAAAAATGCGTGATACAGATTTGAAAAGCCAAGAAAATGATTAATTTTTGTTTGATAAATTCTCATTTAATCATTATAAAGTGTTACGTTGACTATATATACATTCATAATCGTTATATTTATTTGATTGTAAAAGACCAAGAAAGAGACCACATGTCAGATAGATAGATGAAATAAAAAAGTGCAGGGGCGATATCAAAAAGAGACGCTAAACATCAGAGATGGATTGATCTTGGAGAGACCTTCATCCTGCAGTGGATTAATACTGGTTGATGATAATAAATCATTATATTTATTGGTTATTTATTTATTTTTTTAGTTTTTTTTTTTAAATTTGTAAATTATTGACATAAAGTTGTGTTGTTAAAATATGTATGTATTTAAAATATACTTATTTTATATTTATATGTTTTTTTATGTGGAATTGGGCTGGATATATTATTAGAAAAGATGATAATAGATGGACAATTGAAAGTTTAAACTGGATTCTGAGACATTGGAAAAACCTAGAAAGAGATGGGGTGATGTCGAAAAGAGGCTAGAAATCAAAGAAAATGGATTGAATATGGAAAGACATTCATTCTACAGTGAATTGATAATGGTTGAAAATGATGGTAATGTACTTTTTATAGAAGTAAACATTGCATTATGAAAGTGATAGTTCATTATATATATATATATATAATTTTTCAATCAAGAATATTGAAAACCACATTAGAATTATTTATTATAGATGTCAATATTTATATAATTTTTGATTATAAAGTCACATTTGTTTGTAAAATTTATATGAAAATATTTCATATTTATTCATTTCTAGCATTTATACCATGATACAATAACAGTATTGTATTAAGCATGCGGATAAAAATGAATAACTAAATAGTATAAGTATATGATTAAAAAGAGGATGTTCCAATCTTTTGAAAATGATAAATTGGGAAAATATCAAATTAGGCATATAGGTTATTATTTAGTGGCCAATTATGGTACAGATTGCATATATTGCAGTTACATACCACTAAAATATTTTGGTAAGCAACTTTTATCTCAATGTGGATACATGGTTTTTACACAATCCAATCAGACTTTAAAATAAGCTCTATCCATAGTTTATACCATAAAATACAGTTAGAAGCATGAGGAGATTGTAATAACTCTCCTTAATGTCACTGATCATCTGACAAAAATATGAATAGATTTTGAAATTTATTCTTTGACAGATTAATATTCTGTTGTGATATATCTCAAGAAATTGAGATTTATAATAATAAATAATTTTCTATGTTTAAAATTTTTATAATCGCATTTTATGACGAGTAATAATTCTTGAAACAAATGCTGACTTTATTTGTATATATATATATATATATATATATATATACAATATATCATATATACATATATATATATATATATATATTGTGCCCTTTTCTATAGGTCAGTAATAGTTCATAACAGTCAATTACTAAAAATTTTAAATTTTAGAATATGTTATTTTAATATGTTAATTATATTTTGTCAATTATGTTATAAAGTACAATTTGAAGCTAAGAAAATACGTAGTATATAAAATTATAGCGAATCATTTAAAAGTAGTTAAGTAAAGCTTAAAATATTGTTGCATATGGTTGCAAAAGCTGGCCATATTAAATAACACAGCTATAAATAATTAAAAGTATATTTAAAAAGTTCGATTTTAATAGTCTGAAACTTATAGTTAATGAATGTTATATTTAAATTTATAATCATACTTAATAGTCAAAATTAATATCGTACATTTTAAAAATAAACTTTATGATGGTGAAAATTGTATTTAATTCTATATTTTAAATTATTTTTCCAAATTTTTATAATTATATTATTAAATATAATAAGTGTATCAATTTTATAAATCTGGGCAGAGAAATAGATTAAAAATCGTCTGTCCAAATTTTATATTAATCATGTGACTTGTATATTACATACTTTCACACACATGCTTGTTTGAATTAATAACAAAGTTTGAAATATTTTAAAAGTTATATTATAGAATTGGATGGAATTATTGCCTATCATAAAAGCAAATAATAATAAGTATTAAGTTAACTATCGTATGTAATGTTTTAAATAATGTAATAAAGACGAATACAGTTAATAAAAAAATTAAATATTTTGTTTAAATAAAACTAGATAAATTGAATATTAAGAATGGAATAAGTTATTAAAATTATTTTAAAAGTTATTTTAAATGATTAAATAATTTTGATAAAGTAATAATTGATTTAAAAGTGATGTTTTAAATAATATTTTAAGTTCATTACATCATAATTTCTATTTTGAAATTCAATTCTGTAAAAAAATTGAAAATATGTAAATTTCTTCTCAAGCTAAAAGTAAGAATTAACCAATAGGATAAGGTATTCTTACAGACTATAAATATGAATTGCATGGGGGGTATCAGAGGAGATTTAATAATGTATTGAAACCAGAGAAAGGTATATTAGCAGCTATCAAAGAGATAGTATTTTTAAATTTTATTTTAGTCAATTTTTAATACTTTCTTATAGTTTTATTTGCAAAAACTAATTGATATTTTTAAAAGTATTTTGCAAAAGAGAGTTTAAAAAAATAATATTTGGGAACTTCGTGAAAATGATTTGCTAGTTTTTTAAAGTACTTACCAGGATTATTTTATCTGAAATTTGACCTAAACTTCACAATGAAAAGATGGATATACTGTGGAATAAAATGGATATAAATTCTAATAATATAAAAATGTTTTTGGAATATTTTGATACAGCTTTATTAATGCTTCACTGGAGAACTGTTCTAGTGCATAAAACCCTCAGTTCGGACATTATACGGAGTCTAAAAAAAATGTATTGAGACATATTATTTATAAGTTTATCCAAGATTTATTTTTTTAAAAAATAGTAATAAGACAATTATATCTTATGAATCATTTTATATAATATTATATCAAAAGGAGTAAAATGTTATATCCTTTCTGAAGGTAACATTTTAAAAAAAAAAAAAAAATTTTCAAGAGTTAAAGAAAGAACCCAGGAGAATATGTTACTGAAGCATTTTGATATTAAAACCTCCAGTCTTAGAATTGTTTAAAATGTATTTAGAAAACATTTGTTTAAAAGTACTTGAAGTTTTTTTAAAAAGGTGATATATAAAAAAAAATATCAAATGAACGTTTAAATGTATTAAGAAGGAAACTTATATAAAAAAGTGAACATATAGTTGAATAAAAAATGGATCCATGGAAATATTGTAAAAAAGTTTACCAAATATTTTTAAAGCTAAATTAGATGGAAGATGCATCGGATACACTGCAGAGAATATTGGCAGAGAATATTGAAGAAATTTCACGGGATTAATTAATATTATGATTTAATAATTATTGTCCTAAATACTAAAACCAAGGATTATTTTCTATAAATTTTACTAGATGGATTAATAATTATTTTTATTTTAAACTTTAATGTGCTTGGAGAACATTTTAAAACTCTAGAGAAAATAATAAACATTTTGGACTTATCAGGAACTATTGTCAAGAAAATATGTAATTATAGTTTTGATTCCTTTTATTTTATTAACCTAGTTTAAATCTAAATTTTTTTTATAAGATTAGGAAAACATCAAACATTAATTTGTTGATGATATAAAATTTTATAATGGAATAATCTAATAATTTAGATAAGAATATATTTTAAAATAAAGTGTATGGATGTATATTTCTTTGTTTGCAATGATCAGTATCTAGTGGATGAAGAAGCCTACTGAATATGATGACCAGATAAAGGTTATTTTGGTAATGTAAAGCATTTTCATACAACATTTTAAAAAACATTATGAGATAGAATTAATTTGAAAATATGCATACAATGATTTTTTTTATATTAGTGATATAATCCAACATAATAACAAATAATTATGTGATTCTTTTAAAATTTTCATGTTAGGATATTCAAATATTGTCTGATTAGATTATATATGATTAAGCATACAGAATGATGAAGTGGACAGACTTTTCTTATGGAACAGCTAGATTGTTTTAAAATTATCAGTGAATTTTATTTATTTTTTTGGAAATGCAGATAGTTATTTATCGATGTAAGATGTGAAAAAATCTAGAGAAATAATGTTGAGATAGTGGCTTGGAAGTACTATGGTTAGCAGGAAACCAAGATGATGTTTTTAAAAATAGGATATGATAAGGAATAGAAATAATACTTAGTATTTATGTGGATATCAGCATAGTTAACAAAGCCCTATGACTGGTACACATTTTATTTGGACAGTGTTTTATATTTCTTTAAATATTTGATGTTCTAATAAAGCTGAAGAAATAGCTTTAACATCGTTCATGTATTAGAGGTTATTAGACAGGTAAAGGTCATACCTCTTTGCACTGTGCCATGTTTTTTTTTTTGAGATATATTATGAGTGATACTCTAGCTTTCTTCCTTAAATCCTATACATCTGTTTTGCTATCTTTATTTCATGTAACTGCATCGTTCAGTAAGATATTTTGAAAAGAAATGATAAATAATTTAGAGCTTAGGTTATGCTATCGTTTTGTATAAGATTGGTTTATTTGCTTATAAGGAATAGAATTTTATAACTTAAAATTGAAGGTCCAATGAATCCTAAGGGAAAGAAAAGAATCATAGAATATATTTTGAATTTATTTCGGAAAATGAAATATAAATTTTGGAATAGAGTATCTAAACAAGATATTTTCTTTAAAATGTTAATTATTTTTGAATGCTTTATTATTATTTTTTGGGAGAAAAATAAGTATTGCATATTTTTAAAATACAATAATATACAATAAATGTAGGGAATATGCATAGTATATTTTGTTTATTGAATAACAGGAATATATTGATTATTACACTTATATCATACTAAAGTAAGGCTAAATAAGAATATATTATGATTAGTAAACATCGTGTGATAAAACACTAAAATCTAGTACTGAATTTTGGATGAATATTTTATGTAACATCTTTGACTTTGCAAGATGAATTTTTTTTTTATATTTTGAGAAATCCATACTCATTATAAAGTTAATTTTGTTTTCTGTAGAATGTTTTCCTATGAATGTTTTAAAAATAAGATAGTTTAATAATATTAAGGATGAAATATTTTGCTAATAAAATTAGTAAATATATTTGTAATAAGTTAACCATAACGAGAAACCAAATGGTAACATTTTATTTTGTCTTAAGTCTAAATAAAGATATAACTAAACTATAAATTATTTTTATATAACTTAGTAGATAAAAATGTAAGAATAAAATAAGGATATCCATTGTAAATAGTGTACATAAATTGTTTATTTTATTTGTTGTTGTTAATAAACTTTGTTAAAATTTGTTTTCAAAATTTTTGTGTCTGGATTGTTTATTTCTCCACTTCACTGCATGAAATCACGATATATTCATAATAATTGAAACAAATATATAATTTTGCACAAAAAAATAAATAGAGAATTATATTTAAGAATTTAAATATTTTATTGGTATTCTTTTAATTAAATAATCATAATTTTATATTATTTTATTGGTCATAAATCAGTTATCACAATAGTATACTGAATTATATGCTATCAGTTGCCACACATCCTTTGTCTATCAGATTATCATATGCTACCACATATTAATTATATCATTACATGAAGATAAAAGATTATATAAAATTATTTTATTATTTTATTATGGTAATAAAAATATAACGAAAAGAAAAGATATCCAGTAGTAGTTAAACAATGAAGAATATTATTATTATTATTTATTATTAGTTTCAGTGTAGTAGATTATGACATAAAATCCCTTCTCATATTTTACTACCGTATTTTTATTAACTTAGAATAAACTTTACGAACCTGAGATTTTTATTGAGCTAGATTATTATAAATAGAAGATTAAGATGTAATTATTAACTTAATCTTAGTGAGTAGAAGTTATTAAAGTCGTAAGAATACTATGAGTTTGTTATTTGAAATAGTAATAAGGGGGGATAGTGTTCTTATGCCATTGAGGTAGTATCCTGTGGGATATTGGCTCAATGTAATCTATCTTGTCACCTGTATTTTCACTTCAAGTCTCATGAAAATATTAAATATTTATTTAATTTATTTTTATAAACTGAACCTTATTCGTATTTTAAATTTGAGCTAGTGAAACATTTTAATTTTAATGCTGAATATTTTATTTATTAATTATTAACTGAGCTAGAACCCGTTTTATTTTATATCATATACTATTCTGAAGTGAGGATGCACAAGACCAGGTTATAATATATATATATATATATATATATATATATATATGTGTGTGTGTGTGTGTGTAAACCTGAGATATGACACTCACATCCTCGCTTTGTACAATATCAGGATTTATTGTCTAGGTAATAATAAGCATTAGTGGGATTTGATTAAAAATAATTATTTATTGATGTAATTTACTTAAACTTTCAGATATATAAAAACCCAATCTGTTAAAATCTTGTAATAGGGCTCTTTGTCTATATTAAGATCTTAGATCAGATGGACAGATAGAATCGATCTATTAATTATAGAGGTTACCTTGAGAACAGATTGAAGATGCATGATTAAGATAATGTTGGCCAGTTATCGTGATTTATACTTAAAGCCACCAGACTTTGTGCAATATCAGATGTATTATCTAAATAATAGTAATTAGAAAAAATGTTTAATAGTTTTTTTACAATGTTTATTTATTAAACTACTTTCAAAACAGGTTATATTTGCCTGCTAAATTGGAATTATTTTAAATTTTAAGAAAATCTCATTCTGTCAACATTCTGTAACAGTTTTCTATGTCTATATTAGGATCTTAGGCCAGAATGAAAAGTGTTATCTATTTTTTACTTACAGCAAAGGCCTTGACAACAGATTGAAGATTCATGGTTTAGATAAGCTGTTATATATATAGTCAAATTTCAGTTCATATTTGTAAAGGATTTGGAGAAAAAGTCTCCACACTAACCATATAAATAATAATAAAAAAAAAACAAAAAAAAACAAAAAAAAAAAAAAAAAAAAAACAAAAGAAGAGCACGCGGGGGCCCCCAAAAAAAAACCCCCCCCCCCCCCCTTTTTTCTCCCCCCCCCAACCATACAAACAACCCCACAAATAAAAAAATTAAAAAAATGGAAAATAGAAAGGGTTTTCCAGAAAAAAAAATTTTAAAATCTAAAAATAAATTCCAATTAAAATTACATCAAATTCATTCCTTTTTCCCATAATTCTATTTTTTATATATATATATATAATTTTAAAAAAAATTTAACCCTCCGATTGTGCATTAAAATTGTATATAATATAATAATAAAATCTCCAGATATATCTTATTCTCTCCCATATCTTCCCAATGGTAACAATTGACATCACACTTTTTTAAAATGTCTTTGAGATAATCCTTAAAATGTAGATAAGGTCTACCTCTCATACAAAACCCATATTCAAGTTCACTATAAAACACCCATTTAGAAAGTCTTCCATTGTCCATTTATTTTACATGTCAAATCAAATGAATATCCAATTTTACAATAGTGGACTCATTAATATCATCATCCAGAAACTTGTGAACCATATTGATTGGTTTTACGATTTTGCCATTGTATTTTTAAAATTGATAGAGCATCCTTAAATAAAACTTTTCTGATACCTTTATATTGCATTGATAGAGTGTCTAAGTTTTGCAACCATACAATAAATTAGGTAAAATAACAGCTTTATATTCAGCTAACATAATTGCAGTAATTATTTGCCATTGATAAAATACATCTTTTAACTTGTTCAATGCAGCAACAGCATATTCGAATTTGTGTTGGATCTCAACATCTAAGTCCACCTTTCTACATATAAAACTACCAAGATATTTATTCTGATTTATATTCTCAATTTGATAATATTCTAAGTTGTTGCTGAGCATTTTCTTCAATGACTGGCTGATAAAGAACTTAAGTTTCTTGAACATTAATTCATAAATGGAGACTCTTATAAGTTGCATTTAAAATATTAAGAACATTTTAAAAATCATCTTTTATAATGGCAAATGTAGCACAATCATTAGCATACTGTAAATTCAGAATCCAAAAAAATAGACTTGTTTTTGCTTTTAAACAATTCAAATTAAAAATTCCACTATCAAACCTGTATCACATCTTGATCCCTGTCTGATTAGACCACTTATAAATAATTCCAAAAACACTTTTATGTAAATTGAAAACAAACTTGGAACACATACATTCCTTTTTTAATACAGTTTTTATTTCAAATGCTTTAGATTTTCCACCTGTAGTAATAACACTTTTTATTCCATCAAGTAGAAGCTATGAAAAATACAAATATATTTTGGTGGATGACCAACTAATTTTAAACAATACTGTAAACCTGTTTTCTTGATTAAGTCAAATACCTTGACCAAATTAATAAATGCAAGATATAAATAATTTATTTGTTCCTGATACTTTTCTTGTATTTTTCTAGCTTTGAAAATCATATCTATAGTACTTCTTTATACCCTAAATCCACACCGAATCTCTGGTAACCATTCATCTATAACTAGAAGCAATATATTCAACAAAATCTTGAAAATACTTTTGCTGTAATGGATAATAATAATATTCTGTAATGATTACAGAAATTATACCTATTCCCTTTGTTTTTAAAATTTTTTAACAATTCAACTTCATGTGTCCAGATATATTTTAAATATTTTTTTCAATATTTTTGAAGATATTATATCACCATCATATTTTAAAGCTTTTCCAGATATTTCATCAGGACCTGCAACTTTCCATTTTTAAGATTGCAAAGAAATATTTTGATTACTAAATTGGATATATTTGTCCAAATGTAAATGAATAGATACAATGGATATATCACTAAAAGTCACTATATAAATTCTTGTATAATTATCCAAAAGGTGATCAAAACACTTTCCCCCCTTTTCAAAATATTATTATCATCATATAAGAGGATCATTGATGGAATCAATAGGATTATACCATTTTTCAGGTCCATATTTTGCTTTAATGAATCAAAAAAGATCTAGATTGCCCATGATCAGTGAATGAGTTTATCATCTTTACAGTTTTAATCCACCAATCATTTTTAAGCCGTCTAGTCAGTTACTTAATTTCTGTCTTCAGATATTTACATTTATTATGATAGTCCACATTTAATCTATTATTTTTCCAAGCAGAGAATGTCATTTTAAAAAATAAAATCACTGATATAGTCATTGTTAGAAAACCAGCCATGATTCTTCTTTTTAGGGAACCCAAGAGTAAAGTTACTTTTATCCATAGTACTCTCCTTAAAAGAATTCTACGATTTAGGAATATGACAGTTCTGAGGATCCAAATTAGCCATTGTAGTGTTTAATAGCTGTTTCTGCTAAAGAAAACAATTGGAATAATACATTTTTTAAAATATATTTGGAATAATTCCTATATTTTAATGCAACTTTCATTTTAATCTTAGAATATGCTAATATATGATCATTCCAACAATCTGGACTTTTGAGTGCTCATTTAATCTGAGCTTTTCCTTTACTCTGAATTCTAATAGTAATGTAATCTATTAAGTACCATTGTTTTTAGTGTGGATGCATCTATTTTCCTTGATAGTGATTTTTCTGTCTAAACAAAATGTTTGTGATAGGCAATCCATATGTTGTGCAAAAATTTAATAATAACAAACCATTTGAATTTAAAGTCACAATATCATTTTTTTTTAATATTTGAATTTAAAGTCACAATATCATTTTTTTTTAATATTTGAATTTAAAGTCACAATACCATTTTTTTTAATAACTTGGTCTACAATTTATACCAACACATGCAATAAAGTCTCCAAAAAATTGTTTTTTAATGCTATTACTGTAATAATGCTATCCAACAAGTAATAAAAACTTTTGAGTTCATTGAATATAAAGTTGGAGCACTGGCACTGATAAAATGAGATCTAGTACCATTATGCAAAGCATGTTCTAAGATCATTAAACGTTCATTGATACAGCGAAGAATTCCAATAATAGAAGATAGTAAATTAGATTTTACAGCAAATCCAACATCATGCATTTTTCTTTTACTGATTGATCTGCCTTTCAAAAAAACATATCTATCCATATGTCCTATGGAAGATCAGGTTCACTTTGAGAAGCTATATCAATTTTAAATATTGACAATTCTTTAGCCACAAACACAGTCATTCATTCTGGTCTTGAAAAGTTTGTATTAAGTAAAGTTTGCACATTCCATTTACCTATATTTGGAAACAAATATATTCATATTTGAAGTTCTTATCTTTAGCATTACCATATGACCACTACTGATATTCTTTTTATTTCTGCCACTGAAATGAGTAATCTATCAGATACAACAACTTAGCTTGTGACAGGCCATTTCTAGACCACATTTTCTAGGCCTTCTGATTTCTGTGGTAGCAAGGGAATCTCTCAATAATGCTGCCTAAACATACAATCTTTGCCAAACAAAACTTCCATCTCATTTAATCCAGTTCCAACTGACTTATTAGAAATTTTACTACCACAAACAAAGCTCATAACTAAGGACTGCCAGACTGCTAAGCCTGACTCCATCATTGTTTTCTTAATTCTTAAGGGCTTGAGCTAAAACAACAACAAAAAATAACAAAAAATAGAATTAAAGGGTGGACATGTTATTGCACAAACACAATTGCATTGTCATAGTTATTATGTGTGATGACACAAGTGGCTTATGATGAATGGGCTTTACAATAACTCAACTTAAGAAGAAAAAGAGATAGAGAGACAAGACTTTGTATTGGAAACAATATCTAGCCTTTTATGAACCAACATCTTATCCTATGAGACACCAGGGGCTCTTGATAGGGCATCATTTATTTGATATTCACAGTTGTCCATTATATCTAAGGCCATTCCACTATCTGCCACTTTGCCCATTATAGATAAGGCCACTCCATTATCTGCCACTTGTGGAGCCTGTTTATAGTCTGAGCACAGCACCCAACATCTATACAAATACATAATTAAATATTATTATGAAAACTATTATCAGTACATTAAAAGCATATTCTTATTCAGCAATTTTCTTTTCTTTTATATAGTCTGTATATAAAATTTATAAAAAGCTATTACATTTATCAAACTTACTATTAACTCAAGTTATAACTACATTCAATTGTCAAATAAATATCCTTTTTATTCATTGCGGTAATAAAAGAATCAACTTCAAACGATTGAAAAAGGGGCACAAAAAGTGAATCTGATCTGGATTTGATCTTTCTAGATATTATTGATGTACTCATTACTAGATTCAATATTGCTTACGATTATTCATATACAGAATTTAACAGCCATTTCACTCATCAAATTATGGCCAAAACAAACCATAATCCATGTAGTTATTCTCAAATCTATACATAAAGTAACAGAGCAGAATAGAACCATTAGTTTATCTATATTTTGACTGGATTCTTCATAAATAATTTATAATATTTGCTAGTAGTCATTTGTTTATAAAAAGGAAAACAAATGCTGAATAAATAAATAAGTCTAAAAAATTATACACGAGAAAACAATAGTATCAAGGAAATAATAAAAGTTATATATAAAAACCAATTTAATGATTATTATTTATTAAAATAATAAAACAAATCTTAGATGAAAGATGCAAAGATGTTTTTCTGCCAAGGGACATTTGGATATTTATAATATCATTTGTGGGCCATATAAAATTATTTACTTAAAAATTAGCTTACTATATGTGATTAGACATTTAATTAATTTACCGCTAATTATAAGAGGTGGATAACCTTTTTAGCTGGTAGGCCAATTTCAACTTTTCTTTTTTAAATGAGGGCCATATTTTTTTTTTGTGAATTAAAAATAACATTATTAATAATAACTGTCACATATTTATTGGAAAAATTTTCAATTCTTGTAACTATTGTTTGTGATATATTTATATTCTCAAATTTTTTATGTTCTGGACAGATTCATTCTACAGTGGATAGGGAGCAATCTAAACCCCTCTTCATGAAATGAATTCAATTTTTCTGGTTTTTTTTTTAGATAACGAAACTTACTTTCACAGAATTTCCTGACTTGGTTGTACTTTTTATGAAACTTATCAGCCATTTGATGAAGCATTTTTCATGTTTTTGATTTTAATATTTCTTTTTTCCTAACAATTTTGTTATAATAAGAATGTTTTGATAAATAATATTTCTTAATATTGCATTTTTTACTAATTGAAATGCTTTCAAGAATATATACTTCTTTCTATAATATATGATAGTCCATTTCTTTGGAAATGCTGTTACTCTATGCCAATTTTTTTTATCTTATTCAGTGTAACCATCCTAATAAAAAATTAAAAGCAAAATAATATTAATAAAATAAAATTAGAGTTTTATTTTTTCTAGTATATGTTCAGATGTGAAAAGCAGTATATAAACAAACAAAATGTCCTCAGTGTCATGAATTAGACATAGAAAATGTGTTAGAAGATTGTACCTCTGATAGAATGAACTAGAACTATTATAAAGGCTAAAGAGAGAAAAAGACGTAGTTGAGTAATTAATTATTTTATTTTACTTAATTTATTATTCAATATTGCACTATGTGTGCATGTGTTTAAACAGAAGTTTTATACAGGGCTAAGCAATACACGTTTTTAAAAATATCTGTGGGCCATACTAAAAGCTTTTGAGAATCAGAGGAGATTTTCCACTCTTGCCTTAGATTTTATAATAAAACATTCCACACATATTATTAACAAAATGTGTGTAAATATATATTCATAAGTTTAATATTACTGCAACATTTAAAATAATATGTGCAAAATATGAATTAATATAAGAATAGTAATTAAGTCTTACTTATGGATAAATCTTACTTATGGATCTGAGACTTGCACACTTAATAAAAGATTAATATACAGACTTCAGATGACTCAAATAAGCATGGAGAGAAACATGTTAGAAGTAACAAGAAAAGATAAAAAATGCAATACATGGGTAAGAGAAACAGGTGTTAGTGACATCATTAAAAAAATTAAAACACTGGAATGAAAATTGGGCTGCACATATTTCTAGAAGAGATGATAATAGATAGACAATTAAAATCTTAAACTGGATTTCAAGAGATTGTAAAAGATCCAGAAAGATATTGCATGTGAGATGGATGGATAAAATAAAGTGTTCATGGCAATGTGGAGAAGAGAGACTAGAGATCAAAGAAGATGAATTGAACATGGAGAAACATTTATTCTGCAGTGGATTGATAATGATTAATAATGATGATGATGAATTAAGTCTGTGAATATCTTTTCTTTTTATACCAACAATAAAATGGATTTTAATTTTAGAAATAACATAGGTAAAATTATTATTAAGATCATGGTTCAAAATTTTACATATATTAAAATGTTTAAAGGACTTACCATTAAAAAAAGATCAGTGTATGATTATTTGTTTTATGCAAGCTTCATGCTTCAATTCAAAATATGATCATTCAAGAGCCTACATCATTTCCAGCAAGGTATGGAAATATGCAACACAGGTTAATGTAATGACTCCTTGTTATTTTCTTTTTTATCAGCACTTTGTAAATCTTGGAAATGCTCAGTGTCCATTCAGATTGACCTCCTCTACTTTCATCTTCTTTTATTTAATAAAATGGAATATAAACTGTACTTTGTCAAAAACAAAACAATACATGAAAAAAATAAAATAAAACTGGGCAATGGATAAAACTGGTGCTTATAAATAGATGCAAACACATTTGCACTAATTAAAAACTTAAAAGGTTTAGAACCTTTATAATGCATTTTTTGTGAATAATGTTCATTAAGTCCAGAAAAATGGAAACTAAAGTGTATTCAAAGTTTGTTTGGAAATTTGTGAGGATATCATTTTATGTATAATTATATGCTCGACTGTTTCCATCATAATGTTTTTAAAAAAATTCAAACTTTAGTTAAACTTTTTAAATACATTTCAACTGCCAGTGATAATGAGTACCAAACTTTCCATACAGTAGTTTGGTACTCTTATTAACCGCATGTGTAAGCATATGATCATGTGATGTTTTGATGGCTCTGTCAGTGATAACATGCAAGTTAAATATATAACACAATGTTTCAAGTATTATTATACTCCTCAATTCTTGTTAGCATGATCAGTATCATTACTAGGATAGAAATTAGACTAGTATCTTTAGATTACTGTTGTGCATCTGTGAGCTGTGACCCCTCAAGGAGTTACAGAAAAATTGTTGGAGGTCATGAAAATTTTGAGAAATGGATAATACATTTTTAATAGAATAAAAAACCTAAACACTAAAAATACATAAAACTGCTTAATTTATTAGTGTGTGTCTGAACACTTTAGTTTTTAAACACTTCCTTCTTTATATTCCAGTCCATTTTATATAAACAGCATATCATAGCGGTACTTCACTTATATTTCTTTTGTTCACTCTCAGAGTTTTGGTCTTCATGGTAGTATTCTTCTAATATTGATACACAGTGCTACATTCTTGAATATACACATTTTCTAAAAGGGGCTAAAAAACTTATATTTGCTATAAATCAATAGATCTAAGATTCAAGTATTACCATACATTTTTTTGTTAATGTGGAGTTTTTTCAAAGATCTTATATCAAATCATATGTACTGAAATATATATATGGTAAAAACTTTTATTATTATTCTTATATGCTTACAATAGGATGATAATATATAATGGGTCTTGTACAATTTTACTCTGAGTATGGGGGTCACAAAGTAAAAAGGTTGTGGACCACTGATTTAGATTCATGAATAGAGGATTTAAAATGATTCTTTAATCAAGTGAGCTTAGTTTAATCCTTACTTGTACTGTCATTGATTAGCCTAGTTGAATACAGAATATTTTTAAATTCACCATGAATATAAAGGTCACTATTTTGATTTCCATACTACTACTATTACTAGCCAAATCAGCAGTTTCTGAAAAAAACAGAAAGCACTTGCTGATAAACATTTTATTTTAATATTCACAAATCTAAAGAACACTAATTTGATTCTATCATAGTATTGTTACTGATCAAATCAGAAATATCTGAACAAGGAAGAAGAATAAAATTACTCAAAATGTATTATATATCAACCTCTGTGTTATTTCTAACAGTTGAATGTATTTGGAAAGTTTAAATTATTTTTCAAAACCAAAAATAAATCTTATTAACAATTAAAAATAAATCATACAAAATATATAGAGAAAAGATTTATTTTTGACAACATGTATGCTTAACATGCTTTTGACTATGTGGTAGTAATGGTTGTCCTACAAGCTTGTACTATTTATCAAATAATAAACAAAATAGGGGTATTATTGAATGGTTCACAAGCTCCTTGACAGTTATTGTTGTGAGTATACTACCAGGTAGTTGAGCATGTTAAGCATATCATATTTAGAATTAAAGTTTTTTTCCATAACATTTTGTATGTATTTCTTTTGAATTACATTTTTTAAGAAAGTTTATTAAAATTTAAAATTAACAATTAAGACTAAATGAATAATATAATTCAATGTATAATTACAAGATTGAAACATGTCCATCAAAGTTTAATGAATTGCTATTTTAATATAAGAGAGCACTGATTGTGTATATATTTTGAGATTATGATCTGCTGAATTGATGTCTAATCCTCCTGAAATACATATATTGAGGATCATTAATTTTTTCACATTGTGTGGTCATCAATCAGTTGCTTAAAATAAAGTGAGGATGAATATAGATTGAAAATCCTAGTTCAAATCCCTCTATTTAACATAAAATTACTTACAACAAACATTGTTTTTCAGAAACAGATTTACCAATGGTTATTGGAGAAGCAATTGATCCAAAACAATTAAATAATATTCACATGGAGCTAATCTACTGTCCAAAAGAAGTAGGCAAAATAAATCAAAAACAAAATGTTTTAAGTTTAAACGATTAATGTTTCATTATAGCAAATTAACTATTCAAGTATGATATCTATAATTTACTTGCAATGGTAGAGGGTCTGATTTTAGGATTTAGGATCTTTGAATAACAATAATTTGGTGCTCGAACTTCTCAAAGATTTTTGAGCAATACAGCCATTCCATTAATTATTTATCAGCCAAATTTTAACTCAGACACACAATTCCATCTACCGCCAGTAACTCCAAGATAAAGTTGCTCATGAATATACAAACCAACTATCGAATATTTTAACCAAAAGTATGAATATTATTAAAATGCAAATATCTCGTATATATCTTAAAAAGTTATAAATAAATATTATTTAATTACAATGCAAAAAATATTTATATACATATACAAGTAACTTTAAACTGTCTCCACCACTCTTTCCATCTTTGTATATAATCATCATCATCATCATATTCAACCATAAATCGAGTTACTGTAGGATGAAGGTTTTCTAAGTTCACTATCTCCGAATTCTATTCTCACTTGTCCAAATGTCCCCAGTTCACATCCTTATATGATCCATCCATCTCACATGTGGTCTTTTTCCAGGTCTTTTACAATATTTTGGAATTGAGTTTAATATTTCAACAGTTCATTTATTATTATCTGTTCTAGAAATATATACAACCCAACTGCACTTCAGTCTTTTAATTTTTTCAATGATGTCAGTAACACTTGTTTGCTCTCTCATCTATATATTTGGTTTTCTATCTCATTTAGGCATTCCTAACATGTATCACTGTATTTTGTTATATATATATATATATATATATATATATATATATATATTGTGCCCTTTTGTATGGGTCTCCATAAATTGATGTATCAATCTATTTAAAAAATTTTAAATTTAAGATATATTTAACTATATGATGTTAATTTTGTTTATAACAATCTTTTAAAAAGTGTAATTAAAGTAATTCATGAGTATTTGATATGTGAAAATTGTGCTGATGTTTGAGAGAGACATTTCAATGGGAATGATAATAGTATATGGTTGGGAAAACTGGCCATGATCAATACTGCATTAATAAATTTAATAAATAAATGTTTAAAGTTAAAGTTTTAAAAGACAAGTTAAAATTAAATGCCTATATTTATTGTTGATAAAGATTAAAATTTAATAAATGAATATAAATATTTTAATTATTAGTATTACATAATAGAAGATTAATATTTGATTTTAATAATATCGAATTATTATTTTAAAAGTTGTTATAAGATATTATTTATTTTAAAAATATTTATTTTTAAAAAATGAATTGTTAGTTTATTTTTAGATTATTACAAGCGTTTGTAGCTTTGTTGTAAAAAAACAGATGTTAATTAAACACATACACACATGCTTGGGAGTTTTTTTAGTAAAGTTGCAAAGCTATTTTAAAAATTCTGTTATAAAATTTATAAATATTATATTGGCTATCATGAGATAAAAATAAAAATAATTAATGTGAAATATTAAATCTGATTTTTAAAATACTGCTTAAAAACATAACGAATAAAAATAGACTTAGTTTGTTTATAAAAATAATCTTATAAAAGTTAAAAGTGAAATAAAGTAAGAAAGTATATTTTAAAAAAATGTTTAATGGATTTAAATAAACGATAAAGATTGATTTAAGAATTTAATAATGTGATAAATAATAAATATTAAATAAGTCATTATTTATTTTTAATTCTGTCTTGTTGGTAAAATATGTAAATAAGCTAGCAAGTCGATTGTTTAATTCACCAATCAAGTGGGAGTTTTCTTCCGGTATAAAACCAAGGTTCAATTGTTCGGAGGGGACTTGTGATTGAAATTCTTAAAGTAAAGAGGTGCTATTAGAAATAGCTAAGTGATTATAGACGCTCTCAAAATCGTTTTAAAATTATTAGAGAGTAGTTTTTTAAAAATAATTTATAAAAGTTACCGATAAATATGCAGTGTTAATTTATTATAGTTCCCTATTGATCGTTTCCTTATTGAAGCTCAATTTACTATCAAATAATCATGAAAACATCGTATAAGGATAAAATATATTGGAGACTTTATACTGAAAATTTAACAAACGCTGGATTGACTAGGAGAGTTATTAGATGCCTAACAGTAATACGTTGGACTTTGTATAAATTTAAAAGCTAATGGTAGTTAATTTTTATAAAATAGATATTTGAAAAAATGAGAAATACTTCTTTATGAAGCAAGTATTTGTAAATTATAAATTTAAATATATATCTTGGTAAAGATATAATATGTAACAGTAATTATATAAATATTTGCCTTGTTAAGTCTTTATGGTTTAAAAGACTACATTTTGACAGTTTTAAAAGGCAAATAAATTGGAAATTTAATGGGTAAAGACGTACCTATAAATAAAATTATTATATTATTAAAGTCTGAACGCTGGTCGTATAGAAGACTTTAAAAGTAATCTTACCTAAATATCTGTTACGGAATGCGCAAATCAAATTACATGTGGATATCCAAATCAAATCAATTAAAATAATTAAACAAGAACTTTATAAATTATAGACTAATTCTAAAAAATAATAACTTTTAAATAATTTTTCTTTAAAAGAAATGAACCTGGATCCTATAAACTATTTTTAATTATTATTTTATTTTATGGTGGAACTAACTTTGACTTTTATTTTATTTTTTTTAAAAAAAAAACGTTTTCATTTATTCTATAAAAACTTTTAAAAAACACGTGATGTACCGGAAAAGGAAGTAATGTTTTGGTGAAAATTTGTGCCTAGGAAAAAGAACAATGATAGCTGGAAGAAGACACCGTTGGATGTTATGTAATATGTTTTATTTATTAACTAACATAAATATTTCATTAATTATTGATTTATTAAAGATAGGAAAGGTACATTTACATTTTTTTTTTTAATAATAACTAAATACTAATATAACTTTTTATTGCATAAAGTTTATTTTATAATTATACAACACGTAATATTTTAAAGAATAATTGTTGAGTGTAAATGTGAAATTATTTTGTAAAACTGAAATCTTGGAGGACATCGTGTGACGGACTGTACATTGAAGTATCATTTATGGTAAAAATTGTGTAATAATAATAATAATTTGATGTATTTACTATGTTTTCTTTAGATCAACCAAATGTTATATGATTATTGAATGAATGTATTAATGTTTAAATAATATACACACATAAGATTAATAATAGCAGTTTTATTTTAATATGCATATTTTAAATTGATGATGTAAATTTAGTACAACGTAATATGAGAACCTAGAAATAATTATATGATTCTTTCGTGAATAAATTTTAATGTTTCTGTTACAATATTAGGAATTAGATTTTATTAGCGTAAGTTATTTATTTTTCTTTTAAAGTTAGTAAGAAGTATATAAAGTCTATATTTTTATTTTTTATTTTTATTAGATAAGTAAGTTAATTTTACATAGAAATTTATATCTTGATTGAAGGCTTATTGTATACTGAGGATGAGGTATAAGAGAGTTTGGATCGTTATTATTTTGTTTAAAAATGGGTCATCTATTTTTCTAAAGTTAAATAAGGTTAAAATGATATTTGTAGATAGAAGTTTATTAGGAGGAAATAGGAATAACAAGTAAAAGTGTAATAATTAAAATGGAAAAGAATCATAGAATTTTATTTAACATTATACTTTATAAAAGTTGAAATTATTGAATAATTTAAAATATTATTTTTAAAAGAACATATACGTATTGCATATTTTGATAAGACATGTAGTATGACATTATATCGGAATGAAATAAACAGTGATAATCAATAATTGTTATTATATTACAAAGTTATATCAGTTTGTACATTAATTGATCTTTGAGTAATATTAATAGTAAATGTAATACATACTAGTACATTATAATATAAATAACAGTAAGACTTAAGTGAAATAGCATTTTTAATTATTAAAGTTTGTTTATTTACATACATGCTACATGAATGATATCTTACATAAAACCTTTTCTTATATTAATTGAGGACAAATGATGTTTATTAAAATTTAAAGTCATAAATTTAATTAAATGTTATTGATAGAACATTTAATAAATGTATAAATTATCTACTTATGATTATGGAAATAGTAACAGTGTAAAAAAACTTGTATTATTATTTTTCTTATTTTTTGTTTATTTTCTTTAGTTCCATTTAAATGTAAATAGTGTAAATAAATTATTTGTTAAAGTTGATGTAAATAAATTTGTTAAGTTGTTTTAAAAGATGTGTCGAATTCATTATTTTACACCACAGCATTTGACAACAGATAATTTGAATGTACATAATATTTGCACAATATGAATTTATTATTTTATTATTTGAGAAAGAAACACAATATTTTCTTAATATAATTTATAGAAATTGATTGACATTAACATATAATATTACAATGGTCATAAAGTAATTATAATGCACAATATAAGAGTATAAGATTATTTATTGCCACAGATTGTTAAATTATAAGATTTTGGTCTATTTTAAAATTAAGATACTATATGGAAATGAAAGACATGTATATGATTTACTTATTTTCTTAATGATTAAAAGTATAATCCAATAGATAAGATTAAGATATACCCTAAAGATTATTATTGTTAGTGATTATTATTAGAATAAGTTAGGTGTATTTAGGTTTGATATTAAATCCCTTATCATTCCTATCTACATGAATTATTATTACTTTAAGATAATTAGAAGAACCTGAGATCATTTAATTATAGTTCCTTAACAAAAGATTGAGATTTATTTATCTATTATTATTAAAGATAATTCATTTATAAAAGTCATAAGAGTGCTGTAGAGTTAGTAATGAGATAATAAAGAAGTAATAGTATTCTTATGCCATTGAGACAGTGTCTTGGAAAGACATTGACTCAATGTAAATCTGATTACCAATTGTAACTTCACTTCACAGTCTCATGATTTTAGTAAATATTTATTTAATTAGTACATAATATTGAACTATATTAATTTTTGATAAGTTTGTAATAAATCTGATAAGTTATAATATTATAAAAATATATTAAAGATAGTTGTACATATTTTAGCTGAGCATAATGATTTAATTGAGCTAGTCATATTTTAAATTATATCATATATCGAGAAGTGAGGGTACAATATATATATATATATATATAATATTGTATATATATACATAGGCTAAATGCATATATATATATATATATATATATCTATATATATATATATAATTACTAAACATTTTAAAAAGTCATCCAATCAATTCAATGACAACTTACCCTTATTTACTTTGTTATCAGACTAAAAAAACAGCCAATCCACCTTTATAATACAGTTGTTTTATAGAAAAAATACTGATCATCAACTGCCTAATGGCCACTGCTTTTTTATCAATGAAATGTCAAAATTCATTCTTTATGAATACCAAACTAAAATCTGATTAGAATTTAAAGCTTGATAGTAATCACAGTAAACTTTTAAAACATTAAACATTTTAATGATTTTGGCATGTTAAACTATGTCAGAGTATTATAATTTACATTTTGTTATAGTGTACTATTTATTGAAGTTAATTTTAATTTAAGGCATTAAAATATGTGATTGTTTGAATCATGCCTTGGTTAAACTTGCCATAATGTTTAATAAAGTCAACATCATGATTATTTCATGCATTAAAAGGTAATATATTTTACTTGGATATATACAAAGAAAGTACTCTGCGTTTAAATTGGAAAATTAGATGTGATTCATTGTGCAACTGATGAACAGTGTTTATTTTTAAAAGAATTGAGCTGTGAGATCTAATTGTCTGATTCTTTAACCTGATGTCTTAATTGGTAAATATAAGTTATTGATATAGGCTTCATTGGCTTATTTAAATTTGCTTAGGCTAAGTCAATTTCCAATTTATTATGCACATTTAGCAAATAGCCGCTCACTCATCCATTACAAATATTTGACTGGTGACATTGAAAGAAAAAACATTAGCCTAATAAAAGTAGTTTTCAATCATTTACGTATTAATTAAAAGATGACAGTTTTAAAAAAGTCTTTGTTGTTTCTTCTTCTCTTTTACGTTTTTGCAACTGTCATATTATTGATTTAAATAAATAGAACTTTTCTTTGTACATCCTTTTAAATGCATGTCATGTTTTTAATATTATTTATTACCTAACAGTTTTGACTCTCCAGCAGCCATCATCAGTATCCAATATAAAATAAAAATCACCCCATTATATCATTGTTACATATATTTCAGTGAAAGTTGCATCAAATATGCTAGTGGTTTTTCAAGGCTTTACTTGCTTTTAAAATGCAGACATAATAATAAAAAATCATACATATACACTATATTTAAGTCAGTAATGTAATATTTAATAAATGCCATGTAAGGCATAGATATCACATCATTTGCAATCTTATATGAACTGGTAAATATTATCAACAAGTGCTATCTGAATGATTGTGATGATGGTATATTAATTATAAGCAGGACTTTCCCAAGCATCTAATTTTAACTGTGAAATGCTTTTAAGAAAAATTCAAATTTTAGTTAAACTTTTCAAATGTATTCAACTATTAATACTAATATAAAAATTTAGTATATAACATTTAGTTTATAACATAGTGTTTATGTGATATCAGTCTTTTCTCTTCTCCAGATGTTGCTGGTCTGATCAATGATAGTATTAGTGTGGGAATCAGCCAAGAATATTTAGATTTATTAATAATGAATTTATAGTGAAACTGTTAAAGACAACACTCAGTAGAAATTTTATACAGAATATGAAAATTTTTATTAATATTGTATCTTATTCAAAATCTATGTGCTATTATTAATGATTGAGTGTATTTGAAAAGTTTAAATGATGTACCAATTAATATTGGATGAAGGAAATAGTCAAATATATATTTACAATCAACAAAAGTTAAAATAAACCTATATTTATATATAGTAATCGGACTAAAATATGAGCAAATAAACTACTGGTAGATTTTAGAATACTCTATTCAAATATAAGCTTTAAGATTATTAAACCACTATCCAATAACAGGAAATAACCTTTAAACACATATGTGTAATAAAGATTGGTAATACCCATCTGTTTATATATATATATATATATATATATATAGTCAAAATAAGAGTCATATATCACATGACCCTATCTCTTAAGCTTGTAAGTACAATGAGGATTGCCAATTCCTCTACAAGCTTTGTGATAAATGCTTAGCTAGTATATATATATATAGTTGATAACGACTACATAGATAACTGAAAGTACTTCTTTTAAATTGTGGTATATATTTGTTTTTAAAATATTTTTTACTGTATTAATTATTGTATTGTTTTGAATAATTATATATATATATATATATATTGTAAATATCAATAGGTCGATATTTATATTTTAAAAATTTGTTATTTGTTATTAAAAAAAAAATCTCTTTAAGTTGAAGTTTACATATGAAATATTTAAATTTTTCTTTTATGTTTATTAAATATAGTTATTATTTGAAGTTATTATTTTATTTATATATATATTGATAGTACATCATTATAAATATTTAATTATTGAAATAAATAAGGACATATAAATTGTTGATTAAAAAAAAAAAAGTATTTTATTTGCAATGATTACTAAATGTAATAAATAATTATTTATGTATATTTTAAAAGATGTTAAATTTTCGATTTGATACTTTTTATATGTATACTTGATATTTTATTTTTATTTTGATGTTAATTGTTGTAAAAGAGAACATATATATATAACATGAGTTTTAAAATAGCATCTGCTGGCATGAAACCACGCGACAATAATAAGGAAGCCATTATTAGGATTATTGCTTATTAAAAAATGGGATATAGAACAAACAACTGAAGGATAGAATTTTATTACATTTTATTTCTTTAAAGTTTACCATTTTTTTTTAAATACTGAAGTAACGTATATATTTTGTAATAAACATATAAATTATGACGGGGTAACAAGGATATATCGCAGCTAGGGCTGCATCATCATCATCGCTTTCATATATTCTAAAGCAATTTTTCAATGGAACAACTAAAAATTTCAACGTATAAATTTCATCGCGTCTGGAATTAAAAGCTGGCATAGCTATCTTAAATGTATTATCGTCAATTTAATTCTAATCCGGAAGTAATTGTAATTGAAGTACTGGATTTAACATTTTAATAAAATATGCATATATTCAAGAATTAATAATCTTCTTTAATGAAATCGTTTCGTCGTTCTTTTAATAGAATGCATTCTAAAAATAAAAATAATAAAATATACAGATGAAAAAACTCATGGACTAAATTAATTCTTAAAAGGACAATTAACTAAGTGAACTTTTAAAAAGGTATTTAATAATTTTATATATATATGTGTGATGTGTGGATATACATTTTTGAGATTGATATATTTTTTTTTTTGTTTATTTTATTTTTCATTGTAAAATGTAACGTTTGTGAATGATCAATTTAAGCGTCTTATTCTATTATAACATTAAACGTATAACAGATGATGTTTAAGATAAATATTTAAATAATTTTAAAATCTGAAAATATAATTTATAAGTTGAGGTACTATATATTAATTATTATCTTTATATTATAACTATTAGGCAGAAATATGTCTTTATATATTCATTGTTTATATTAATATTGAAACATTAATATTATTTAAAGTCAAACGATAACATAAAATAAAGATGTGCTATTTATTTTTATAAATAATGCCTTTGTAATTATTTAAAGATCTCATTGATTAGTATGATTTTAGATTTGTTTTATATAAAGCTAGCTGGGAGGGCAATTTAAACAATTTATTAAAATATAATTGGAACAAGTTTATTTTTCTTCATTCTTTAATATAAATGGAATAACTCATATACATTCCATTATATTTAACTTGCTTAATTATGAGCTACCATATAGTTTCCATTACATTATTTATATAACCGGGATAATTTTGTCTTTCTTCAATTTAAATGGAATGTAGCAAGTACGATCCATTACATTTGGCTTACCCAAACATGGGCTACCTTAAGTTCCATTACATTTGGAGCATCCAAGTGAGGCTCTGAATTATAGGTTCCATTACATTTGGCTAGTCCAATCATGGGGCTGCTACATATACGTTTCCATTACAATATATATATATATATATATATATATATATATATATATATATATTAAGTTTATAGAGCAGAGATATCTCATTCAATTCTAATAATCTATAATTATAAATTTATTTAATGCACATTGATTATGTAAGTAATATTTACTAAGGCAATAAACCTCAAGAGGAAACCCTCTTTTTTCCAAAGTGTAAGCTTGTGATTAAGACCTGCAGAGGTCCCTGTCTTCACATTTTTAAGAGCACACTCTTGAGGTTTATGGCCTTAGTAAATATTACTAATAATATATAATAAATAAACACATGTCATATATGTAATGCTAAATAATATTTTAATATTGAATAAATATAATGTCATGTGAAATTTAAACTACCCTCTAACTGCCATGTTTAATAACTTATATATATATATATTATTACTACAATTTGATCTACAATTGCCAATTTTTTTACATCCTCATAGTTGACTCCATCTATTTTAGATCAATTAGAATGAATTTGAACCCAGACTTTCAAACCCCCTTATGTGATTCACTTCATCCTTAATAAACAGTACACATTACCACATAAATGTGCAAAAGTTTGTATAGGATAGAGTGGATAACTGAAGGGAGCCTGAAAGTCTGTTTCCAATTTCCCCTATACTTATATTTAAATCTTAGATAAGTACATAAATGATTTCTAGGAATCAGTTTTTGAATTAGATTTTATCATGTCATTTCAAGTTCAGATATTAACTTTTAAATTTAGTTAAAATTTAATATATCTATTTTTAACAAATGTAACCACATGCTGTTAGCAATACATCCTACTATGATCCTTCCTTAATGTGTAATATACTTTCATTTCATTACACTAACTTGACCCATAAGAATAAAGACATCTATTAAACTAATGATATTGATAGGCTTTAAGTTTTAAGTTTTCTGTGGGTTTTCCCTTATTATTGAAATACTGACCTTTCAGGTGGATCTTGTTTATTATCATGTGGGTATTAATCACACTTAATATTGGTTTTTGTAGAAGATACTGATAATAGTAGACATTTGACTCATGGCTTACCTGCCAAACATATTACCAAGTTCAAATTTATTGGGGATTTGATTAAAGTGGCATAGAAGATAGGATGATTTTTTGTTTATGGCAATGATGAAGTGAGCTTTATGAAGATTTATCTTTGCTAATTTTGTGTCCATATAAATAAGACTTTAATATTGGAGAAAGTTCTATTTTTTCATGATTAAGAAGGTGTTAAATGACTAATGCTCTGATGATGATGACCACCAATTTATTGAAAAAGCATTTCCATATTACTTTTCCAGAAGTTCAAACTTGACCAATATTGGGACAAGGATCAGCCATTCTTTCTCTAAAGCTGACTTTCTACACATTCAAATCTAATAATGATCAATTAATCTGAATCCATTATTTATAATATATATATATATATATATATATATATATATATATATATATATAATGAAATATATGAATTATAACTTTATATTTCTTAATGCATTACCAAATACATACAATATTAAAATCATCTACGTTCTTTATTACTTTTTACAATGCATTTTTACAACCTACTATTGACAGTTTCGATTGCCCCAGCAATTTTCTTCAGAATTTCTACTTATATTTGAGATTTGGAAAAAAAGTAGAAGCTCAGAAGAAGATGATCGATACTGTCATTAATGGGTTATAAAATGCATTGTAAAAATATATAAATCAGAGAATTTAACATAGTTTTTTTATCTGACTAATGAAAACAAAATAATAATTAAATTACCATTATTCCGTTGTTTTTTAATTTACATTAATCAAAACTAAAACAAATTTCATTTACTAAATTATTTTCTTAATCTTTTAAACTAAAAGAGATTCTAAAATTAATTCTAGAATTAATGTAAATTACAGAAAACAATCCTGATTTTAAATAATAAAAAATATCTGTTTGTTTCATTACAAAGTTATATTTTTGCTAACAGTAAAAAAATATTAATAATTCACCTTAAAGGACGGGTTATTCATAATTTAAAAATAAAAATTACTTTCTAAAAGGCAGGACAAGCTGAAAATACTTAAACCCAACACAATAGTTGAGGTTACTATTATCATATTTTAGTACTTTTACAGTAATTATACTTTTTCTAAAAATATTAATAAGAATAAATAATAAATATCAAAGATACTATTTTTTAACATTTCATTTATACTTTTTGAAAACAGAATATATTATGTTTTAGATTGTTATTAATTTGCAGAGTTAATTTATATTACCTGGAAGGTTTTTATTCTTAATTTATATTTTCAAATGTCATTTTTTTTAATAAGAAAAGAAAAATTACTTTTGATAAGAAGTCAGTCTATTATGTATGTTGAAAGATAGTGGAAATTAATGAAAATTAACAGTGAAGGTTATAAAAAATAGAATTCATTGGTATTTATCAATTAAATTTATGATTCTTTGTAATCGAGTAATATTTTATTCCTAAATATTATAAAATATTAATTCCACATTTAAGTAGAATGATAAATCTAAAATTTTGAAACATTATTTATTACCAACTAAAAAACTAAAGGTCAAAGTTGATAATATATGAGAAAAAATGATATATGGTCCAAATTATTTGTCATTTAACTACATGATTCTACTTTTTAATATATAATGAAATTACAATAATTACTACAATTTGTTCCAAAATCAGCTAAAATATATTATGAACAATGAGGATTGCCAATTCATCAACAAGCTTTGTGTTAAATGCTTAGCCAGAGAAAGCACTTAAAATATCTCTGTCAAACCCCCTCCCCCAAACCCCTGACCATGGTTTCGTGCTTTGACACTCCTCAGAGAGGTGCCAGGGTAAGTTCAGACACTAGATCTAAAAATACCAACCCAAAGCCAGCATTTAACTAAAAGTTATCTATTGAGTGGAAAATCTGAAATTTTCAGACACCTACATGTCTTCAAACCCAGCTATCCAACTCAAATAGCTATATGGGGCTGATAGATCTTCAGCCATTCCATATATTAGTAGTCTTAGCAATATAACATTGCATAAGACTTAAAGCAGAGACTATAAATAGTCAAAATAAGAGTCATAGATCACATGACCCTATTCTCTTAAGCTTGTGAAATATATTATGCTTTGTGTAAAAACTTAGTTTGCAATACAATATGCATTGTTTATTACTCAGAGCAGGAGTACAGTATTTTTCATCATAGACATATATACATATATAGTAATGACACATTTTTTACACATATGATAAGCATATATTATCATATTGGTATAAACAAAATTTAAAAAATAATGCGATTATTAATAATAAATTGAGAAATGACATTTATGATGGTGATCATGTGATATATATATATTCTGTCCATCTGCTTTCATATTAATCAAAAATAATATTTAAAATATTCAGACTATTAATCTTGTAAATGCACTGTGAAGTCAGATCAACAACATAATTTCAGCACAATTAAACATGTATTCTGGATGACCTCACCTTGGCTTCAATAACATATTTCATGTGAAAAATGTAGTACTAGCTTTGCTATCAGTATACATTGCACTTTCAATTATTTTAATGTTTTGAGTTCATATCAACATCAGAATTTTATGCAGTTATATCTATCTGCAGCTACTCATTACAGATTCTCAGATCAATTCTTTGTACAAACTTTAAATTTTGTAATGTAATGAAAATATATATGGAAATATTTTACTAGTTTTATTTCTTTTTTTACTAATAAATCATTGGCACAATTTAAATTATTTTAAATTTTGAGGTATTTAATTTTACACTTCGAAAATATTTTATTAAATAAAATATTGCATAAGAACAAACTTGAAAGAAAAGAAACTACAATTAATAATGAGATTGCATAATCTTAATCATGTAGCATTTAGTTCATTTAATGGGGAAGCTGCATGTGAATACATGCCTACTATCTTATTGGTAATAATAGATTCATAAACTTTATTACATTTATGGTTTTAATTTTATTTATTATTATTTTTTGAATAATTTATAAATTGAAATATATATTGATACAATATATAATATTAAGAAGAAGTTGCCATGACAACAGTTTGAGATTGTTCATTGTTATCTATATTGGGGATTATCTAACTTTAATTGTAAAAATAAAATGTTGTAAATGTGGATGAAGTTTTCCTAGAACAATTCAAATCAGAAGGGATGAATTAGATCATCAAAGAATTAGGTCATGTTATTCTTTCTTATCTAACTTTAATTGTAAAAAATAAAATGTTGTAAATGTGGATGAAGTTTTCCTAGAACAATTCAAATCAGAAGGGATAAATTAGATCATCAAAGAATTAGGTCATGTTATTCTTTCTTTTACCATATAATGAGTGTGTATTTACATAATTAACCAATTGATTACATCTACAAATTAATTGCCTTTGATCTTTTATGGACATCACTAATGTACGCACGCATAATTTCTGCCTGAAAATAACTTCGGTTATATAAGCAATAGAGAACAGCAACTACTTAATCAACTTTACAGATAGAGATTATCATTGCTCGAAAGCCTTTCAATATAAATTTATTATATCATACCAGTTTCAGATTTCAATGAGCTTACATCATATTTACACACGCATATATATATATGAAACATAATATTTAATAATATTACTTTTTTCTATAAAAATATTTGTTCTAAGAATAAAGTGTTCAATGTTATGCATTAGTAAAGTCGTCACTTGAAGATGGTTTTTAGCATAACTATCAGTTTAATTCTACTGGTTTAATTAATCAATTTTAGATCATTACGGTTAAGAGAATTTACCTTTTCTTTATTACTTTTCTCAGAAAGGTTAGAAAGGTAAGTGAATTTGCGTAGCTTCTAAAAGTGTTTTTACAACTTTAAAATCTCTTAATCCCTAAAGTGTATACAAAGGAATCTTTCCTCTTTTTTTCCCTCAAGGATTAAATGTCAGAATTTAAAGAGTATGCGGGAAATGAAAAGCTATATTTAAGTTTGAAAAAAAAAAAAAAAAAACTCCAACTATTTAGGAAGATACTAATGTTACATGATGTAATTAAAAACTACATTATTTTTTTGTTTAATTAAATTTATTATTCTCCGTATTAAAAAGTAAAAATTCTTTAAAGTGAGCGTTACTTTAAATGAAATTAATCTTTTAGTCATTTTTTTTTAAAAATTCTTTCTATCGAGTTTTAAAATTTAAATTACTCTTTTGATCAGCTAAAAATTTTAAATAAATCCAGCATAATAATAATACTTATATCTGTGCACTTATATATTTAAAATTTCAACCACACGCTCTCATTCTTTCTACCTTCAAGAAAACTCAACTGATATTTCAGTTCAGAGCTGTCCGGAAACTGAGAAGAAAGTCCATAATATTCCTAGATTTTAAACTCAGATGTAACAAGCTAATAAACTCACCATGCTGGCTAATGTGTGTTGGTGAGCAGCCTATCGATGTTGCAATACTATATGAAAACACATAGTAATAATAGTTGCAACGCCAAGAACATATGGAATGAATATTAGGAATTTGCCCTGCTTTGTTATTTTAAAACCTCCGAGAGAAATCAAGTGTTTTTTTTTTTCAGTTAACAACAAATTCTTTTCTGTAATAAGGAAGTGTGCTGAGGTTTTAGAGAGAAGGTAGACTAGATACCAGAGAAGATGGATTAAACTTGGAGCATCCTTCATCCTGCAGTGGATCGGTAATGGTTGAACATGATATTTAAAATTTGATTAAATTATGAATGTGCAAACTATTTGTGGATTCACATAATATATTAAAAGTTCTTACTTATGGATCTGAGACTTGGACACTTATTAGAAGAGAAATACAGAGACTTCAAACCACTCAAAAAGTATGGAGAGATGCATGTTGGGAGTAACAAGAAGAGATTGAAAACACAATGTATGAGTAAGAGAACAAACTGGTGTTACTGATCTCCTTGAAAAAATTAAAAGACTGAAGTGGAGTTGGGCTGGATATATTGCTAGAAGAGATGATAATATATGGACAATTGAAATTTTAAACTGGATTCCAAGAGATTGTAAAAGACCCAGAAAGAGACCACATGTGAGATGGATGGATGGATGAAATAAGAAAGTGTGCAGGGGTGATGTGGAAAAGAGAAGTTAAAGATTGGAAAAGATGGATTGAACTTGGAGAGACCATCCTGCAGTGGATTGATAATGTTTGATGATGATGAATCCACACATTATATAGATATTCAGTTTCTATGTCATGTACACATACACCCAAGCAAAGTTATCTTTGTATTTTAAAAAAACCATAGACAACTCTTTAGATATATGGATTATACAATGCATCAAAATAATGTCTGGTAATGAATTCTTTATACAGTAATGTCAAAATAACTATCTTTATAAAGTGCATAAATGATAGATATCAGTAACTTTTACAAATCTCAAACTGCTTTAGTGCAATGAAAGATTGGTAGACTTTAGAGTTTAATGTCTTGGTTATATGCCCATTTTGTTCTCTTCTAGCACTCAAACTTTTTAAGAACTCTCAAGCAATATATCCATTCTATTATATATTTTTAAAATATTAAGCTGTTGTTATATGAAAAATTTCAAGATCAAACTCTCTTACTATATATGTATTTGACATAACATATTTATGATTGTCAGGTGAAGTAAAGATTTGAAACACCTGATTGTTGCTTTATTTGGTTATTCATTTGCTAAGTGGTAAGTATGCATAGTGAAAAATATTAATCAGAGACATTTTTCACAAAATAGCAGCTTAAGATTTATAAGAAACTATATAGGAATAGATGGCAAATCTGAAAGGGTTTTATTGATTACATGTATATATAAGTAAAATAGTTTTTATGTCAAACCATATGTTAGTATTGATTAACTCCTATTATTTTGATAAAATAGTATCTGCCATCCATAGTAAAGGTTATTGATAAAATAGTTACCTTGACAACAGATTGAGATTGTTAATTGTTATTAATATTGTTTTAGTGTTAATTGTGTTCAATGAATTTACATGTCTGTGTACAGGACCATGCCCATCTATGGTGCAATGAATGGAGTGCACCTGGGTGATAAAATCTAGGGTAGTGAACAGTTAATATTAATTCATGTATTAGTATATAAACAAATTCAAAGATTAAATCATCTGAAAATTCTTAAAAAATTATTTAAATATAAAAGATTGTTTAATTTTTTTTTTATTACCATGTAATTTAATAGCTATAGAATATAGAGTACAAAAATTCTAAATATTGAAAATATTTAATTTTGAAGTCTAGGTAAAATAAATTATTTGCAGAAATGCATGCAAAAAAAATATACTTAATGGATTCAACATACAAAAAGTGATGTTTGATTTATGAGATGTAAAACAATTTTATAGCAAAGCTAAAGACAAAAATTATTAAGAAAAATGACATTAACATTGTTATCAAACTTTTAGATATATTCCAATGAATTTAAACTAATAGTTGAAAAGCATTTTAAGTTATTAACAAATTTAAATAAACTTTAGTCAGAAATGGTATTCAGATAAGAGTACAAAAAACAAGGAGTTCCTAGTAATTTTTAATGAAAAAGGGTGCTGCATAAAGAAATAAAGAATATGAAATTATTTATAAATTATTTGTTTCTTTTGAAACAAATATTTAGATTTGTTTAAAATAGGGCATGTCATATCTGACTTTGCCTTCAGAAGTGGTCTAGTCAAGATTCCATGCAACAAATCAATGTGTATACATGTGAATAACGAATGTCTAAACATGTATAACCAATGTATAAACATGGCCAAAGGGTAAAATATAAGTATGGCCAAAGTGTAAACATATGGATAAACCTACCCTTGGTTAGTACAGGCCAATAAGCACAACGATGCTCTCTGAATATGATTGCTGCCAGTAAGGTAGGAGATCTGGCAATAAATAGTCAGCCTTTATGGAGGCGAGCAAGAAAGAGAGAGAGAATGTCTGTCTAACCTGAATGACTGAACATACTCTCAATTGAAACAACTTCCAACAGCAAACATGTTCCTGCTATAGTCATTACTAATCAGTGTATACAGTGAGACAAGCCCATGATAGGACTGGAAGCTGCTAGGACTATGGCTGACTTGGGGCAAGCATTCCAGTATAGCCAGGAGTGTCTTGACTAGAACTCATGAGGCAAGCTAATATATACAGCTGGAAGTGAGTCCAGCATAATCAGCACCATATTAACTACATTTATCTGCAAATAACTGTATTTATTGAGTGTTCATATTTTTATTGATATCACTGTTGTTTGAGCTTGAAACTTCCAAAACAGACCAATCACAGCAGGGCATAAAAACCCTACTTAATCACAGTATAATAATATATTATTGAATTGTCAGAAAAAAATATTAAATTTTTCTTCTGATTTCCTTATACTTTTATGTATAATTTTCTCTGGATATTCATTATCTTTAAAGTTTTAATTATTGATTTTACCCATTTACTATAACCTTCTTTATCTGAGCAAATAATTCCTAGCTCTATATATTCTTGAATTTATATTACTTATTTTATATTTTATATAAGTAATTGGAATTCAAATATAGATATAAAATATAAAATAAGTAGTATAAATTCAAGAATATATAGAGTTAGGAATTACTGTTTAGTTGAAGATGATTATAGTAAACAGGTAGAATAGATAATTAAAAAATTTAAAGATAATAAATATCCAGAGAAAATTATAGATGAAAGTATAAAGAAATCAGAAGAAAAATTTAATAAACATTAGAAAATAGTATGTAGAAAATAAAATAATAAATATGTAGAAAAAGTAGAAAAATGCACAAATGGGATATATAAAATTGAATGTAAGTCATGTAAAAGTAAAAATATAAAAACTAATTATGTAGGTAAGACAAAGAATTCAATTTATACAAGATTAGTTTTACATAAGTATAATAAGAGGTCACCTATTTATTTGCATTCATAAGAAACAGGTCATGGTTTGAGAAGGATAGTATAAAAATGATTAATTATACAAGTAATAGAAGGGATAGGAAACTTAAAGAGGCAATATTGATTAAAAATATAAAACCAAATCTTAATAGGGATTTTGGGGTAAAAACAATAATATAAATAATTATAGTTATTATTATTAATAATAGTTTGAATATAAAAAAAGTTTAAAAATAAAGTTGAAGAAAATGATAGGGGTTAAACAAGTATAAGAATTTTTGAAAATTTGTCAGTTGGTTTTTGGAAATAGGATTATAAAAATGTAAGTATTTAGTAATATAATAAAATGATAATTTATAATGTAAAAAAGTTAATAGATAAGTATATAATAAAATAAAGAAAGTTTAAAAGTAATTAAAAAAATATAATTTAAAAAATAATAAAATGAAAGATTAAATAGTAGAATTTAAAGATTAAAGTTTTAAAATTATAATTAAATTGTTTTAGAATAATTTAATAATAAAATACTATAAATAAGAAATTAAATTAGTTAAAAGTAGAATAATAAAATGGAAAATGATTATTTATAATGGTCAAGCTAAGATGTATGTTATTGATTATTAAATATAATGTATTAATTGTATGATTATATATTTGAATATTGTAGCTGTGATGATGACTGCAGGACAATCGAAACTGTAAGAGTAAAGTTTTGTAAAAAATAGTATTAAGGGTATAAGAATGTTGGAAATGGTATCATAAATGAATATGCAGTACAAAATGGGTTTTATTTCTTTTATTTTATTTCACTGAGTGCATTTTCAATAATGAGTACCATAATCATAATTCTCATATGTTATATTCTTACAGCTTTATTTATAATCCATTTTGATTATTCATATTATGTAAATCAGTTTTTTAAGTATTCCATGATTATTCTGCTAAATAAAAAAGAATTGAAATTGCTTCATAAAATATATACACATATATTATGTTTGCAAAAAAATTACATAAATAAAGAATGATTAATATTATATGTAAATATATTCACATTTCACAGATTGATTTGCATAGTAATGAAACAGTCAGATCTGTCTATCCTTCTGTTTCACCTACTATATACTATAGTAGTATTTATTTATGTTATGTATACCTATACCCAAAACCTCATATATTATGGTAAATTTAAATCTAATTATACTAGTTACGTGTGCATGCATATATTTTAGCATACAGTATAGAAAATGTATGTATATATGTAAAAATCAGTAAATATGCACATATATAATTCTGGTATTTAAATAAATGGGAACAGGCTATGTATGTGTAACAAGTAACTACATATATGCAGGAAAGAATAATGTTATAGGATTAAAACATTGGAGAATTTCTTTATTTAGAATATTTATTCTAAAATTAATATTTGGAATTATAATATTTCTGCATATATCATTAAATTATATAATTGTGTTACATATATAATAAAATGTTTTTCCATCTTTAGATTTGTTTTTCGAAAAGGTGATTTAATAAAATTAATCCTTCTCACTGTATTCTGATCTGCTTAAAATTTTAAGAGTAAAAATAGATTTTAAAACCAAGTATGAATAAATTAACCTGGTTAAGCTCAAGAAACCCACCTGCAAAAAAAAATGATAACAGCAGGTATTCCAGATTTCCAAGAATACAGTGAGATAATTAGAAAAACAGATTTGAAACTACTAAGAAAGGGGAGAGGGGGGTGAGATAGTATATAAGCTTACTTTAGCCATCTTTGACAGATTAATTAATTCAGTCTTCACTCATTCTTAATTTGAATTTTAAGTATTTTATAAAAATGATGATGATGATGAGGTATAAGGCAATTTCCTTGATTTCTAGACCCCAATGATAGTCTACAGGATGCAGAGAAAGATGTACTAAGAGCCAATGCCACCTAAACAAAATACTCAAGATGAAGCCAAGCTGCTACAGCCCAGAAAATATAGTGATAACAGATCTCCATCAATCTAAAGTTAACTTTTAAACTAAACTTCATAAATTCTAAAAGCTAGCTAAGTTTATTAATTATGGCCAAGATAATTTAGTGTATTCTAAAGCTCTAAACTAAATGTATATTTTGTTTTCTTTTATTTAAATGATAAATCTTGCCAGATTCTGATTGATTTGACCGATTCTGATTTATTTTAAATGATAATTATGTTTCCTACTTATTTTACATATTTTAGCCTAATAATAATATTTGCTTTAATTAATAATTTTATAACTGAATCAATCTAATTTAGGCTATTTTATTTCATTCCCTTTTTTAAAACTAAGCAAATCAAGCCAAATTTCAGATTTCACTTATGTGAAATCATATTTCTAAATTTATGTTCTTTTTAGTTAAATCTATGTCAAAATTTATTTTCAATTATGTATTTGTTTATCCTATGTTGTTCAGAATGGAGTTTTACTCATAGTTAAATGGTTAGTGAGAAGCAATTAGATATTCTCATGTATGTAATTTTGTGGTTATTATTGCACAAACAAAACTCCCTTCTGAAATGGATAAAATAAATCTTATTTAAGAGATATAATTAAAAGCTTATAAACACTTTAAGATAGGTTTGCTTTAAATGTAATATTTAATTAATATTTTGCTGAAGTGATTAAATATGGCATAAAGATAGAATTTAGTTTTATAATTATCCAAAATTTGCTGTAATCCTCCCTAGAGGTATATAAATGCCTATATAGATCACTTAGCAAATTAGATTCATAAATTTTCCTTAATAGCACAGTTATAGATGTTAGATTATGAATTGATTTACGGTAATTTCATGGAAAGAAACTATTGTTTAGCATTGTAATTTGTTATATAATGATGTAGTCAGTGGGGCAAATGGGTCCTTAGGAAATGCATTAACACATTTACTTGTTGCTGTACATTATATTGCAATGGGCATAGGTTTTAAGGGCCACCCATTACTCTTAGTTTGGACAACTATTCTTCTTCATATGGGTGTAGGTTTTAAGAGCCACCTCATTCTACATATTTAGGACTGGAGCATAATGATCCAGAATATTAAACTAGTTGTTCAATCACCCAGACTAAAAGGTCTTTTTCATAGCAATGGGTATGAATCTCATGAAGAAGAGCACATTCGAGATGCACAGACTCAGATTGTGTATTTTCTATATCCCTTGGTATCTGAAGTCTGACTGCTAATCATCAGTTCATCCCACCATATAATAGTGTTTATTTCAGCATTGATCTGAAACAGAATCTAATTTTATAGGTATATAAACTATATAGAGAGTATATTGAATAATACATGTTTAATAAAATATTTTTTATAAATGATAATGATCACTTCTGCTAGCTCTAATGCAAATCTAAATCCAAATATATAGCATAAACTAGGCATAGATTATCATGAGCTCATTAAACCAATTTTAATGTAATAATAAGTCTCATGAAAATGTAACTTGATAAATTACAGATCTCCATCACCGGCAAGTGATATATATATGTCAAGTAAAGTAATTTAAACAATTTGTAACCTATAAACTAAAATCACCTGCAAGTGATTGGAAATGTCTTACATATATGTAAACCAAAACTGCTTGTATCCATAAAACCATCACCTGTGGGTGAATCAAATCTTTAAATATTAATAAATTGTAATCCCTAAAATTATCACCTGTGAGTGAGACAATCTGTATAATCATTGTAACTTTATTATTTCATTTATTAGTTTTACTATTTATATTTTGGCTTTCATTAAATTAACTTAAATTTTAACTTCTGCTTAGTGTCTCAATTTTGCTCATTATTAATTAGTTAACTATTAGTTATTAAAAATTACAATCCATATTTAGTAATTATGCTCATGCTACACCTATTTATATAGCTATACTGTTAAATATGCCAACCCCCATAGTCTCATGTTTTACTGATGTGCTACTGCCAGCACATGAGTTAAGAAAAATACTGGTGTAGCCTCATATATGTCATCCATAAGGTAGTAAATCTTTGAGAGTTGGTAAAGCAACTGAGGTGAGATTGGATTCAGGGTCTCAACAACCTCATTTCGATTAGCCTTGGGATGGTTTACTAAAACTCTGGATTTTGTTGTGCAAATGTAAAAATATGACCATTACAATAATGGCAGACTTTTTATATATATATATTTTTTTGGAATTGTAATGTCCATACTCATTAATGAATAGAAGCTGATTGTGATCATTTTTGCACTTTTTAGTAATAACTTTAAAATATTTTTCATCGAGTTTAAAAGCTTGTATAAAATGATGTTAACACTGTTTATGAAATCTACATAAAATAGTTGCAAGAAATGCATGAATCTCATGGGCTTCAGGTTACCCATCCTTGACCTGAGATATTTTGTAAGTTTTCACACATTTCTATACCACAAAAAATGACCAATTGTGGCTCAACATGTGTTTCAGGCTTTGTCCTTGTTAAATTCCCTAAAGGTAACTAACAATTATCAGCATAGCAAATGTTGTTGTTTATATATATATAGATAAAATTCATAAAATGCCAGCAAATGTTGTTGTTTATATATATATAGATAAAATTCATCAAAATGCCAGTTTGTAATGCAAAATAACACACGGTTTAGTCCCAAAAATAATAATTTATCTATATCATATAACCACAAAAACATTAAATATATATATATAATTAATTAAACAAATCATAAATTTCATAATTTGCTTTTAAGCTTGTATTTAAATGATCACTAGATGGAGCTTACCAATAGCTCTAATCAAGCTTTATTTTATAAGTGCTGAAAGAGAAAGAATTCAAAATCTCTATCGGAAAGTCCCTAACTCCAGACCAATTGGTTTTGGGATTATGGCTCACCTCAGTAGAGTGCTGAGACTCTAGAAACTAGATCTAAAATACTAACTCAAAAGTCAGCACTTATAAAACATGTTACTATCAATTTGAAAGCCTGAACTTTTCAGACACATAAATGTCTTCAAATCCAGCTTTACAAACCAGTCAGCTCAGGTTAATCATATAGTAATATTGTATCGCAAAAGCCTTCAAAAGTGACAACCAAGTTCAAAAATGTTGCTATGATAATTTAAAAAAGAATCATTTAAATAAACCTTCAAATAATGCCCATTTTTTGCATTGATGTAAGGGAGTGGGCATTAGCCTCAAGTTTACTGAAATGATTCTTTGGAAAACTGGCTTATCAATTTATCATAGTAACATTTACAGATTTGAATGTTCTTTGAATAAATATATAACTTCTTTATTAAAACATGAACTGTAAATAGTTCTTCTTTGAGGATTAATGATAAACAGTTATAAATATAGATATACAATTGATTCACTCTATTTTAAACACTTTTTAGCACAACTCTTTATTGTACATATATGCCTAAACAATCTTATATTTTGACTGTCCTAGTCTTCTTCAGAGCCACTTTAACTTTTTAAAAGCAAATTAAAGTTAAAGTTGCTCTGAAGAAGACTGCAGGATAGTCAAAATGTAAGATTGTGTGTGCATAAGTGTACAATAAAGGGTTTTGTTAAAAAGTGTTCAAAGTAAAGTAGATAAATTGTGTTTATATAAGACATTACAGCAAAACAAAGGAAGTGATGAATTTGGTATTATTTATAATATATATTGTACCATATATATATATATATATATAATGAATTTAGTATATATATATATATATATAACCATATATTTTACTAAAATATATGCTAATTTGAATTACCCACAAGCGTTACTATTAAATTAAGCATTGAGTTATAACATTGTTATATTTTTAGAGCAACTGATAGGATAGAAGTGTGAAACAGGTATCACACACATATTGGTTAATTTTTTATTGATATCTTAACATATAAAAATTTCACATTTAGTATAAAATATCAACACTTAATTTTTTTTCAAATGAGATATTTTCAAAAATCATTATATATTCAGTTGTTTGGAGAAAGGTGCAGGAATTTGATAATCAGTGTGATTTCATAGTACAGCAATAGTTCCTTTTGCTTGAACATGTTTTGCTCAAAAGTTACAAAAATGCTTATTTTTGCATGTTTGGGGTATTATGAGAATGTTATGATTGTTAAATCTTTTTTAGTTATTTTGAGTCTATCAATAAATTTAGATTATCATGAACCCTTTTTTCCTACCATGGAAATAATTTCAAAATTATTAGTTAAAAAAGTTTGAAGATGTCAGCATCGGATGAAGCTTTATGAAATTGCAATATGTAATTTGTATATCAAAGAAGACAGAGTTGCTCCATTTTGATCTCAATAGAAATAACAATTTCTGACTGGGAGATTGTTGAGCCTGAAGGCAAATAGCTGAAAATTTTGTTTGAAAAAGAATTTGTAATTTTTAGTAAATTGTTTGCATATGAAAAGTTATTTACACTATATTTTTGTAAAATACTTATTTTAAATGCAAAATGTATGTGATTTTTAAATTTTATTTGAAACATTTATTTTTAAGAAAAGAAGTCATAAAAAGTTTATATGACCAAGTGAAAATATTTTTTATTGGCAGAATAGCTTTTTGGCAATAATGGTAAAGAATTTTTGGTACTTAAGCATTAATCTGGATACCAAGATTGATTATGAATAAATCCCAATATAAAGTATTAATCAATGAAGTAAAGGATTCAAATTTTAAATTGTTTGTTTCCACAAATTATGAATGACTTTTTAAGATAAGTTCTGACAAATTGACAAGAATGTGTTTTCATTACAAGGTTTTATGGCATTTCATGCCATCATTCCCCACTCAGCATCTCCACCCAGCATAATATGGCACTTCAAACCACCATAAACATCCAGCATGAATATTACCATACTTTAGATGTAAAAAATCATCTTATTTTCAATGATGGCAATATATTCATTAAACAATTTAAAATTTGAAACATTTATTTCATTGATTAATAATTTATATCTGGAATTATCCATAATCATTCTCTGTGTCTGGATTAATGCTTAAGTACCATATTTTTTTAGCTTTAATAACAATAAATTTAATGTTAAATTTCAACATATATATCTTTTTCTTTAATGATAACTAACCCTGAATTTCGTTTGAATTTAATAAATGGAATTCAATATCTAATATTTTACTCTACAAACTTTTTGAACTGATAAAATTACATTGAATATGCAATGTGGTAAAATCCAGTGATTAAAAGATTAATTATTAACACCAAATAAAGAAACCAGAAATTAGTGGCAGATGCAGCTACAATGGTTTATTCTAGTAAAGACTCTGGAAGCAGAAATGGGTTAAAATTCATTGAAACAATCATTGGCTGTCTTAAACTTCTTCTACTTGCAATATTCACCAAGTACTAATCAAGTAATTAGAAGAATAATTATCATATAATTCTGAGAAAAAAAGAATAGTGATCAGTGGCATATGTACTTACAATGAAGTGCGGCAGCTAGAAGCAAAAGCAAGCTAAACTTTAGAGGAGTAATACCATTATTGAATAAAATTTAATTGGTATGAAAATAAATGTAAGTGGTAGGGATTTACTTATACATATCAACATCCAAAAATATGATATCAAGAAAATAAGACCAATTTTAGAACCACTTATTAATGTTGTTCTTAAGAATAAAAGTGGAAAAATTAAGAGAACCTCACAGATAAGTTTGTAAAATTTTTATTAATCATTGCCTTTGACAATATAACCTAATTGGTTTAAGTATCATCTTACCTTCAATAGTCACAATCTTATGCTGCCACTAATCAAGCCAAAAACACCTGAAGAAGTTAGAATAATAATACCACTGTTAGAGTTATGAACTTCATTTAGTATTTAATTTTTCCATTTTACATAATTCAAATATTAACTTTTGGAATATGTGTCATTTGAAAACTTATGTTCAAATGGAGAGAAATTTTCCTAAGGTTATTTCAAATAAAAAGGGAGGAATTAGAGTTTGAAATAATCAAACAAAGAGAGATTTACTTTTAAAACAATCACTTTTTCCATTATTTTAAAATACAAAGATGTAGTCTTATCATAGCTGATCTTTTAATAAGCATATTTTTTATTTTATACCTAGTTTCCACAAAAATTGTTTATATAATGATTTTTTCTTAGAAATTGTCAACCATATTGTATTCTCTTACTTTAATAAAAAGCCACTATTTTCCATAAAAATCTTAAAAAATACTTCATGATTTCTTTAAAAAATAACCACCATTATTTTATAAATAGAGTTTACTTTGTAATAACATGAAAGCAATGTCGTTCTCAAATGACAAATAGGTAAATTTATACCAATAGTGTACTTTACAATAAATATTTATTAGTTCATTAAAAACAAACTTTGATGCATATAGTAATAAATTACAATAATTTTATTATTTTATTATCTACTTGTTAGTTTGTATTTTTTATAGTATAAGTTTTCATTGCAAATGTAAACAATCTATTTTTTTAAAAAAAATACAATATATAATTAAAAATAAACTTTGATTGCTTGTAATAATAAAGTGCAACAAAAGTATATTCCAAATATGATTTATTTAACTATTTTTATTCAGTCTCTCTGCAATAAAATCTGAAATAAACATTGTAACACATTTAATGCATATAAGGCTTTCATTGCAGCCATAAAAAAATCTAAAAAATATATAAATTTTATTCATAATATATTTAATATACTTTCATTTATATACAATAAAATGTATAATTGAATGGTTTATTACTCAGGAAGTTATATGATATTCAAGTATCCGAAGTGACAGACCTAAGTTGTAATCCATAGACCTTTAACTTTAGATCCTGCATCTGTATTATTGCAACAAATTATATAGGAAAGTAATAGAGTGCACTAAAAGTAAATTGGAAATTGAGTATATTAAATAATTAATTTTATTTTATAATCTCATAGCAATATAACTTTTCAGTACTTTCTCTTCCTCTTTCCTCCTTTATTTTTGCTTTTTATATATAACATATAATAACAACATCTCACTCTTCTTATGCTTTAAAGTAAAATATATTTATTTATTCTTTACAGTTTCGACTATTCCTAGCAGTCTTCATCAGATCTCTTCAATGTAAGCTGCAAGATCACCAGTTTAGCTATCTGTCCATGAAATCCCGAGTGCATTTATTTATTCTTTACAGTTTGCTTTAAAGTGTAAGAAGAGTGAAATGTTGTTATTATAAGCAATATAAATTATTATTTCTCAAAACAAAAATGTCAGTCATTGAAAAATGTAAGCAATAATAATGAAAAATTAAAACAAAGTTTAATCTACTACACAATTAATAATAAAATTTATCAATAATATATGAGAATAAATTGAAATGAAAATAAATCAAAAAATGTATACTTTAACTAAAATATAATTTATTACTTATCTAATTTTTATTGTAAAATATTATAATAACAATAATTATTGTAATAATTGAAACATTGATTAAATAAAATACTTTCTTTTATATAAACATTACTCATTTGCATTATTAAAACTACAATAACCACCAGTCCATTATTTTTATTTATCTAATTTTTATTTAATGAGGATGCTTTCATTAAAAAAGAAGAAAAAATGGCGAACATTGTCCATAATATAACAATGCAATAAAACTATGTAAAATTTTACTCATTAAATAATTACAATAATAAAATGAAACAAAAATAAATTGCAAAATGTACATTGCATTAACAAAGAGTAAAAATACATAGAGATTATTTAAGTCATTTAGATTTTGCAGATAATTAAGATGTTTTTGCAAATAATGCTTCAGAACTTCAGGAAATTTTTCAAGAGTTATCTGAATAAAGTAAACAAGACTAAAAGCAAATGTTAAAAAGACTAAAGTAATGTTCAATGGATTTTCTCAAAAAATGAAAATAAAGATTGATTATGATAAGTTAGAAGATAGATGGAAACATAATGGATAAAATTAATCATAGAATTAAACTTGTTTGGGGTGATTTTGGTAGAAATAACTTAATATTAGAAGGAAATATGCCAACGTGTTTGAAAAGGAAGGTTTTAATAAATGTAGTTTTACCAGTTCTTATTTATTAATCTGAGACTTTTACACTTAATAGAAGTGCAATACAACTTCAGACCACTCAAAAAAGTATGGACAGATGCATATTAGGAATAACAAGAAGAAATTGAACACAGAATACATGGGTAAAAGAACAAACAGGTGTTACTGACATCATTGAAAGAATTAAAAGACAGAAATGGAGTTGGGCTGGACATATGGCTAGAAGAGATGATAATAGATGGACAATTAAAAATTTAAACTGGATTCCAAGAGATTATAAAAGACTTGGAAAGAGACTGCATGTGAGATGGATGGATAAAATAAGAAAGTGTGCATGGTGATATGGGGAAGAGAGGCTAGAGATCAGAGAAGATGGAATAAATTTGGAGATATCTTCATTCTACAGTGTATTGATAATGGTTGATGATGATGATTCATTTATTTTATATGCTTTATTTTAATTAAATATATTGTTATTTAATGAGTTATTAATCCAATCTTACTGTAAAATATTTGAAATCACCTTTTTAAAACAAAAATCCCAACACATGAAATGTACATATTATAATATACTACAATGAAGTTATTTATTTATTTTATTAATAATATAATTAATAAAATGTTTACTTATTAATTAATTCTCTTTTCAATTAAATTTTTTTTAAATCAAACATTTAACATTTATTATATATTTTGAATCTGTGGTACAAGTTTAAATTTTTTGCCATAGGAAATCAAACTATAACAACTATTTATATTTTATATGAGATTTTTGATTCACTATGTATTTTGGAAAACCAATTGGCCTTATTACTTAGAATAAGGCTGAATGTTAGTAATCATTATTGTATAGATATACAGCTCTGAATATCATTTGAGCTCAATTAATCTTTCAAGTATATTTAATATGTATATGTCATGATTTCATATATATATATTATAACGGTCGGAGATAATGATGAAGTTACCAGTCTTACCGTATCTGCCGTAAGAGGGCGCTACTAGGTCATTCGAACCTAGAAAATTTATAATGTAGACAGATACATGCTGATAAGATCACGACCGCCAGCCCTAGTCACTAGCTCATGAAGTAGCAGAGATTTAAAACATTCATTAAATATATTTCTTTTAATAAATAATAATAAAAATAATCACTAGATCACTGTCAGTATAAATAACACAAAAAGATTTTATTCACGTATATAAGTAAATGACAACACAAACTTTTAAAAAAATAATTTTTATAACACAAGAAGAAATTTATGTTCTATTCTGTTTCATTATTATTTTATTTGTTTTTAACTTTTAATTTTAAGTTTTAGAATGTTGAGTATAAATGAGCTACCTAGACGCACTCACAAATTTTCAAATCACTTGACTCCAGACTAAAAATCTACAGCCACAGCAATACTCGCTTCCAGATATATATCAGCAACCAATGCAATGTTAACATGTTAGTATAGAATCATGATGACAGGAATGTGCATCTGAACAGCATGATATTATTGGAGAAAGCATGGCCTTTGTCCCACAGGAATGTGCATCTGTCGGGTGAAGGAAACATGCATATAAAATAATAAAGAGAAATGCTACGTATGGATGGGAGAGTGGTCTTATCTTGCTGGCTTATCGTCCAAAATCCATAGAGCTGGAAGGGGTCAATGGCGCAGGAAATATGTCTGCGTCCATTTCAATGATATGACTACCTCTTTGGGGTCATGCATTCAGTTGGGCTCATCACCCTAGGTGCTAACACACTTCACATTTCATTGATATAAATGTCCATATACCTCTCCACCAGCATTGACACAACTACGAAACAAATAGTCTGAAATCAAAGCCTCTTTAAACTAACATATATTTAAACTAGTCTAGCAGCCATCTATACTCAACTAACATTTAAATCATTTTATTAATTTAATAAAAAAAAATATTTAGTTTACAGTATTTAACCTATTTTAAAATTATATTGCATTCAACTTATTTTTTTCTTGTTTACACAAATAATATTTTTGACATATTTTTAAAATTTAATAATGCACAAACAACGATAAGTATTTTCATCTTTAAATTCGTTTGCAATAGCAAACCCCCGCCCCATTACAAACAGATCTTACACTTAGCATAAATGAAAACATATAACATATTTTAAAAAGATTATGTTTCAATTTTAGATAAGACTTAAAATTTTTAAAGTTTATAGAGTTTAGATTTGATCAAAAAAAAAAAAGAGAAAGTCTATAATTCATCTTTAAAGGAAACTAAAGTTCGGAGATTTTAAATTAAGAGTTTATAATGTTTTTTTGTTTAAAATATATACTTTCCTTTCTTTCTCCTGGCTTGTTCCTTCACGATGAAGATCTGAATTTATACAAGATCCATTTCTCGTGGGTGATGACGATTTATGAAGATGCATTTACGATGTTTTCTGAAGACGGTACTAGTGGTTCGATCCTGGGATCCATGGAGATGAAAGCTGCCTTCAGCCGGCTGAACTGAAGGAAGCACGAAGAAACGGATTACATTCTTAGTGACAGTGACAATCTATATATTTTTAAATATTTTACTTTCAGCAAGGCTTACGGAATTCAAAATTTAATTTTTTTAATTCTCTCTGTCTAATTAATTATTGTTTTGGATTTTCTTTTTATAGTCCTCGGGCACCTTATCTCTGGAATGCAGGATTCATCAAACATTCCATATCTCTATTTTATTGGTTAATTCAGTTTGTGGCCAAGTAGATTTTGGGTTTTCCACTGAGGTCTGTGTCTCTATATCTGGGTGGGAACTCTTATCTATTTCGTAATCATTTTTTTTAATGGTCATTTTGCCCAAAGGATCTGTTTGTAATTTTTATATTTAAAAATTAAAAAAAATCTTCACTATTATTAAAAAGGTTTTTATTTTATACTTTATTTAAAGATTAGAATCTTTGTTTTGATTCTATAATTTTTTTTAAAGCTTATTTTAATATTTAAACCAAACATTTATAAATTAATTATTCGTTACTTGTGCATTTTGAACATTTGTGTTTTTAATTCAGTATTCGATATTTACAAAACATTACTATTAGAATTTAAATGTAACACACACACACACACACACACACATATATATATATATATCCCATTACAATATATACAAACTTCTAAAATACAAGGAATAAATCCTTTATGTTGCTTTTTCAAATTAAAAATAAATCATAGATATAATAAAATATCTTTACTAACAACAAAATGATATATAACAATAGCTGTAATATAGTCATATAATCATCACAAATAAAAATAACATATAAAAGCTCTTTTCTGCAAATTTTAAATTTTAAATTAAGCCATATTGAAAAGGGCAAAAATTTAAAATTTGCCAAAAAGAGCTTTTATATGTTATTTTTATTTGTGATGATTATATGACTATATTAAAGCTATTGTTATATATAATTTTGTTGTTAGTAAAGATATTTTATTATATCTATGATTTATTTTTATATACAAACTTAAATGTGTTTTATCAGTTCTTACTTATGGATCTGAGAGTTGGACATTCAATAGAAGTGAAATGCAAAGATTCCAGACCACTCAAAGAAATATTGAGAGATGCATGTTAGGAGTAACAGGAAGACATCAAAAACACAATACATGGATAAGAGAACAAATACATGTTACTGACATCATTAAAAGAATTAAAAGACAAGTGGTGGAGTTGGGCTGGACATATTGCTAGAAGTGATGATAATAGATGGACAATTGAACTCTTAAATTGGTATCCAAGAGATTGTAAAAGACCCAGAAAAAACACAGCATGTGAGATGGATGAAATAAGAAAGTGTGCACCAGTAATGTGGAGAAGAGAGGCTAGAGATCAGGGAAGATGGATTGAATTTGGAGAGACCTTTATCCTTCAGTGGATTGATAAGGGTTGACAATGATGATGATACATAAACTTTAAATTAAACATAACTCTATATGTATGCAAGGGGAATAAATCATCACCCCCCATGATATGAATTAAAACATTCCAAATGCTGAACAAAGGATCAAGAATTACAAACAGTCAGGTATGCTTATAAGCAACAGAACTCCAAGAATAGGTGGATTCATTATTTTTGAATTCATTCTTTTCTTGATTCTTTGTTAGCATTTAGAGTGCTTTTAATTCATAGCCTGGGTAGAGTGATTTACTCACTTTGCTTGCATATATATGCGTGTGTGTGTGCGCGTGAGAGATATATTATTGTTAGAATGCATGCTTTGTTAGCATTTAGAGTGCTTTTAATTCATAGTCTGGACCGAGTGATTTACTCTCTTTGCTTATATATATATATATATATATGTGTGTGTGTGTGTGTGTGCGCGCGTGTGAGAGAGATATATTATTGTTAGAATGCATTTAGTGGGATATTATAAACAATTTGATTCCAATAAAATAAATTCTACTTTAATGTTTTGTAGTTTTGTTAAATACATATAAAATAACACTACCTTTTAAAAACTTAATTTATGAATAAAACATTTTAAAGACTATTTTAAAATATTGTAGCTACATATATTTAAAAAAACAATATTAAAATTAACATGACTTAATGAAAGTGAAGAAAACTAAAATGTTAAAACTTCAATTGTAATATTTTGTTAATATCACACAAATATATTTTTTTAAAAGTTCTTATGGCAGTTCAAAATTTCTTAAACAAAAAATATGTCTCAGAGATTATTTATTTACTATCTATTTTCGGTGAATTAAATATTTTCAAAAACTGAAATCAGTATTTCATCTCACAATGTTTAATAACCTCTTTAGTCTATCAAATACAAAACTCTTTCACTTGGCAAACAATTGTTTTTAACCAACTTTGTATAAGTGCATGCATTATTTTGAGTGTTGAAAATCAATTTGGAATATGTGATCCATTTTTATTTATTTAACACATGAAAAAATAATCAAATGTCTTATCACTCAAAAAGTCATATGATGTTTGAGTATTGCAAATGATGGAGTTAAACTGTGATCTGTGGGATCCTTAGCTCTCAAGTCAGCTGTCATACTACTGAACTAAATTACATAAGTCTTGCCAGATATTTTTAATGAGCATATATTATTTACATTTTAATAATGAACAAGATATTTTTATACTGATGTAACAAAATAAGAGGATTATTTTATACCACAGTACATTGTAGCTTTCACTACCAGAAGAGGACATGCCATATTGCTATAATTGTAGTGCTGTATGATTTAAATTTATTGATATACTGTACCACGATTTTTTTTTTTGCAATCTTAATTAAAAAATTAGGTAATACTTATATTTACCTATGTCATTATAAATTGATATCTAATAGGTACTTACATATAATCCCTTCACTCACTTTGCTGGAATCTTGATTGGCATGTTTTAAAATTAATAATCCATTTTTAGGGACATAACAGTATGGCTGTTTTTTTTAAGATGATTATTGTATTAAATATTATGTTGACTTATTTTTTTAAGATGATTATAAAAACACACCTATGGCTGTTTTTTTAAAGAAGATTATCATATTAAATATATTAGGTTGAATTTTTTTTCCAGATCGTTATAAAAACACAAAAAATTATACAAAACTCCAAATGATTGTAATTAAATTAAATTTTAATACAAGGTAAAATTAAAAAAAACACGATGAAAGAAAGAATAACAAATATGAGTATTCATGTTGGCAGAGAGCAATTGATAATAGCCTGCAACATTGCCATAAATATATCTTTTTGCTTGAGCAGTTGTTGCATATAAATTTCACTAAATACAAATCCACGTGATGTCAGACAGTCCTCCAGTGCATTTTGTTTTACCATTTCACCAGACCCCATAATATTTTTATGTTTTGAATATGCATGCCTGTATTTGGATCTACAAATTTGTGGGTGTAATTTACTTTGAAATGGTTAAATCCAGCATGGAATAATTCCCACTTTTATAACCCTTTGTCTGAATAAATGTTAGATCCTTTGGTGATATTATCTTTAATGGCATCCATAAGCCTTTCCCCTGTTCTGTTTACCACAGTTACAATGCAGCACTGACCGTTTTTTCTGCAAAAGTCAGTAAGTAACCACTGTTGTGGAAATATTTACCCCTGTTGGTTTTTTTCTTGCCAAAAAGACTTTAATCTATTTCACCAATTTTGTTAGGTCCTCCAATTTTTCATGATGGTCTAAATAAAAGGCTGGAGATACAAGTGTGGTAGTTGTTCCAGTCAATAATGTTTTGTCCAATAAATCTAATTGGTTTTTCCTCCATTGTATGATCATTAATTTCATGCACCCAGCTATAAATACATCTAAGTTCAGTAAGAAAGGATATTTTGAAGCCTTCTAACCACATTCCTTTACAAATGAATACTCACTTTAAACACATTTTGATATTACACTATCACTGGGTCTCTACTCACACATAAAGTTTCATATCATGTCCATTAGCACATACTTTTCACATAGCACTATCTTGTAATTCTGAAAATATTTGACTGTGTCTTCTTCTATTAACTGCTAGATTCCAAACTTTAATCACTTTTGTAAAATAATTACAAAAAATAACCAACAGTTTGAATTAAAATGCTTGATAAGGTGTAAAAGATCAAGACAATGGTCACAAAGTGTTAATATTTGTACATTATAATATAACTAAAAAAAATAATTAAATAAATGTTTTGAATGATATTTCTAAAAAAAGTATTAATTTTTTTAAAAGTATCATTCGAATTCTGAATATTTTTTAAACTTAAGGGAAGTAACACGTGCAATAAAATAATTTTAAGAAAAAACAAACAAACAAATACTTCAATCCTCCTGAAAATGGTAATTAAACAAAAAACACCTGTCAAGCTTCTGGTAAAGTGAACGAAGGAATTATTCATAGGTACCACCAATATTTAATCGATAACAGTCAACTGTCTCAGTTAATTGTTACATAGAATAATACTAATCATAAGTGACTTTGAATGTACTTGATATTTATTCCCAATGTAAATCTTAAATCTTTTACTTATAAATGCCGCACCAAAGACTGATTAGATTTTTTTAATCCTGAGTTAATAATGCTAAAGTTTTAACAGTTAAAAAATGCTTCTTACTTACTTATTCCACTCTTTAAAATCAAATCAGTATTTAGTTAGGTATTTATAATGCTAATAAGAATAATTATTTTATCTTATTCCAGTTTACTATTTTGTAGGTTTGGTTAATATATTACTGGATCTACAAATAATATATAAATATTATTAAATAATGTCGCACAATAATTATGAAATCGAAAATCTTTTCATTTTATGTTTACAAATTTCTATATTTATTACAGGTCTTTGATTTTTTTTTAAAATAACAAAGTAATAAATATAGCCTGAAGTAACATTTTATTCAATAGAATAATATAGATACAATTTCTTGTTGAGATTACATTTCCAATAACATATAGTCTCCAATTTATTGAACACACAACTTTTAACAGGTTTATATAAAAGTCATTTTATTTAAAATGTTAAATTTCTTATCTTTTATACAAGACGAAAAAGATCAATGGTGGCGTGAAGTTCTGTCATCTAACTCATCAAGATTTGATAGATTTATAAGAGAAAATAAGAAATACAAGTGGCAAAAATAGAAACCACAAATATTGAGATTAGTTTATTGATTTTTTTTAAAAAATAATGATTTATAAATACGTGCTACTCCCCTCCCCCCATATATTATAATTTCAGTGGCAAATGACTGCAATTGTATGCAATAATGATAGAAATATAAAAGTTAAATTGGTTTGGTTTGTAGTCAACCTAAAATTGATAAAAGGTGGATGCTGTAAAGATATCCAAAGATTCAAATGCAGTATCCCAGATCCAATGCTCTTCAGTGATGAAAGCCATAAGCTAGAAACGAGTTCTGAGAATATTGGATAGGGTGGTACTGGACAGGAACTATATTGCACAATCTTCTGGCAACTATGCAATAGGTGACACTATTGTGTGGGAAAATTTGCTACAATATTAGTACCCATTACAGATTTTTTTATAATAAAGTTAATATAGATATGGAATTTTAAGGTTAATATAGTTTTGTTTGTTACTTATTCAAATTAAATAAATGTACACAAAATATTACCTCCTATTAAGCCCTAGTTGTGCTTTACATAGAAGAAGTTGTCATAAATAGTTTTCTTGATTTTAAATATTCTATTACAAATTGTGACTTGTAAAAATGATTTGGAATCAGTATGGGTTTTTTTTCTTTTGAATATGACATTAAGAATCTTTGGAATGTCCAAAATATTATTTAAATAAAAGAATTTCCAATATTAATTTTTAATATGATAAAAAAATAAATGTGTGAGATTGTTTTAGTGGCATAATTACTGTTATCTCTTCAAAATCAAAGGTTTTTACAAAAGTTCTTTGTAAAGATCTGACACAATCCTTTTCCACAGTGATCCTATCATCTCAAAGTAGTTATTTTCTGATATGTTTTGTACGATTAGTATCCAGTTTTAGATGTACTACAATTAATTGATTTCTATCTATTCTTATTATATACAAGTGGCATTTCATTGTATGTTAATTTTTAAATTCACCATAGTTCTTGCTAAAATGTATTCATTTTTTTTTCTATTTTAGTTGTTTATTTCCCATATCTTTTCATATTCAACTATTTACTATTTCACTTATAATTTTTTGTTTCACATTCGAATTCAATGTAGAGAGACAAAAAATAATCAATAATAATGGTAAACAGAAACAAATGACCTGAATGAATCTTTAAATACTGTATTTCCAAAATGGTATCATAGTTCTCATGTCTATTTCAAACTACAAATGAATAGTATGTCCTTTCTCCAGAGAAGGTATAATATGAATCTGTTTCTTAGCCAAAAGATAAAAAGACAAAATTTTTGCTAATTTGAAGATTTTAAAAAAAAATAAAAAGACCAGCTTTTTAAATATAATATTGTCTACTTCTGAAACCATTTTTTTTGTATATTCATATATCAATGTATGCAATATCCTGCCTACTTTAGTCCAGTTGTCGAGAGAAAGGCTTCGAAGTTCGAGACCATGGCTTACCACTTTACTTACCATTTCCTAAGTTTGAATTTATGAGCCACTGATAACAAAACTTGATTTTTTTTCATTGAGTTGCTTGTTTTAAATCAGATAAAGAGTGCAGTATTAGTTCCTAATAAAAGTAGAAAGTTCATTCTGGTTAATTAAACAAAATGTTGCGTCCTAACCTTCTAAGCAATTCATTGTATGATATTTTAAATATCATTAACTGCATACATTTTGACATCGTATTAATAAAAGCGCTTTACTAGATTTAAAACTAAGAATAAAATTAAGTTTAAATTTTTTTTTCAATGTTTTATTATTTTAATTACTTTGAGTGAAATTTTATCTAGAATTAATTTTTTGCGTCTCAAAATTGAATCTTATCTGTCGTTAACAAGAATGAATATAATTATACATTTTGAATCAATATTTTCTAAACGCTGATTGATTTAACTTTGAGTTGAAAAATCTAATAAATTGAACATTATCTTATTCTGGAATTAATAGTTCGGTAATTTATTATGTATAAATTTTATATTGTTATCTTTAGAAAATATAATAACGCAAACTATAGATCCTTTAAAAAAATGTCTCTTTTAACATAAAATTAATGAAAGTTTGTTTTAAAGAATTCAAAATTAGATCAATTATTATAACTAATTTTATAATAGGGTATTATATCAAAAATGTAAAAAATAATTTCACTACTTAATTAATATTTTTTTCTTATTTGGTTTTTTAATACGCGAATCAAAAAGTTTGAAACATTGAAAGCATTTTTTTTTTTTTTAAATTATTTCAATTTTAAAACATACACGCATATTCCCTCTCCCATATATATATATATGTGTGTGTGTGGTGCTCGTATTTAAATTCTAAATTTATAAAATTAATGAGTACCCGTTTGTTTAAGTGCAGTGAGGTAGCTACCGTCAAACAAATAAAAACAATATATATGACACCTTGGTCTTAGGGGCCTTATATAAATACAAAAATATGAAAACATATGCTATAAATATCTTTTAAAAATTTTTGTATAAATTTTTATATAAATATCACCTATTTTGGACTTTAATGAAATCTGAAAATTGTTATTTAAATGTAATTTAAAAGGCTGATGGTTATAATATTCAAATACTAAAGTGATGTACAACTTCAATTCAAAGACTGTCTCTTCTAAAGTTCTTCGTTCTTCCATTGCAGAATAAGTTATAAGACTTTTAATTACTTAAGTAAAATTTTCAAAAGTAACCTCTTAAATATTAAATCAAATGTAGTTGTTTGCAGACAGGTGTGGGTTTGCGTCCCGGCCGATGCTATGACATATGAAAAAAAAAAAATTGTTCACATATAATTGTCTTGTAAACAATGGGAATCATATTCTATGCTATAACCGCAGAAAATGTCAATCATTGATGATAGCAATTTCTAGCTCCAAGCTGACTCATCTATTAATAGCTTATCTGTTCTTTTCATCATCATTTTTAACAATTATTGATCCATTGCAGGATGCCTCTTCAAGTTTTAGTTCAGTTTCCCAGATCTCTGGCCTCCCTTCTCAACACCATACTAGCAAATTTTCTTGTTTCATCTATCCATCCCACACATGGTCTTTTTCTGAGTCTTTTAGATCTCTTGCAATCCCATTTACATCTTTAACTGTCCAATTTATTCGCAACTTTTATAACATCTTGTTCAGTCCACTTCCATTTCAGTCATTTAATTTTTTCAATGGTGTCAGTAATACATGTTTACACTCACCCACATACATCAGTTTCAATGTCTTCTTGTTACTCTTAATGCATATTTGACCATGCTTTGTTGAGTGATCTGAAATATCTGCATTGCTCTTGTGCCAAGTGTCCACATTTCAGATCCATAAGTAAAAAATAGTAAAACCCACTTAGTTTTACCAAGAGCACATCATCCAAATTTAATAACTATGATTAATTTAACTCATTATGTTACCATCTGCACCAATAATCTGACAAAAATATTAATAGGTGATAATTTCTTTTATTTATTATCAATCTTTATTTTCTTTTTAAAAAAATTCATTAGATATTACTTTAAGCTTTTTAGCATTTATCTTTAGTCATACTTCCTTAATTTCATGGATAACTCTTACAATATTTCTTGCAGCTCTGAAGTATTATTTGCAAAAAACACATCATCTGCAAAATCTAGATGACTTAAAATAATCTCCATTTACTTTTATTTCCTTAGCTCCTCATTTTAATCCACAGAATGATTCTTGTAATACTATTATAAAAAGGTTCATGTTGTTATACATCTTTCTCAATGTTAATTTGTTACTTTTGACACTTGAATATTACATAATCTTTTCAGTAATTATCATTCAATGTGAAATTTGCACTTCAAAGTAAAAAAAAATTGTATTAAAATTCAACTGATCACTTCTGGTAATTAAATTTCACATGATCTTCTAGAAGATTATCTATTTAATTATTTTATTTGTAGTTATTGATTATACATCAATAGTTAAATATATCAACATAATTGTATTTTTAGTAAATCATATTAGAAATTATACATTAATACTATAACAATCAAGCATAAATTTAAAATAAGAAAGATTAATTGGAATCTAATTTACATGAAAATGACTCCACACTTTAATTTGTTTACATCATAATTCCATGAAAATAAATATTTTATTTTCAATTAAACGTATGAAAAAAAAGCTATTAGTGAACATTAGAATAAAAAAGTGGTTTAGCTTTGAGAACTATTAGATATTTTCTCTAGCAACATCAATACTAAAACACATTTGAAAGTAATTTATATGGAAATGACGGTCACACTTTAATTTGTTTATATATATATATCTTCCTCTGTCATATAATTTTGTTTAATGGAAGCTGCTGCACAATTACTTGTTGGTTCGTCAACAAATTCGATCATTTGCTTTGTGAGTTTGAACTTCTTTAAAATAGCATTTCAAGGTTAACAAAGGTTGGATCCGAGACAGGCTTCAAACAGTCAGTAGCGTTTCTTTACTTAGCCACTATCAACCTATTCCAGTTTCAATAAGCAGTTATAAAAGTTAAAAGCTAAGAATGAAAAAAAATTTCTAAAGAAAAACCTGACATGACCACTGATCTTCATAACATTAGCGCTCTCTGTTTATGATAACTTGGATATCTTAATTACATTTAATTAGAAGAAAATATTTAATTATGTAATAGATTAACTTTTTAATTTGGAATAAGCTACATTATGTCAGTTTAATTGGCTTTTAATTTTATTGTCTCTAAATACAAAAAAAAAAAAATGTAACCTTAAAATTAAAATCAAACTTAATCTTTTTAATCTCCCTTTTTTACTTTAAATCATAATCTAAAATATCAACTCAAAACCCAACACTTATTTAATACGTAATATTTAAGCAGAAACTCTGAAATTTTCAGAAATGTTATTAACTTCAGCTATCTTACTTAAATAGCTATGTGGGACTGAACCAAATTCAGATCTAACATATATTAATAGATTTAGTAATTGCCAAAGTCTTAGAGGTAAAAATTATAAAATCAATAAAGCAAGTCATATATAGCATTACATTGCTTTTATGAGCTTGTATTTACAAATATGTAATATAGAGACCGTACCAATAACCCAAACAAGCTCTTCATTGATAAAGTGCAATAAGATAAATTATTTAAAATCTCTATCTAATATTCTTATCCCCAGACCAATTGTTTGAGTTATTGGTATGCCATCTATATTACATATTTGTAAATACAAGTTCATAAAAGCAATGTCATGCTATATATGATTTGCTTTATTGATTTTTATAATTTTACCTTTAAGGCTTTGGTTCAGTCCCATATAACTATTTAAGTTGGATAGCTGAAGTTAAAACATTTTCATGTCTGAAAATTTTAAAGTTTCTGCTTATATATTAAATAAGTGCTGGGTTTTGAGTTGATGTTTTAGATCTAGTGTCTGAATGTTCTACCTCCTCACCGAGGTGAGCCATAAGCTCAAAACCAGTTGGTCTGGGGATAAGAATATTCCAGATAGAGACTTTAAATCATAATGTAAATGTTTTAATTAAACTCTATGCTTAAGATCTATTTTGCTTTAATCTACCTTAAGTATGTTGTTTTGAAGTAAACACCTATATCAACATCAATTTCATATACATTCTCCTAAGTACATTTTACTAATACTGAATCTGATAAGAAAAACTAGCTTTGTCTATATTATAAAATATTATTTAGTTTCTTAAATTTAAACACTCGATATATTTTAATAATAATTAACCTATTGCATTCTTATTTCCAAATATTTATTATAAAATATTTTTATTAATAACCCATTTTATAAAAAAAAAAATACAATGCTATTTTTTATTATCCAGCCTCACAATTACTGTTGACCAGATCTCTTCCATATGTAAACCACATGTCGTGATAGTAACCACATTGGTTCAATAGTGTTAAAATGAACCAACTTAAAATTTTTTTGTGAGAACAGAAATTTTCAATTTATATTATAAGTATGAATATAGCATTGCCAAAAGTTAGCAAAATGATGATCATAGATTAAAACAAGGATGAAACGTGTTAATAAATTTTAAAAGTCATAGCTCAAGTTAAATTGTGATAAAAACATTCTTTAAAAAATTTAGATTACTAATCCCACATTACACAGAGGTATAATTTGTAAATATCCTGTAATGAAAGAAATAAATTGATCACAGCATAACTATAATTTTGGTGAATTATATTCAGTTTAAAAATACGTGTAAACAAATTTTTACTTCCACAAAACATTTAAATGTGCTTGTATTTATTTGCATATGTGCATAGCCATAATAAAAAGATGTTTTCTAGAAATCAAGATTATATTCAATATAAAATTATAGAGATAGTACATAAGTGCATAGAATATAGGAACTGTAAATTTAGAAATTTTAATCTTGTTGACTTGAATAAAATCAGGTAATAATCTATCATTTAGTATAAAAATAAACATAAATAATTGTATATTTATTCTAATAATAATTTTATTTGAAATAATTTTTTTATGTAAATTGTATTAAAAACATGGCTAATTTTACCACGCAGAAGATGACTAGGAGAATAGTATCATCTGGAAGAAACCCGTTGCCAGGCCTACCTAATGAAAATTTCGCATACAAAGTACAATTAAATAGAAAAGAAGTTCAAATTTATGTCATTTTTACATCAAATGCTCCACACTATAACAATAAGATGTCAGCAAATGTGGTGTTCTTTTTCCTATTATTCGTTCACTTGAAGACTCTACTTAATTTCGTCATTTTAAATTTATTACACAACTTGAAGCCACGATTGGCTAAGAATAAAAATCATTAAATGATTGTCTTTCAGGGAAGATACTAGTCTCTTGATAATCATCATCATCAGAATGACTTACATATGGAAACATAATTAAGTGTTTAATAGCTGGATGTGATAAAATTCAAATTTCAAACATTTTTGCCATCTAAAAATTTATTTAACCTGGGAATTATTTAAATTTATAACTAAGGAATTCAGTCTTTTAAAACTACAGGATGATTCATCTGTTATGCTTAATGGACAATTTTATGGAAATCGTTAATTAAACTGACCTATAAAATTTCTGATATAACTTAATGTCTTTGTTTTGCCTACCTATGTAAGAAACCAAAATTGTGCATCCCTTGCGTCTTTAATACAAATCAGAAGGAATTATAATCATCTAAGGAATTCCCAACTTAATTAGTTTTTTAATAGATTATTTTAAAAGTGTTTGTGGTAAATGCATCACCATTTGTTTTTAAATGAGAAATACTATGTCATGGATGGATGGATGGATATAATTAATGTTACTTTTTTTTTATCTCACCTGTGAAATGAAGCTTTTAAAAGAGGATAACAAACAATTTTCCATTTACTATATATGCAAAATTTAAAACTTAATAAATAATGATTGGATTGATCTGAAGGAATTTTATTAGCATGAAACCTATTGAAAGAAATAAAATATGCATGTCAACTTGGATAAAATTATAAACTTTCGTGCATAATAGCAATTATATGCATGATTTGTTATTTTTATTGTTTATATAATAAATTTAGTTTCAAATATTAGAATTATTTAAGCATTGGTGGTCGAGAGGTCAGCATGGCTGCCTTACAAGCAGTTGACCCGGGTTAGCGGATTCGCATCCCGGCCGATGCTATGACACATGAAAAAAAAAGTATTATGATTAATCAACATTCTCATCAATAATAAGCAGATACGGTAGTATGTTTCTCTTTTATTCAAATTAGTGATATTTGAATGTATTGTATAAAGATAGATTGTTTTTTTTATAATTATATTTGTTAAATAATGGTATTTTTAAATTATTCTATTTGGGTATGAGATTCACTAGTTTTATATAACTCATATTTTATTGCCATATGTCCTATGGTATTGAAGTGTGAATATGTTAATATAAATGAATGAATAAATAATATTTATATGCAGTTGAAATGTACTTATAATAATAATGCTTAACTTAATAAATAATAATTATTTCATGGTTAGAGATTAAATAGAATGTTTTGTCTGAGACCTTAATGTTGTATAAATAAGCTATGTAGATATTGTTCTTATTTAGTGAAAAAACAAGTTGATATACCATTAGCAATATGTTTCAAATGTAGGAAATATTGATGATCTATAAAACATAGTGTAATATTTTATTTAATTTAATAAAGTTTAAGGATATATTAGAAATCATACCTATAGGCGAACTTCTTTATTGATGTGCCTATTTGTGTAAAGAATACTTCCTATAACACATTGGTGCAACTATCTGCAATCTTTTCATTACAATAGTGTTTACACATAAATTCTGTATGTAATAATCAAAAAAGCAAGGCATATATAATGTGACATTACTTTTATAAGCTTGTATTTACAAAAATGCAATACAGAGAATCATAAGTTCCAAAACAGTTGGTCTAGAGATGAGAGTGTTCTGGATAGAGATTTTAAATATGTTCTCACACCACATTTATTAATTAAGAGCTTGTTTGAGCTATTGGTATGCTTCCTGTGTGCATTTTTGTAACTACAAGCTTATAAAAGTAATATCACATTATATATGACTTGTTTTATTAATTATTATAATTTTACCTTTAAGGCTTTATCTATGCTGAGGCTATTAAAATATGGTAGACTTGAATTTAGTTCAGTCCCATATAGCTATTTAAGTTAGATAACTGGATTTAAAGACATTTTCATGTCCAAAAATTTCAGTGTTTCTACTTAAATATACGTATGAAATAAGTGCTGAGTTTTGAGTTGATATTTTAAATCTAGTGTCCGAATATTCTAGCTCTCCACTGACATGAGCCATAAGCTCAAAACCAATTGGTCTGGAGATGAGAGTGTTCTGGATAGAGATTTCAAATATTTTCTCATACTGCACTTATTAATTAAGAGCTTGTTTGAGCTTTTGGTATGCTCTCTGTATTGCATTCTGTATGTAAGAATGTTGTGGGCATATTCACATAGTTATCTTATATCTTATATTTATTTTATGCATTCTATTTGTTTTAATAAATTATTTGATTATCATTTTAAAATAAAAGTCTTGGCATTTTAATCATCATCATCACTTACAATTTAATCTATACATGTGGTTAAATTAGAATCACTTTAGTATTAAAATTTTTTTTATACTTTATTACAGATCATCAAATAAATATTATATATGTTTAAATTAAATTAGAATTCATTTACACTACTTACCCATCTCTGTTTATATGCAATATGGTATGTGCTGGATACAATCTCAAAATATTCATTTGCATCCTGTCATAACTTGAGAAAATGGTTCATATAGACATTTGAGAGTCTGTATAGTATTAAAATAGTAGCAGAAATAATATTTAGATAAAATATTACTTGGACCTTTGTGATAGCCACACATATAACTATTTTATTGGTAGTGAGTATAGATTTATTAGCATATATAATATTTTACATGCTGGATAATCCCTGAGATTTATTATTAATATTAATGTTGACAGTAGTGGCATAGTAATGGATATTATTTGTGTGACAGGTATTTTTTACTTATTGATCTTATTACTATTTTTGAGAGAACAGCTAAGAGATGGGCAGTTACCATGGTGATTGGTGCATTTTCCATTACAATATATATCTATAAACAAAAACATATGGGTTTTAATTAAATTATTTAAATATAACACTCTGACTATTGTCTTAATGAGGATGTTTAAAGTCTCTAATGCACAAGACAAATGAGTTTTCCTTAAATACATATATCGTGAAAAACATTGATCTGGGAGATTTTTCATTAAACTACAGTTATAGTTCAGCATTTATTACAAACATGGAGAAGTGTGTTACATGCTGAGAGATTTGATTGGTCACAAATATTTATTAGGCATATTGATTAGTTTATTAGGAATATGTATATTATGATGGTATGCAGTGAGGAAAAACAAGGGGCTGATGGAAAATGTCATCATTCCCATAGAATAGTCATAAATATAATGAGCAAATATAAAAAGAAAAACAGCAAAGGAACCTGAGATTAGCAAAAAATAAGAATAAGTTATAACAGTAATAAGTTATAATAAGCTGAATCATCAGCATTTATGTGATGTGATGTGATGTACTGTGACTTCTCCTTAAACGGAGTCAGGAATCTCTCAGCAGCTATGCCCAGAGAAAACTGGTAGCCACTTTACCTTCCTTTTCCATTGTCCACCCTAGGTTTTCCCATAACCTGCTCCTTCCCATTTCCACAACATAATCTTTGTCAACTCCATGACCTTCATATCTAAATCCCCCTTATTTTTTCCCAAACCTAGCATAAAAACCAATAACTTACTTTCTGTATAATCACTTTGTTCATATTTAACCTTCCATAACTTCATTATTTGTACCTCCTTTCTGCTTCCAAACATTTACATTGAAGTAACAGATGCCTAATATTTTCTATGCCTTCTTTACACAACTTGCAGACTAAATCACCCATATTTTTCCATTTACGTGTATATTCCCTTGTTGCTAAAGATCCCATTCGAGCCTTAAACAATAAACTACTTTCCTTACTATTATCATAAATTAACTCACACCCAATGTTCCGTTTACTTTTATATATATTTAAACTCATTTTACTCTCCATACTAGTTCTCCATCTCTCCAACTCCCTATTCTTTATTAATGCATCTATTCTTCTATCCCACTCCTTCCCACTATAACACTCAACAATCCTCCTAACACAATCATCCCATCTTTTGTACAAGTATACTGACATAACTTCTTTATCCAAATCTTCTGCATACCACATTACCTTTCTCACCCATCTTGTTGCCTGCCCTTTACTTGTAACCCAATTAAATACTATTTTGGCTATTCTTTTATTATCCATAAACTGCAATCTACCGAACATTTTCAATTTGCTTTTTGCATCCCTCATATAAAAACTTGACCATCCCATTTCTCCTTGAATTGCCTCTTTTGCTGTCCACACCTCAGCATCTAATGCATGTCTTCCTACTTCCCTTTGTACTTTTTCTAAGCAATCTAATACCCCTTTACTAACACATAATGCATCATTGCCATATGTTAACCCTGCTACTGCCACTCCCTTCCATACAATTCTAGCTACATCATATTTATTATATGAAAACACTGTTAATTTCTTTATCAATCCCTTTCTTTTCTTTGCTTCATTTATCAATTTTTTCTCCCATTCATCCAAGCAATTTTTCTTATTACTCAAGATGATTCCCAAATAACTATATCTATTCACCACACTTAACTTTATATCCCCCAATAAGAAATCTTTGTCTTCTCTTTCCCCAGTATTCACCATCATTATATTTGATTTTTCTTCACTAAATTTAATCCCCATATCTTTACCCACCCTTGCGCATGTCCTCAGCATAACTTCCATATCTTCTCTTCTTTCTGCACACAAAAAGACATCATCCGCAAAAAAAAGACCGGACAATGTATATACTCTCTTGCTACCTGTTAACGGTATCTCTATCCCTCTTCCTAGTCTTTCTATTGCTCTCTCCATTTCACTCAAATACAACACAAACAAAATAGGTGACATAGGGCATCCTTGCCTCAGTCCCACCCCATTTTTAACTTTAACTGATTCTATATCCCCTAATTGATATGTATAGTAATTATTTTCATATAATTTCTTAATAACACCCACTAAAGCTTCATCCATTCCCAGATTTGCTAAACTTATCCATAATCTATTTCTATTCACTCTATCATATGCCTTCTCTATATCTATAAAACTCATATATAACTGTCTACCTGAATTTCTACTCATATCTATAAGTTGTGTAACTACAAATAAACTATCTCCTATATGCCTATCTGACCTAAAACCTCCTTGCATTTCCCCCACTACATTATTTTCTTCCATCCATTTTGCAACTCTTCCAGCCACCATATATGAAAAAACTTTATATAAAACTGATGTTACTGCTATTGGTCTATAATTATTTAACTTTCTATGATCCTTACCTTTTCCTTTAAATAATAATCTTACTCTTGTATTACTCCAACTACCTGGAAAAACTCTCTTCTGTGCCATCTTATTAAAACATGATAGTAACTTTACTTTTGCCCTATGCCCCAAATTCATTACCATCTCTGCTGCCCATCCATCTAATCCTCTTGCCTTACCACTTCTCAATTTCTTCCCTGCCTCATTCAGTTCATTTTCTGTAAATGCAATATTCCCATTACTATATGCTTTCATATTTTCTATCCCTCTGTCCTTCACATCTAACATCTTTTCTATATCCATTACATAACTATTCAATATTCTCTCTAATTCTTCTCTAGAGCTACACTCTATTCCCTCCTCATCCAGTAATACTATCTCTCTCTCCCCTAAATTTCTCCTTTTAATGTAATTCCAAAATTTTTTACTCCCATCTCTTCCACTTTTATTAATATCATCCAATAATTTACTATTTAGTTTCATTCTCTCTCTATAATTATCTATTTTAGCTAACTTCTTCTTTTCTAAGTACTTTTCCCATTTAGCATTAATATCTTTTTCACTTTCTTTGTTCTTAATAGCACACTTATATTCTCTGCATGCTTTTTTCCTCTCTTTTACACTTTTACTAACTCTCATTTTTCTATTACTTTTATTTTTCTGAATATTCTCACCTAAAACCCTATTTGCAACTTTTTCTATTTCATCACACCAGTCCTCATACTCATTTCCAATCAACTCTTCCATGGTTTCTTCAACTTGTATTTTATACTCTTCTAACTTATTCTTATCATTTACTCTCCATCCACATCTTTCACTATTGTTTCTACTTTTATTCCTATTTTCCATCACATTACTAACCATTTCAATTACAACAAAATTATGATCACTATTACATACTCTCTCTTCATTATCAAACACCTTAATTTTCTGTACTTTATTCATTCCCTCTTTCTCTACCAATATATAATCTATTGTGTGGGATATATTATTCCTAGACCATGTATATTGTCCCTCATAAATATTAGATAAGTTTCCAATGCTCAAATTTACTCTCTGACAAAATTTCTTCAAAAGCTGTCCATTCTTATTGTCTACATCATCAATTTCTTCAATATGCCCATTCATATCTCCTATAACCATTATTCTCTTCCCCTTTTCTTTAAAACTCTGTATATCCTTAACTAGGCACTCATATATGCTATTGTTCCATTCCATTATAGTTTGACTTCCGATCTCTATCTCCAGTAGCTATATAAACTATAGCCACCATCCATTCTTGTTTTCCCAACCCTATTTCAAACCACATATGTTCTTGGCATTTAACAGTATTTAAATATTTTTTTGATATAACACCTATACCACCACCCTTTTTTCTTTCTCTTTTCTATTTATACCCTGCCATACCAAATCTTCCAAAACAGGTTCTTCTTCTTCTCTTAGATGTGTTTCCACTACTGCTAATACCTCAAGCTCTTCATTTTCAATTGCTTTGTTTAATTCCTGCCACTTTTCTGGTCTCCTACCACCTTGCATATTCAAATACCCAATTTTAACAATTTTTTCTTTCCTAACTACTCTTTTATAAATTTTTTTATTCTTTCTTCTCCATTATGCTTATAAATAACTTGCTTACCATTTATTTTACAGACCCATTCCCTCTCCACATCTACATTTATATCTAAATCAACTGCCCTTTGTTTAATCCTTACATCCCATCCATTCTTCTTCTTTTTAATAACACTACAATTTAAAATCCCACCCCCCTTTACAAGTTTCCTGAACTATATTCTTTATAAATCAGACTCCCTAAAACTTCACTTCCTTGTTTCCCTAAGTGCAACCCATCTTTACCAAATAACTCCCTCTTCCCAATAAAAAAATCCCACACATCCACAAACATAACATCATTTCTCTCACACAATTCTTTCAATCTCTCATTTATAGAACACGCCCTATCTAACATATACCTTTTATCAAATCTTGGTAATAATCCAACTATTCCTACTCTTCCTTTAACCATTCTCAAATTCCTAATCAGTTCTGTGTACTCACCCATTACTCTCTCTGATGACTCTGATAAATTATTAGTCCCTACCATAACATATACATCTCTATTCCCTTGCTTCTTTACTTTATCTGTAACATCCCTAATTTTAGCTCCCAGCAAACATACTCTTACATACCTGTTTCTATTTTCCCTTGCAATTATATCTCCACATTCTCTTATTAATGAATCCCCTATCAATACTGTCTCACAGTCTACTTTCTCTGCTTCATTCACAACCTTCTCTACCACCTTCTGGACTTCCTCATCTACTTCTTCCTTATCATTCCTACTCAGTAATCCCTTTATCTGCTCACACTTCGTCTCTAACGATTTTAATTTTTCTTCTACATCCTTTACCTCCTCCTCTATCTTACTTATTCTTTGGCCAACCATCTCCAATGCACTACCTATTTTTCCATCCATATCTCTTGTCACTCCACTACAAACACACTCTATCCTGCCTTCCTCAACTATGTTTTGCTCCATTCCTCCTGACTTTCTCTTTACACTATCTACACTTTGAAACCACTTTTTCACCTCTTTTATCACATTCACACACTGTCTACATAACCATAAACCTGCTACATCCTTCCTAGTCTTATTTAAGCATTTCAAGTGGAAAACCTTATCACATATATTACATTCTACAACAGCACGTCTAATTCCTTTCTGACGATTATATATGCATTGTAAAATACAAATGCAATCCATATTACTTATTTTCCAAGCCGCCTATTCTATATTTAACTTTATACTTTCTCTCCTACTCTTCAAACCTTTTTGCACAGAAAGATGAAAAATTTTTACTTTCAAAAACGATCGATCAATAACCACGTGTAACTTAGGCTTCTAAACGTTACCTTTTACCTCAAACTAACTAACTGTTCTTAAATTAAAATTAAAAAAAAAAAAAAACTTTAGTAGCAAATTTAAGCCAACTAATCTTACGTACAACTTAGTTATAGAAATCCTTACATTAACACACATTCAACAAAAAGATTTTTTTTTTTTTTTAAAAAAAAAAAAAAACTGCTATATTTTTAAAATGGTGATGGAAAACTTTTTTTTTTTTTTAATAATTTTGATCTTTCCAAATTAAAAAAAACTATCTCTCTTGATCACAATTTACTCCTCAGTTTCATACCACAATTAAGTATTTAAATCGATGATTTCAGATGATTAATTGCATAAAAAGATATTAAACTTAGCTTAAATTGAAGTCAGTGAACAGTCCAATTCAACAGCTAGGCCGATACTAATAATCAACAGTGCCATCTTGTGACTGGATCTAAAAAAATATATCATAATCAGGCTAATTATCTAGATACTACCACATTTAGAACAAAGTATAACATAATCATCTAAATACACAATCCTAAGTGCCAAAGTATCTGTTTTTAAAATAATAAGAAAATAATGTTTGGATACTAAAACATATTAATCATGACCAATGCGTACCTTTAATATATAGGTTGACTATAAATTAAATTTTCTCTAACAAAAAAATAAAAATGTGAAAGAACATTAAAGCTGATACTTTTACACCATCCAGAAAACTAAATGTTCAAACATAATCCACCACATATAAATCAATTAACCATTACTGATTTAAATTAGCTGAAGAAGTAAGGATCCTAGTGACTGTGATGTCAATAAGAGAAAATAAAAGGAATATGCTTACCCTTTTTAACTTGAATACTTTACTGGGATAATTTAAAATTGTTTAAACTATTATTCTATTATAAAATGAAATCATACAAACTGCCAATTCATAAAACAGATATCTAGATGAATAAAGACAAAATTATTATGTTTAAATAATTATTTAATAAAGTAACTGAATTATTTACTTTTCAGTAACTAATGTTGGAAAACAACTTTTCACAATCAGAGATAAGAAAACTTTAAATTAGCTAGAACCCCTTCTTATAATTTTGAAGGGAAAATCAAAAGAATAAAATAAAATAAATATTTTAAAAGAAAATATTAAATTAATAAAATTATTCATTATGTCAATTACTATTTATATAAAAAATTTACCTAACAAATATAAAATTTTTAAATTAGCTAAAATTCTTTATATAATTTTGGAGGGAAAATCAAATGATGAAAAAATGTTTTAAAAGAAAATGATAAATTAATAAAATTGTTCATTATGAAGAATTATTATTTATAATAAAAAATAATTACCTAGCAAAGGTAAAAAATTTAAATTTGCTAAAACCATTTTCATAATTTTGGAGGAAAACTGATATAAAGAAAAAATATGTTTTCTAAAAAAAATGTTAAAATAATCAAATTATTCATAATTATCAGTTATTATTACTATAAAAAATTATAAATGAAGATATAATGTGCACATTAAAATATTTTACCATGGTTTTGCTTCTCATTTCAGTCCTTTGTAGCTGTCATTTTCAGTTTTCCTTCTTGTTGGCTTCTCTACTAACTCATATTTACAGGGTTATATATACAGTCAAATTTCTCCATTTTTGAAATAAAATATTTTTAGGTTTCTATACAAAATAAACTTATCCATTGTTAAACCACTATTTTCCAGATCAGACTAAAACACATAATGAAAGGTTACTCATGTTCTTGGATAAAGATAAAGCTTGTTGCAGATTAGTTCAGGCCTATTCTTTTTCTAGTTTTTTCTAGTGAATAAGTTATGTTGTTGAGGTTTGATGATGCTCAGCTTTTAGATAATGCTAAACATATGGTTTTGTTTAACATCATTTTAAAAACCTTTTCATCACAGCTAAACTTCTGCTTCTGTATTTTTCAGCAGCTGCTGCTCTTTCTTTAACAGCTTTATCAAGAACTTGTTCATATGACTTTAAGATTTACTGATTTACCCACTCCTCTATTTTATTTTTTTGGAACAATGTTTCCATCAAATCAAATTTTGTCTCCAATCTGACAAAATTTGCCTCTGACTATTTGGATATATTTTTACAAAAGATTATTTTCCCTCTTCAAACTTAAAAATGCAAAACATGTTAAAGATAAAAAAAAAATTCCAATCATAAAAAAAATTTCTCTGCAGTTATTTTTCTTTTATGCAAAAATATTATCTTTTAATTAACTTTGATTTGAAAAAGTTTTGGTGAAGATAAAAAAAATAATAATTGATTAATTAAAACAAAATTTAACAAAAAGTTGAGACATTACTAAACTTTATTCATTTATCTAAATTAAATATTATCTTTTAAAAATTAACATTAATAAAAAGAATTACTGAAAAGTGAAAAAAATATATTTATATTATCTTATTTTTAAGCAGTGAATCTACTAAATAATTACAGAAAAAGAAAATTAAAAATGTTTACATTATTTTATACTTTGCTCTCTCTCTTTTACAATTATTTATAACATATTAAAATAATATTCACATTATTATTATTTACAGAAAATGTTTAGAGTTTTTATATTATCATATGATTAAATTTAGAATTTCCCATTAATTAAATATATATATATTTAAGTTTAAGGTTTGTATTACAATAAATATTTGCACTATAGGGAGTGTACTAATAGCTCTAATGTTTTTTATTGGTAAGTGCTGAAAAGAGAGCATTTTCAATCTCTATCTAGAATATTCCCATCCCCAGACCAATCATTTTGAGCTTATGGCTCACCTCAGTGAGGAGTTAGAACATTGAGACACTAGACTTAAAATACCAATTCAAAAGCCAGCACTTATATAATATGTAACTATTAATTAGAAAAATCTAAAAATTTCAGACTTGTAAATGTCTTTAAATCCAGTTATCTTACTTAAATAGCTATATGGGACTGAACCAAATGCAGGTGTATCTTATATTAATAGCCTTAGCAATATAACATCACCAAAGTCTCAAAGGTGAAATAATAATAATAATAATAATAATAATAATAATAATAATAATAATAATAATAATAATAATAATAATAATAATAATAATAATAATAATAATAATAATAATAATAATAATAATAATAATAATAATAATAATAATAATAATAATAATAATAATAATAATAATAATAATAATAATAATAATAATAATAATAATAATAATAATAATCAATAAAGCAAGTTATATTTTGCTTGATTTTGCTTTTTAAGCTTGTATTACAAATATGTACTATAGGGAGTGAACCAATAGCTCTAATAAGTTTTTAGTGATAAGTGCCAAAGAGAAAGCATTTAAAATCTTTATCTAGAATATTCCCATCTTCAGACCAATTGCTTTGAGGTTATAGCTCAGCTCAGTGAGAAGTTAGAACTTTCTGACACTAGATCTAAAATACCAACTCAAAAGCCAGAACATATCTAATACATAACTATTAAATAGAAAATCTGAACATTTTAGACATGTATATGTTTGAAATTTTCAGATTTTCTACTTAATGGTTATGTATTAAATAAGTGTTGGCATTTGAGTTGGTATTTTAGAGCTAGTGTCTGAATGTTCTAACTGCTCACCGAAGTGAGCCATAAGATTGAAACTGATCGCTGGGAATGTAAATATTCTAGATAAGAATTTTAAAAGCTTTCTCTTTGGCATTTATCAATGAAAGTTTGTTAGCTATTAATACACTCCCTATAGTTCATATTTGTAATATAAACTTAAAAAGCAAAGTCACACAAAATATGACTTGCTTGATTGATTTTATATATATATATATATATATATATATATATATATATATATATATATCAATGATGAAGCATGACTTTTTTAGGAATGAAAGCACACTTTTTTTTATAATTTTTTATTTCACTTGACACAACAATTTTTACATAATACTGCCTAATATATGTATATATATTACACACATCTAGAAAAATCTGAAACTCTCTTATCTGTAAATCAGAGAATATATTATCAATATATTTTTATCTTCCAAATCCTTTTAACATTCTTAAAAGTTATAACTGTAAATTAAATCTTAGTATTGTTTGAACATCTTATAATAAATGATAATGTGTTGATCAAATTCATTCTTTGTGTATATAAAAACAATCCAACTGTTCCCCTCTTTTCTTCCATAGCATAAACTTGTGGTTAAAACACCTGTAGAGATCCCTACTATCACATTTTATATGCATATTATTGAGGTTATAGCCTCAGTAAATATTACTTATGCAATCAATGTGCATTTAATAAATTTATAATTTCAACTGTTGGTAAAAAAAATTGAAAATCAATAGTAATTCCCCACAAAAAATAATGAATTTGAATTCTAATCATACTGTGATTAGTTTAAATATAGATAATACATTATCAATATATTTTTATCTTCCAAATACCTTTAACATTCTTAAATGTTTCAACTGTAAATTAGATTTTAGCATTGTTTGAAGTTCTTATAATCAACAATAATGTGTTAGTCAAATTCATTCTTTGTATATATGAAAACAATTCAACTGTTGGTAAAAAAATTGAAAATGAATTTTTTAAGTTGAATTTTAATTAATAGAAGCAGTCATTCCATTCAATACATGGATGCTTCATTCCTGATATATATATCATTATGAGCTGGCTATTTTGAAATACAAACTCTAATGTATTTATATATTAGTTCACAGAGGGCGGTACTGAATTTCTTAACCATGTGGGGTGATTTAATGCTTAATATTTATATATATATAAATTCCAATTTTAATTACATGTCACAAGTTTTTGTATTTACAATTTTGATCCTATTCACATTACATAAACACATATATAAATATTACTATTTATTTTACCCAATTCATTTTGTATAAGTAGACTTAGTCAGTTTGTCATCATAAAGGCAATAGACAATTAACAAATGATATCAAAATCTTAAATAAAATCAATTTTCAGCTTGCTGGATGTAATACTACAGAGTCAATTATAGTAAAGTTATATCTTCATGAAATAAGTAAATGATAACATGTGATAAAATTCAGTTAGGTTTATATAAGAAAGGCAGAAAAATATTTCAAAGGCTTTCTGAAGAAATGCAATTTTAATTGATGTTATTTAAAAATTATAAATGGTCATAGAATGTATTAAAGAATAACAATGAGATATGGTGCTGAAATCATTAAGAAAAAAATGCTGCAAAAGTTAAAAGATAATATCACGAAATATTATATAAATTAAAATAATGAATTAGCATAATCTATAGTTGAATGTTTTTCCATTTTACAGATTATAGTCATTTTAAAACAATATTAAAGCTATTAAGAAATATTAGTGATAATTTTGGCAAAGATAGACAAAGGACAGATCAGCATAGTAAACTGCATTAATGAAATTTCTGACAAGGTTCCAGACATGCACATGAAACATGGTAACACTTTTTACATATCAAAATTTAGAACTATTTGTTTAAGAAATTCTACATTATTTAAACTTAAATTAAAACAGGCAAAACTCACTATACATATTGCCACATATTGTTTATTATTTAAACTTCCAAGATTGTTTAATGCCCATTATAGTCATGTTGATATTTATCATTTAACTGTAAATGAAGGAAAAAATGTAATCAATATATATAAACAATTGTAATATTATTATTATTATTATTATCATCATCATCATCATCATCATCATCATCATCACTTGTTTTTGTTGTTATTATTGTTATTATGTTTCAATGATAAGCTTTATTTATCTTAGAAAGTTACAAGGGATTTACATAGCTTGGATTGCTGTTTACATGGGCAATCCATAGTTGTAGGCTTACACATATAAAAGTTACTTTACTCATTTATACATAAATTTCTCCATGTTGTGGATTAGTTACAAGGGTTTTACATAGCTTGAATTGCCATGGTATACATGGGTAATCAGTAGGTATACGTGCACATATGTAAATGTTGATTTACATGAGAGTGTATAAATTTTCCCATGTTTGGTTCCATAGGCAAACCACATGTAGATTTATGTATGTAAAAGTTGATTTATTGATTTACACAAGATTACAAGAATTTTTACATGTTGTGGATTAGTTAAAAGAATTTTACATAGCTTGGATTGTTTTGGTTACATGAGCAATCTGTAGATGTAGATTTACAGATGTAAAACTTGATTTATTGATTTACACAAGATTACATGACTTTTACATGCTCTAGATTTCTATATTTTCACATGCAAACCATGTATAGTTTTATAAATGTTTGGATTGCCTGGAGAACATATGTGAGAGACTAGTGTTTTTCATGGTGTGTTGCAATTGTTTGTGAGGTATGCAGACACTGATATTAAATCAATATCAATTATTTTTGACACTTTAGTACATATTTTCTTTGGGTGATCAGGTTTTCTCTTGGTTTCATTAGGGACATGTTGGTATGGGTAGGAAACATGGTGGGATTTGTTTTCATAATTGGTGAAAAGGTTTTGCTAACTATGCTATGCTTGTGTTTTGGTGCATTTGAATAGATGAGTATTTTAAAGGGTGATGGAGATACAGCTCTGTTAGAATTGTTTGCAATTGTTGAATTGGATAGGTTGGTCAGACTCTGTGTTAATAATGGAAACTGGGTAAGGTTTTTGATGAGATTTAAGTATGAGATCCATGGATAGAAAGTCCAGATTTCCAGATGGGGGTGGTGGTACAACTGTTAGAATTGTTTGCAATTGATGAGTTGGAGTTTGTGGTAGGATGATTAAACTCTGGGTCTGGTTATGCTAGAGAAATGGCTAATGTGATTTAAGTGTGAAATTCATAGATAGAAGGTTCAGACATAGAGAGACATGGTGAAAGCTGGGTAGGTAGTTAGGCTTGGCATTGGAAATTTCATGTTTTTTTTAAAATTATCGTTAGTAATTTTATTTTAAATTGAAAATGTGAATGAAAAATATAACATAAAATAGGAAATAAATTATCAGTTGATTGGAAATTGAAAAAAAGTATATAACGTTAGGTTTTTTTAAACTTGTTACTCTAAGGTTTTGAGTACTTTATAAGCATAAAAAACCAGAGCTTGTTAACTTGGTAGTGAGCAAGTGAACTGATTGCTGGGGAACTTGAGATAGAATTTTTATTACTAAACAAATATCAAAGTTTATTACAATAACATTAAGAATAAGACTGACCTTTAGACTTTGAAACATTGTATTGGTATGACAGTAACAGACCCTGATCATGTGACGGCTTTTTAAAAAAAATACCGTAAAGTAACTAGATTTTAATTGAAAATTTAAATAAAAAATGTAACACAAAATTACAAGTTATCAACTGATTGGAAATTGGAAAAGGTATATAGAGAAATTTCTTTTTCTTCTGAATACTTTTTAAGTATTAAAACCGCAGCTTTGTGAGCAAAGTGATCTGCTTCTGGGAACTTGAAACTGAATTTTCTTTTTGTTCTTTTTCCAAATAAAATTAGGAAATTATCTACAACAAAATTAAAATAAGATTTTGTTTGACTGAACTTTGGACTTTGAAATTTTGAAGGGGTAATATTGGTGGCAGACTTTTTTGATTTGTCGCCATATTGATTTCTAAATTATCGTTTGTTAACTTTATTTTAATTGAAATTTTGAATGAAAAATGTAACACAAAATTATTAATTACTTATCAACTCATTGGAAATTGTAAAAAAAATATATCAGAATCAGGTTTTTACTTTGCCACATCTAGGTTCAAAGTATTTTTGAGCATGAAAAATAAGAGCTTGTTAACATGGTTGTAGACAAATTATTATTATTGATATTGTTGTTATGATAATGTCTTTTTATTTCTGTATTTGTTAAGAGTAGGCATGACCTTACTCATCTGTGGCAGCTGCTGATAATACTGAAATAATATATGGTAAAATAAATGTTTGAAAATTATTATTTATTGTTTTTCTTTTTCATTCATTTTTATTCTATCCTATGCATCATATATAATATACACAACTAATATTTTGAATATTTACGTGCATTAAAGAAAGCAGCATAATACTGACATGCATATAGAAAAGTTTGAAGCCTTAGCGTTTTATTAGATACACTTAAACGAACATAAAAGAAAAAGAAATAATATCAATAAAAAACAAGTTACATTAGTTATTATTACAATTCTTATAATGAGTGACCCTTATGGAATTTACTAAAAAAACATTGATTTCTGGTCAAAAGATGATAAATATATTTTTCTTCGTCATTAAAACGAATTTCTTTCAAAATGCTAATATAAAATATTAATTCTTTTTTTTCTTCAGATATTAAAATAAAAACAAATGAAAGCCTTTCATCTTAATCATATCTATATTTAGAATTCAATTTAGGGATATTATATTTACTTTTTATTAGATCAGCTTATCTTGATTATATTAGCAAATATTTTATTGATTTTTTTTTTTTGCAATTTTATAACATTTGCTATTATATCTGTATGTGAAGGTCAGTTTAATAAGTTATGAATAACCCAATATATACTACATCATTGTTTAATGTTAAAATTGTTACGACTCTAATAATTTTATTAAAATATTGATAATTGTTGTTTCTCTTAATTTTGCAATAAAAATGTAATTTTTGAAATTAGCTTATGATTAATCAAATTACAAAATAATTTGTTGCTTTTTAATTGCTGTACTACAAAAGTTAGAATATTTTTTCTTCATAAAAAGATATTTCTTTTAATTATTACAAATATGAGATAAAATGTTCAATAATGTTTATATATTAGATGATAGGCAATTTTCTTCAAGCCATAACAAATTGAGATTGTTGCTTGTTATTGATATTGGGATTGTCTAAGTATTGGCTGACTTTAATTATATATATATGAATAAATTAACGAATGCATACTGCTAGTTGAAATTCAAATATGTAAATGTAAAAAACAGTGCCATAATATTCCAGTAACACCAGCAGTATATAAAAACACAAAGCCTGAATCAAGCACTATTGGTAAAATTTATCCCCTTTACATGTCTTTTTAAATATAACTAGCACTGTGGAAATATATATATAAGATGGAGTGGATAGCTGTAGGGAGCCTGAAAGTCTGTGTTTAAATCCCTTCTAATTACATTAAGTTCAGTATAGATAATATACTTATACTTAAATATTACATATCCTGTATTCTGCTCATTCCTTTTCAGTATATTTAAATAGACATAATAAGACCCTATATGTGAGGGGTAAGAGTGGCTTAAAGCCATTATGGGTATGACAATAATATGGGCTTAACAAGGGCTTTGACCATTCCATTATCAGATTTTTAATGTTATGGTTGGTTGAAAAGTTAGACAATGGAGAAGATTGAAGCCTGATATAAACTGAGCACTGGTTATATATATATATATATGGCAGATGATGATCTGGACAAACTGATGATATATATATATGGTTATATATATATATATATGGCAGATGATGATCTGGACAAACTGATGAGTGCTGGTTCTGCATGAAATACATATTTTGGAAGTTATTTATCATTTTCACATGTATATGGTCATGTTTATCAGTTATATAAGATGGAGTGGCTCTAGGGAATTTGAAACTTCAAATCCCTTTTAATTTTATTAAGTTCAGTAGAGACAATAAACTTGCATTTAAATATTACATATTCAGCCTGGTCCATTTTCTTTCTGTATATTTAAATGGACATATTGAGGCCCTATACATGAAGGGTCAGAGTGACTTAATGTCAACATGGGTATGACAATAATATTGGCACCAAGAAGGGGTTAGAACATTTCATTATCAGATTTTTAATAATATGGATGGCTGAAAAGTTGGAGGGTGGCAAAGATTGAAATCAGTCCATTAAAGTTTGAAAATTTGCTATCTTAATATAAAAATGCAGTCATTATATATGTGTGTGGGAGATGATGATCTGGATCAACTGATGAGTGCTGGTTTAGGACAAAATACATCTATTGGAAATAATGTGTCTTCTTATTATGTGGTCATGTGTTTCAGCCGTATAAAATATAGTGTATAGCTGTAAGAGATTTTAAAATCTTATTTCAAATCCATTCTAATTATATTAAGTTAAGCATAGACAATATATTTGTATTTAAATATTACATATGCAGCCAGTATTCTGATCCCTCCTCTGTGTTTTTAAATGGATATATTAAATTCCTATACATGAGGGGTAAGAGTAACTTAATATCAATATGAGTGTGACAATAATATTGACATCAACAAGAGCTTTGAGTGTTCTATCATTACATTTTTAATGATAGGGATGGCTAGGTGGGTGGAGAAGATTGAAGCTTTTCCATTAAAGTTTGAAGATTTGCTATGTTGATGTAAACTGAGTACTGATTATATGTATGTGTGAGAGATGATGATTTGGACCAATTGATATGTGCTGGTTCAGCATGAAATATGTATATTGGAGTTCTTTTTACATGTATGTGGACTTGTATATCAGTTGTATAGGATAGAGTGGATAGTAGTAGTGGGCTTAAAAGTCTGAATTCAAATCCTTTTTTTCTATATAAAAGCTTGTTTAATCTTTATTACAAGGTTAGGGGCGTTTCCTCATGAGTCTCTCTATCTTAGAAAAAATCAAGAAATTCAATTTGCATTTTGATTTTTAATTCGGGATTTTGCTAACTTTTTTTTCTGGCTGTTAAAAAATCATGTATATTTTTTTCAAAAAATGTTTTGATTCCAAAACAATTCTAAAGATGTCAGGATATTAAAAAATGCAGGAAAATCCACTCCACTGTGATCGTATCCACTGTCTTGTAGGTCTCAAACTTTGTGAGATTAATTCGAGACAATGTAGTTTTTGGAATGATTAGGATTATTTTTGCACAATAATTCTGCAATATTATTAGAAACAAGAACATATATTATTACATATTTATTTTCTACAGAAATGTTATACTTTTATATTTTTCTGAACAACATTACCATGGAAATTATAGTAGTGGCAAATATATCATCACTAACTGTTTATTAAAAAATATAGCAATATCATAAAAAATTACTAGCATAAATTTATAAATTTACCAGATATTGATAATTATTCAGTCACATTTTAAATACCAATGTCAAACAAAGAAGTCTTTCATTCATTTTGCAAATTCAGTCTGCTCCTCCAGATAGTTGAATGACCAAATAGTGCTTTGTTTTGATGGAAATCTAATTTGTTAAATAATTGCAATATCAAATATGATTTTTAAATATTTAATTTTGAAACAAAAATATCAAATGAAGGCAAATTTATTGTATTCTGATATATAATAACGGTGTAATACTAAAATGAAAGTTGATAACTTTCAGTAGGTGAAAATAAAATGAGGGTTAAAAAAATTTACTTTGTTAATAAAAATCAATATCTGATTACAATAAAAGCATGTCAAGTGTTGTTAGCTGAGAGGTCAGCACAGCTGCCTTGGAAGCAAGCAGTTGGTTGCAGATGGTTGTTGCGGGTTCGCCTCCTGGCCGTTGCTATAACATATGGAAAAAAAAAGCAATTAGATTGATTAAGTTCATACTCTTTGTTATAAATATTACTGACAATCTTCTTTATATAAAAAGAGAACCAGAGAGAAAATGATCACTTTCCTATTCTTGTATTGTCATGTATTAAGGTGGGACTTTGTATTATTTATTATAGCAGCATTTATAAATCATTGTGTTTAATGTTATATATATATATATTAATAGAAATTATAATAAATTTTAAAATGTTGAGATATGATAAATCTTCAATACTTTCTCTTCCTTTTTCCTTCTTTATTTTTACTTTTTTGTATAACATATAATAACAACATTTCACTCTTCTTACACTTTGAAGCAAAATATATATATTTAATCTTACAGTTTCGACTGTTCCTAGCAGTCTTTGTCCAGATCTACAAAATTTAAACATTATATCAATACAACCATATTTCATACATCTATCCATTATAATCTTACAATTTTATCAACTTAATTATTAATATCACTTTATTCATTAAACTTACTATTCTATAACTTTTAACTTTTTAATTCTATTTTATCCTTTATTTCTCTTATTTATTTTTATTCTTAATTATTATCATACTTATATTTATTCACCTTTTATCTTTGCCATAATTTTAGAAATTCAATGTAATATTTATAAAAGCTTTATATTACCATATTCATATATTTAACCTTATTTTTAGTTTCACTTACTTGTACATGTTATCTTAATTTTTTATTATCTTATTCCATTCCCTAATTTCTTTTTTATCCATATTTTATTCCTGCTTCTTTCATTTACTTACTTTTTATAAAATTATTTAAAAAAATATATATATACGTATTTTAATTTTTTATTTCTTACTTTATTCTCTACTTTTTCTGTCTTTCCTCCACCATTTTCTCTATCCCATAATCCTTCCTACTTTATTTTTTTATATTTATATACAGCTCTTTCTATTATCTAATATACAAACTATTTAATTTTTTTTATTAGTTCTCACTTTTATTTTTTACCCTTTATATATATATTTATTTATTTTTATACTAAGATTGTTTTAAACCCCTTTCTCTATTAATACTTTGTTGTATCTTCTTTATTAAAATTGCTTCCTTTATTTTTCTATCTCTTCTACTACTTAAAAAATAATTTTATAAAAATTAAATAAATGAAAGAAGCAGGAATAAAATATGGATAAAAAAAAGGAATTAAGGAATGGAATAAGATAATATGTACAAGTAAGTGAAATGAAAAATAAGGTTAAATATATAAATATAGTAATATAAGAAAGATTTTATAAATATTACATTGAATTTCTAAAATTATGGCAAAGGTAAAAGGTGAATAAATATAAATATGATAATAATTAAAATAAAAATAAATAAGAAAAATAAAGGATAAAATAGAATTAAAAAGTTAAAAGTTATAGAATAGTAAGTTTAATGAATGAAGTGATGTTAATAATTAAGTTGATAAAATTGTAAGATTATAATAGCTATATGTATGAAATATGGCTGCATTGATAAAACATTTAAATTTTGTAGATCTGACCAAGACTGCTAGGATCAGTTGAAACTGTAAGAATAAATAAATATATTTTGCTTTAAAGTGTAAGAAGAATGAAATGTTGTTATTATAGATATGATAAATATCATTTTATTGTTTTGTCTTTTAAATTATTTTCTTATAATATTTGGGAATAAAAGAGTAACATGGAGAGTTTTACTCTAAATAATTTATTAAATAGACAAAAGAAAAAAATAGATAGAAATGCCATTCCTGAAGTAGCTTATATTATTTTTGTTTTTATAAGAAATTATATATTACCCATAGGTCAAAGTAGTTGGAGTTAAATGAAAGAATAAAAATTCATAAAAGCATAGTAAAGAAAGAAAAAAACTTACTTCTGCATTATATATTCATGAAAGAAATACAGATTATAAAATTATATTTGAACAGGCTAAGGTTGCCATCTTCAAAAAGAATAAAATAAAAAGAATTAAAAAATCTCTCTTTTACTGAAAATATATGACTATGAAACCACATTATTTAACCTTTCTTTTGATAATAAAGATAGCTAGAATGTTAGTTAGACTTATGGGTAATATTTTAATACAAATTTGTTTTATGTTTGTATGATTTTATACTTGAGAATTCTGCCTTGGCAGTGAAATCCTTGATTATGAATTTTAGATTTTAATTTTGGCTAGTTTTTAAATTCTAAATTTGGTTTTATCTGTAAAATATTTAATATTATGCATAATAACCTACAGTAGCAACCAGAATTAACTCTCCAAAAATAAATAAATAAATAAAACCTGTAGAGAGCTTAAGACCACAACATCTATGGTTGTATAGTATTTACAGATAAAATTAAAAAAAAAAATTTCATTAATATATATATATCATTTATTCTGTTTTCATGTAAACAAATATTTTAATGGAATAAAGATTATCTCACCTTACAAAGTTTTCATTTAAAGTTCATGTTTAAGTGTGAGTTTTCTCAGATGTTCTGCTCTACAACCACATCATATAATCTTTAATTATTTTTTTTACTTAAACCAAAAGATGCAATAATTAAAACATAATATTTCTTCAGTAAATATTTACAAAAAACATCAGTGCAATGAAACTGATGAGGATCAAAAAGTTCTGGAAAAGTATGAATCTTAAACATTACTTAATTTATTATATATATATATATATCAGATACAAATTGTAAGAAAGTCTTACTGTGTAATATTTCTGTAGTGTAATTTTCATTACCTCGCTTCATCCAAAATAGGTATGGCTTTCTATTCCCTTTTCGCACCTTGCAGAGAGGTGTAATCATAAACATATGACCAAAGACATGTGCAAAAATATATGATAAACTAAGATGCATATTTCATGCTGGACTAACACTCAGCACTTGGCTCAGATCACAATGTCTTACATATGTCTTTATCATTGTTCAATATATATAATTACTACAATTTAGTTGATAAGTTTCAAACATACTGCCTTCACAACTTTGACACGATCCACTTAATAGAAGTATATTGATAATTTTTATTAGTCATTTATTAGACTAGAGATTATCCACATGAAATATAATATTTCTATAGTGTAGTTTTCACTACACTACTTATATATTAAGTTAATAATCTCTGTTCTAATCAATGACTAATAAAAGTTATTAAAAAATCTTACTGTCTTTCAAACTTAAACAAAGAGACAAAACAGACATAAAACACAATTATACAAATTTACTTCTATAAAACTTGAAATAAAAAAATACATGAGACAAATTATCTAACCATTTATGTATATTGTGTGTGAGTATGTATTTGTAGGTGTACACAAATTTAATGATTTAAAACAATTTTTATCCATACAGCATTATTTCTAATCAATAATATTTATATTAATAAATATATTGTGTTTTGAAATTGCAGTTTTTTTAAAAGAAACAACAAATTTATAAAATATGAATGAATTTATGGAAACATTAGTCACTTAATTATTAAGAGAAACGATATGAGCTTCAGATAACAGAGAAAGATAAAAATTACATAAGTATTTAGATCATAGACATGGTATATAAGGAATTGAAAAAAAAAAAAGAGTATTTGAACATTTATATGCTTAGAGTGAAGTAGGTTCGAACAGAATCTGGATAAATTATATGGAGAGTAGCAAAAACATTTGAAAAAAAAAGAAGCAAAACATAAAAAGTTTTTGTTTAGGTCTTTCCGACAAGAATGGAAACTCTAAAGATGTAATGTTGGAATAGAATAAACAGTTTTTATTAAAATAAAATAAAAGAGAAAAAAGGATGGTATAGGAAATGAAAAAATAATGGTTTTGTTGTGTACATAAATGTTCCAGAAAAAGAAAATGTTAAAAATCATTAAGAGAAGAATAACAATTATGCGCATGTTAGAAGAATGATTCTGCAATAGGAAATAATAAATATATGATTTTACTGTAGATTTACCCGTTTCAGAAGAAAATGTTAAAATAGAATAAAAGAAAAAGAAAGAAACGAGTGCATGCTGGGAACATAATTTTGTAAGAGGAAATTAGAAATACATGATTTTATAGTATGTATAATCATTTCAGGAGGAGTGACTGTTTAACTTTCGTACTAAGATCTTTGAACTTGCGGTTACACAGTACCTTTTGATTGCGCCTAAAGAGAAGTTATTTTATATCACCTTACGTAATTAATTTAGGTTTAGTGCAATGGTACATTAGAAAATTCTGGAGTTTAAGATTCCTGGATCGTAATTCAGATCTGTTTCTTCCGGTACTCAAACTCCAAGAAATAAAACATTCATTTTTTTTTTTTTTTGCGTAATTATATAAATTTATCAGTAAAATCCTACGTTGGTGTGTGTGTATTTATAGCTACAATTCTATTGCTTTGACCACTTTTTTTTTTATGATTCAATTAACGTCTTTTTCAAAATTTATTTTAAATTGTTGGAATGTAGCTTTTTTTTTCTTTTTAATGATGTGTAATTGAGGTAATGTGATTAAGAAAAATAAATGGGCAAGGTACGTTGTATTTTTTTTTGTACTATATAGCTGCAAAAAAAAAAAAGTCAATCGTTTTTTATGTATTTCAATTTATTTAAACAGAATGTACTTTTATTTAATTTCTCCTTTCACAGGTGTTCATTTTTCCTCTCAATTTAATCACAAATTTACCTGGGACAGATGTTGCATTTTTAATTGTTTCTTCCATTTAATTATCAAATTTAATTCCAGGTAGTTATAGTTTTTTTAAAAAAAATTAATGTAGTTTGCTTATAGTGGAAGGAGCTGTATTTAAACATTCAATAATTATTATTTAATTATCAATAAAGAAAATTTCTTATAAATCGCGTGCTACGTGTCATTTGAAAAATTGTTTTAAATTTACTTATGTTAAATTTTCCGCCTAAGATAAGTTTAGTGACTTTGCAAAAAGTACTTTCAATCAAACCGGTTGGGAGATAATTTCGCTTTGCTTGTTACTTTTTTATTTTAGTGATCATTAAAATATAAAATTTAGAAATTACGCGTACGTATATTCTTATGTGCCGCATATTTATATATCTCTATCTATTTTTTTGTCTTTTGCTTTTATACAATAAATTGTAAAACTATTTCCAATTTTTTAAAAAAATGAGAAAAATTTATGACAAAAAATGTTTTTTCTTTAAAAATAAAAGATCTGAAAAGAAAAAAAATAGGAAGAGAAAATATATCGAAGAATTGAAAAAAAAAAAAAAAATTATTTGAAATAAGATGAATTACGTAAAATTTCTATTCTGATTTACTTATGAAAAATTATTTTTAACACCACTTAATACATTAGCTTACTACAGTATTATATAAGCAAGAACCTATCCCTACTCTAGCACCATCTATTGGAAAATCAAATAATAAGTACCTAGTTCTAGAACGTTTAAATTTTTGGACTGATTTTCTTCTTATTATTTTTGTCAATGAGAACTTAGGATGTTATTCAAAACTCTCAGTTGCTAATTTTTAGAGTATCAATTCTTCATTGATAATGGCAAAAGCCAGAAACTGGTTTGGACCTTGGTTCATAATTTATTAACATCTTGCAATTGTTGATGATTCAAACTCTACCCTGCATGGTTTAACATAACTGGAAGAATTCAGACACTAAAAAGTAAAACCGTCAGATTGATTCCAGTTTGGCAGCTCTGGTATTTGAACTTCTTATGAACTCTTAAGTAACTGCTCTTGTTTATATAAGTTTTATTTATTTGTTAAATTCTAGTACTATTTGGATGTGTTTAAAATACTGCATTTAATCATTTTTGGTAGAAATAATACCATAGGAATTTCAGGTTTATTTCTAATTATTCTAAAATTGACCATGGTCTCAAAGCAATGGAAGAAAATAATACTAAAGAAAGCTAGTATAAAATATATGTAACTCACCTAAACATGAGCAATTTGTGGTATTAAGTAAAACACCTAACAAGTTCAGAGAATGTTGAGCATTGGTGGCCTAGTGGTTAGCATAGCTGCCTTCCAAGCAGCTGGCCCAGGTTCACTTCCCAGTCAATGCATTAGATATATGAAAAAAAGGCCAGAGAATGTGTAGAATCACCAAAAACAAGAAAATATAACTATCAAAACATCCCATGATTACTATTTCATATGTTTACACATGCTGTTAACTACTCTCAAATCCAAGGCTCCTTGCGGATGAAAGTCACAAGCTAAAAACTAGGCTGGGGATGTTGGATGAGTAAGTATTAGATAGGATTTTAGGTGAAAATCTTCCTGCATCAATTAATTATGAAAGCTCACACTTGGTCACTACTTTATGGAGAGTTTGGTACTCTAATTAACAAGAAAATATCTTACAGTGATGCCTAGAATGATATATACAGGAAATCATACAGAGAAGATAAAATATACATCATAAATAGAAGAGAGCCACTGCTGAGTAGTGAAAAGATGTCAATATTAATAAAAGTGAAAACAATAATGTAAGAAAAGAATTAAGATAAATAAAACATTACTAGCAAATAATAAACAGACTATGAGATCTAAAGCCTTGATTGGAATTTTATAATACTATTAAATAAAAATAATTAAACAGTTTAATAGGTAAAAAGTTAAAAAAAAAATCAAGCATTGGAAGTGACAGAATTGAATATAATTAATGGATAGATATATAAATTCAACATTCCTTTTCTTTTTAAAACTTGTTTTATTCCAAACTATAATTTTCTTTCTCCTTCCATACAACTTTTCAACTACATTCTGTAGTCATTATCAAGTTTCCTCCTTCCCTATCTTTAATTATTTCTTTTAAATTAAAGATAGGGAAGGAGGAAACTTGATAATGACTACAGAATGTAGTTGAAACGTTGTATGGAAGGAGAAAGAAAATTATAGTTTGGAATAAAGCAAGTTTTAAAAAGAAAAGGAATGTTGAATTTATATATTTATTATCATGGAGCTATAATTTAAAAAGAAAAAGAAGTGAAAAGTTGTGTATATAATTATATTTATAATTAATGGATCAGACTCTCAAAAGCTGATACTTTCCCAGTGGGCCAAACATTTCAAAGTGCATATTACTATTTGTAAATGTAAACTTCATGACAATATCTAAATAGAAGGAGCATGCTGATAAAAAAAAATATTTAAGTTTAATGATGGCAAAACATATAATATAGTATTTAATGGTCTTAGAAAATAAAGATCAAATTTGTGTAAAGTGTCAGCAAATCAAACTGAAGACTAAGAATTTGAGGAGTAAGCATATTATATTTGATTTACTCATGTGTGAAAAGATATGAGAAATACCAAGATATAAACTGATTAAATAAGCATATAATACTTTGTATGTTAGAATTAGTCTTTAAATAATCCAGTTTAGCGATAATACTACCCCAGCAGCCCCTCTTTCACAGGAATATGAAGAAGCACAAACTTTTGTCAAGTCTTTGAAAGAGTAAAAATTTGAGTGTTTTCATTTATTTTATGTATGCACATTGTTATTAATAAATGTATACAACTAATGAATGAAATTGTTTTTCTTTGGCCATAAAATTAAGCATTCTATAAATATCTCGGCCATAGCAATAATACGTCTAGCTGCATGCATCTTGAAATTTTTTATAAAAGATTATTTATTCATAGTTTATTTTAATTTAAATGCTGAATGTATTTTCTTTATAAAAAAGTTTTCAGCTGATCATTATGTCTAAAATACCTTATTTGCTAAAACTTATCACCCAAACTTTTCCAATAAATCGTGCAGCACAAGAATATTCATAACACTCTATTTTGGCCCTAAAAAGTTTTTATCACTTTTGGTACAGAGACTATTTCTTCAGTACACACTCTTTTGTATCTTACAAGTTATCTTACAAAAAAACTGACAGAACTCTCCATAGAGTATTACCACTCAGTGCAAGTCAGAGTAATCAATGGATGCCAAAAGGTTTGTGCATAAAATCCCTATCTAGTGTCTACTCATTCAATATCCTAAGACTAGTTTCTAGGTTGTGGCTTTCATCAGTGAGGATATGAGAGCACTGAACCTAGATCTTAGGATCTAATGCAACCCTCCAGCAACCACCTTTTATCTCTATTTAACTATAAAACTATGAATCTAAAATTGAAAATGCAATATGTTCAATCCAAGCTCATTAGCTTATAGAGTCATATAGGTGTGAACTCAGTTCAGTACCCATACATTTTGATGTCTTTGGTTCTTTAGTAACCACATCCACCACTATTCTATTAGGCAGGATTGGCATTAAGCCACTAAACATCACATGATCAACATTTTTTATGCTTGCTCATAAATGTTATTAAAACAGAAAACTCTCCATACAGTAGTGCCACTCAGTGCAAGCCAGAGTAATCAATGGATACCAGAAGGCTTGCATATAAAATCCCTATCTAGTGTATACTTATCCAATATAACCAGACTAGTTTCTAGCTTGTGACTTTTGTGAGTGAGGAGCTTTGGATCTGAGAGCACTGCATTGGATATTAGTGCCATGCTATCATATCCAAAGCTTCTCACTGTCAAAAGCCACAAGATAGAAACTAGTCTGGGGATAATGGATAAGCAGGCACTAGATAGAGATTTTATGCACAAGCCTTCAGGCATCCATTGATAACTCTGGCTTGCAATAGCTAGTCTAGGGATATTGGATGAGCAGGCACTAGATAGGGATTTTATGCACAAGCCTTCTGGCATCCTTTGACAACTCTGGCTTGCACTAAGTGGCACTATTGTATGGAGAGTTTTGCCTGTTTTAATAACACTTATGAGCAATCATAAGAAATGATGATCATGTGAAATTATAATATAATATTTTTAATATAGGTTAACATATTACTAACATATTACTAATATATCAAATCCTACAAATAATATTTACAGATATTTATTTATCTAATCATAGGCTAAATTGTAAAACAGTCATTAACCATAATTGATTGATTATTGGTTTTAATTTTATCAATATAATAAAAACACCTTAATATTTCAAGATAAATTCAAGCATAAATAATTTGAGAGTACTTCAGCATCTCCTTAGTGATGAGGATGTCACCAAACAAAAATATCTCATCCATTTTTCTTTACCTGTCATATCTCCTTCAAATAGACCACTTCTTCCCATGCTGTTTATCATATATTTTTCCTATTGATTTCTTAGCTATATCTCTCTTTTATGTGTCCTCCACTTCCAATCAATCATTACCTTTAGTATTCTACCCTTATTTTTAAATATAACTATACTATTTTAATATTCTTTTTTCAATGATTGTAAATTTATTCACTTCAACACTTCTCTCATCTTTTGGATTGTCTTTTTACAAGTCTTAATATTTTCAGATTTTTTCCAATAATCTATTTCTATATCTAACAGTCTTTGTTCACTTGTTTTTTATTATCCAATCTTTACTCCAAATATATATACATTTAGTATTAGTAATTTTAAATATTTGAAACTGTCCGCCTTTGTAATTTTGTTTCCCATGATATATTCATCTTTCCTTTTGGTTGGTAAAGATTTTCTTTTTCAAAATTAATATTTAATCCTATTTAGAGTATTTCTCTATTAATTTTCTTATAATATATTCAATATTCTTCATAATTTGTGATATAAATTTCTGTTCATCTAAACAGAATAAATATTTATTATAACAGTATTACATCATTTTTTATATTCTTTACTCATTCTTTCAAAACTGTCAATATAGATTTTGAAGAGAATTCAAAATCTTCTGATATCCCTGAACATTTACAATTTACAAATTTGTATATAGAATAGCAGAGAGTTTATTCATTGACTTTCAAAAATTAAGATACCAGAAAAAGAAGGAATGGGATTGGATGACTGTCAAAAATTAAGATACCAGAAAAAGAAGGAATGGGATTGGATGATGAAATCATGTGATATTTGAGCACCAGAAGTAATATTTTGAGTTTTGATTTAAAAAAAAACTTTATTTTCAATTTCTTTACTAGCATTAAAACAGGCAAAACTCTCCGTACAATTGTGCCACTCAGTGCAAGCCAGAGTAATCAATGGATGCTATTATTGTATAGAGAGTTTTGCCTGTTTTAATAACAGTTATGAACAAGTATAAGAAATGGTGATCATGTGATGTTCTTTACTAGCGCTATTTAAATTGCAGTAGAGCAAAATAATGAAATGGTTTATTACTTATGTGATCATACAATTTTCAAAATTCAAAACCAACAGATTAAACTTAAATCCAGAAACCTTTAGCTCTCATATGTATTACTCTACCACTAAGCTATCTTGGACAAGCCTATAAAATATTTTGTAAAAACTTCTAAAATTAAACTATTGCAAGACAGGTTTTAGTGCAGTGTATCATTTCCAAATATTGAGAGAAGTTATAGAAAAGACCAATAGGTGTTGCCATTATGCTTAGGATTTGTAGATTATGAAAAGGTATTTGCTTCTGTAAGCATTTTTTCAGTGATTAAAGCATTGTCTCATCAATATATATAGAACAGGATATTGTTATTCTGAAGAACATTGTATGACAGAATGAATCCATATCTCTAAAACATTTTACAGCAGTTTGCAAGAAATATTTTCTGAATTAAAATTGGAAACTAAGAAAATGAAAGCAAATGGAGATTATTTAAGTCATCTAAATTTTGCAGGTGATGTAGTTGTTTTTGCAAATAATGCTTTAGAGCTTCAGGAAATGATGCAAAAGTTATCAAATGAAAATAAGAAAATAGGATTAAAGATAAATATTAAAAATACTAGTATAATATCCATTGGATTTTCTCAAATGAAGAAAATAAAGATTGATAATGATGAGTTAGAAGAAGTTAACAATTACAAATATCTTTGTTAGATTTTTGCTACAAATGGAAGCATAATTGATGAAATTAATTATTAGAATTAAACTTGGGTGGAATGGTTTTTGGTAGAAATAATTTAATACTAAGAAGAAATATGTCTGTGTTTGAAAAAGATTTTTAATAAATTTGAGTTTCAGTTCTTACTTATAAATCTGAAACTTTGGACACTTAAGAGAAGTGTAATACAGAGACTTCAGACAACTGAATGAAGTATGAAGATATATGTGTTAGGAGTAACAAGAAGAGACTGAAAATGAAATACAAGGATGACAAAACAAATGAATGTTACTGAAATCATTGAAAGAATTAAGAGACAAGTGAAATTGGGCTGAATATATTTTTAAAAAAGATGATAGCAAATGGATAGTTGAAATTTTAAACAGGATTCCAAGAAATTGTAAAATACCTAGAAAGAGATCACAAGTAAGATGAATAAATGAAATAATGAAAGTGTGCTGGGATGATGCAGAGATGAGAGGCTGGAGATCAAAGAAGAGGAATTGAACTTGGAGAGACCTTTATCCTGCAATGGATCAATCTAGTTAAAAAATGATGAACACTAATTAGAGAATTATGCTACCTACATGTCAATAAAATAGTACACTTAATATACATTATTTTTATTTATAATTCTTAATAATGATCACTTTTTTATTGTTGTTGCTAAGCAATATTTGAATACAAGAATAATTTATACACTTGAAGTTAAATGTAATTATAGGGGATTTGAAAACAGAGTTTTAAGCTCAATTCAGCTATCCATTTTATCTCATACTGATACACATGGTAACACTATGTGAAAAGGGTAAATGATCTCCAATATATGTATTTCATGCTGAATCAGCATTCATTAGTTAATCCATATTATCATCTCCTAAACATATATATAATCAGTACTCAGTTTATATTAAAGTAGCAATCTTCAAACTCTAATGGACAGGCATCAATCTATTCCACCCTCCAATTCTTCAGCCATTCATATCATTGAACAAACGAGATGCCAAAATCTCTTGTTGATGTCAATGTTATTTTTATCACATGCTGACTTTAAATGACTCTGACCCTCATGAATAGAACTGTATCCATTTAAATACACAGAATAGGAATGGGGAGGATACAGGCTGAGTCTATAATATTTGAATACAAGTATAATTTATATACTTGAAGTTGGGTGTAATTATAGGGGATTTGAACACAGTTTCAAACTCCAACTATCTGCTCTATCTGATACAATCAATACACAGGACCAACCACATGTGAAAAATATAAATAATTTCCAAATCAGCACACATCAATTAGTCCAGATCATCATGTTTATTGGTTGTACATGATAAAGTGGATAGCTGAAGGGAACTTGAAATTTTGTATTCAAATCTTCTATAATTACATCTAAAGTCTAAGTATATAAATTGTACTTGTATTCAAATATTCAGCATGTATCCTACCAATCCCTTTTCTGTGTGTTTAAATGGACAAGATCTTATACATGAATGGTCAGAGTTACTTAAAGTGAACATGGGTGTGACAATAATATTGGCATCAACAAGAACTTTGAACATTCCATCATCAGATTTCCAATGATGCGGATGGTGAAGAGTTGGATGGTGGAGAAGGTTGAAGCATGTCCATTAAAGTTTGATTTGCTATTTTAATATAAACCGAGCACTGATTTTTTTTATATCTGTGAGAGATGATGATTTGGACGAAATGATGAACGTTGATTCAGCGCAAAATACGAATATTAGAGATCACTTATTTTTTTCACACGTGTGTGGTCATGTGTATCGGATGTTTGAGATAGAATGAATAGCTGAAGGTAACTTGAAAGTCTGTATTCAAATCCCATATAATTAAGCGATTATTAATAACTAGATTGTTTTAGTGACGTGTTGGTGAGATAGTTCTTTATATATATATATAGTTTTAGAAAATGAAACAGTGAAACATATTTATTCGAAACAGATTGAATGCGTATAATGCTAAATGAATAATTCAAAAGGAAAGTGTGCGTTTAAGCCTTAATTACAACTATGTTTTTGACTTCATTAGATTCAAGCTTATTACATCTCTCAAAATAATTGTCAGTTGACACAAATTCTTGGAGCTTTTTGCATGCACCAAAACATTATTTGCATCAACAACTTTTTCATTGACACTAAGAATTTCAATGTCAACATTATAATTCTACCACTAATTGGCAATATTTGGTAGCTTTATTTACAACCTACATCTCATCCAAACGGTACAACATAATAATCTAAATCAAACAGACTAGACTTGGTTGAATGACGCTTTAATATCTTTCGCAGACACAATTAAATTATAATACTTATTTTTGAATAAATACATTTAGATGCAAATACATACCTTTAAAAAAATATATGTACATTCTTACTATTATTTTTAAACATACAGAACATTAAATTAATAATAAAAACATATTTATTATCAATGAATATTTGATAATAGAAATATTTTTTATATACATAGAAAGTTATTAAATTAAAAAAATATCACGTGATCACCAACCTATCCGATGTAAGAGATACTATTGCCATCTATTATAAGCTTGAATAATCAATAAATACTAGTTACAGCTGCTTATTAAATCCATATCTTATTCATTAACTTTAATTGTTTCTGGTATATGTCCTTTATCATTAAAATGTTTAGACCATGGTCTGCTACACCAGAATCTTTTAAATTAAGTCCAAAGAAAGTAGGTGTAGTAGGTCCAGGCCCAAGTTTATCATGTAGACCATAAACCAGAAAATAATCTAAAGAAATGATTAGAGTGACTTGATATGGATTTAACACACTTTATACCCTAGTATCTATTTTATTATTCTAAGCTCACAATAGATGGCAGCAGCAAAGTAGAATAAATAAATATTTGATCCAGTTCATTGTTTCAGTAAAAGTAGTGCATGTACGCTACAAACATGAGTAGCCTCAAGCCTATAATCTCACTGTTCATGTTTTTAGTGAACCATGGTTTAAAGAAATATTAAATAAAAAAATTGAAAATGTTTAAATTTGATTTCATTAATTCTATATTCATGTTTAGTATATAACAACAAAAAATAATTTAAAATCATTTTTTCATTTACGATCCAAGTGTCCATTCATCTAATATGTGGTTAATCATTATTCTCTTTTGTTAATTACTTTTATTAATTTTTTTACTTTAAGTTACCATTGTCCATGCATTCAAATATCTGTAAGTAAACTTGAAATGAACTATTTGATTATGGAGAAAATATGATATTTTAAACATTAATATTATAAAATTTACATTCATTAATGCTTCATCATTTTTATTATTCAACTATAAATTATTTTTCTTTTCTGAATCATCAAAAACAAAAATTATATGTTTGGAGAGAGAGGGCAGAAAACAAAGAAGGCCTGGGCAATAGCAAGGGACTACTTTTCAATCAATAGAAAGGATACAAGTATTCCTTTAGGTGGCTATTAAATAACTTGAATAGATAATTAATTACAACATATATATAGTGTAACCCTTAATTTCTTTCATAAAGAAATTAATGATTGGGGAATAAATAGTAGGATTAGTTTCTTAACTATATCCGAGTAAAAAAGTTTTTTTTAAGTTCAAGAAAAATTAAAAGCTTTATTTAGAGAAACCAATAACTGTGTGGCTTGAATTTAATGTGTAGAGAAAAATATATATTTTGTTTAAATTATAGCGTATCATTATGTAGAAAGAATGGAGGGAATTGACTATTGCATGCACTATAATATCTTAAAATGTTGATTTATATTAATCATAATATTTATAAATAAAAAATGATAGTACAAATAAAATTGAACTTGTTATAAATAGCATTCATTTGACAGTTATTTTCATGAGAATAGGTTTAAAATTTTAGGAAATTATGAAAGATATTTTGTACTAATGAGAATATGAATGAACAAGCAGGTCACTATTTAGTATTGTGAGTATGTGCGTGCGTATGTGTATGAATATATAGATTTTTTTTTTGACCGTGAAAATTTACATATAGTACGGTAGACTGTTTGATGGTATAATATAAAAGGAATTTATTTTGCATGGGTTTTAGAGAAATTGGTTATTGTTTTCAGTTCTAAATTTGATTTAAGTTTTAGAAGAATAAATTTATTTATATAATATCAGTTTTATAAAATACCCGCACATATATATTGTAATGGAACAATATATGACATACCATGTACATATACTGAGGAAAGAAAGCCCAAAATGTTGGATGACAATTGTAATAGAACACAAATATGTAGCATCAATTTTAATCATCAATTAACCATGCCCTAATGATAGCATGCCAATTGTAAGGGAACGTAATCATTTGTAAGATTTCAATGAAGAAAATAATATAACCTATGAAGAAAGATGAATTGGCCCCAATCGTTAGGAAAGCCAATTGTAATGGAATGTAAATATGTAAATCAATATAAATGAAGAAAGATGAATAAACAGTGGATAATCAATGTAGCATGTCATATATACTATACGTAAAAAAAAATGATGTGGTCTAAATTATTGAGCAGCATTTATAATGCAAAATACAATTTGAAACTTTATATGTAATCAACAATCATTAATTGACTAAAACTCATGATGACACAACATTTATAATGGAATATGTTATCTCTTAAATTATTTGATTTATAAATTCAATCTATAAATTGCACTGTTTATAATGGATAGATTATATTATAAATAAAGAAAAGATTTGGATAAGATATACCTATGAGGCACCATAAATTAATCAGGTTTCATAATAACTTGTCAACTATAATAAAATGCATGTGTGATGCAAGAAGAAAGAACATATCTTCCACCATTCAACTCAATATAAATATAATACAGATAAGAAGTGTAATACCCATTTAATAGCATGTTATACATATATTAAGATAAAATAAACTGCCTCAAAATGAATATACTAAAATATACTATTACCCCACCTAACTATATAAGACAAACTTAATAATATAGAGCATTGACTAGAGTACATTACTAATTAGTTCTCAGGGTTAATTTAACTTACAATTAATTATATACCACATATAATTTGGAAACAAAAGGAATTTTATTGAATCCAAAATATATCTATTCAATTGAAATTACCAATAATTTAATACTTGCATATCTGCTAGCTTGTAGAACTGATGTACTAAAAATAGAGAAAAAGAAAATAAATAAATCTCAAATAAAACTCAAAATCATTCTTTTATATAAAATAAATGATACAACTTTATTTCAACATTGCGACTTTAGATTTATAATAGCATACATATACATATATACATATTTGGGAAACATAATAATAGTTTTGTTTTGCAAATACTCAATTTTTCTATATGTAAATTAAGTATAAGGTTTAACAGTAACACTTATAATTTGCAATTTATATTCACATAGGAACTGTAGAAGCTGTTATGAAGTTAAATGAATACACAAATAGATAAACAAATTCTTGATATCTCATTAAACTAGTAATTTAGATCATAAACAGATTTCTTTAATATATTTTTTTAAATACTACTTTAAAGTAGAAAAATAACTAAATGACTGAATTAAGCAAATATTATATGGATTCAATGAATGAGGCATTTATCAGAAGTCATTTATACACACATAAGTCATAAATTCAATGTCCACATAATGTAAATCATCTAAATAAACATTTAAAAATAACCAAGTGATTTACATCTACATTGGAAAAGTTCTGGATGATCATAGCATATACATAACATGTGTGGATTATACTAACTGACCATATGCTTATAAATTCAAACATTTACAATTACAAAATATTGTTGGTTGGTTTGTGAATGATTACAAATCATGATAGCACAAAACATAGACATTCTTATACTTTAAAGCACTAACATAATTGAGTGCATCCTAAAGAAATCACATCCTTTAAACAAACTTATCTTGACATTACATGCTACAATACAAGCAACCTCACCTACTATGGTGGAAAATTTAAATTAAATCTCATGAGTGTTAAACCCAAAAAGAGGACTCTATAATGCAACTAGCATAAATATATCAAAAGCATGGTGGCTTCCAAAATAACACCTACATTTGAGGCAAAATAGAATGCGGGAACCTTTTGTCTCAGTGCATCAGGAAAATATATGGAGAGGCTCACCGAAAACAACAATAGGTACCTAAAAATATGTGATTACAATCACTGGAAATATAAGCACTATCAACTCATGGATAATTACAATACAGATGGGGAATTTATCTGCTCCATCCAGTAATAATAATAACTGTAATAAATAAGGCCTGACATACTAAGGCTATTTTACAACTAATAATACCAAGATAAAAACTTCACAATAGTGGACTAAAGTTATAAGTATAATTTTAACCTCAATAAACAATAAGTAATGTCTGCATCAATAAATAAGTTTAAAAGTCAACTGACTTAAAGATAAATAAAGATAATGACTAGCATATGAAATATTGGCACTAATATATAATGCACACAAGTTTGAAATATTAAATATTTTAACTTATAAGACTTAATGGATATGAATAAAATGCAACCAGATTGTGTGAATAATAATTGAAAAACTAAGATAATTATTAAACAATGATATTATTTATAAATACAGTTCTATAAATTTGTACATTTATACAATTCCTATGCAATAAAATATAATTTATTGCTTTCCAATTTAAACTGACAAATGACTTTTATTATTTAGTACACCTGTATGCAAACGCGAATCAAATAAAAAGTAAATATATATATAATTACAACATATTCGCATAGTTTAAGCTATAAAATGTCTTTAAAATAAATAACCAAACATAAATACTAAAATCGACTTCCATCATTCTTAAAATTTTAACATTCAAAAAAAATTTGTAAATTAGTTTCTAAAAATTTCAGTTGTATATTCTTTCATAAAGAAATATTTAAATGTTACATAAAAAAAAATAATAATAATAATAAACAATAAAAAAAAATAAGATAAATTTTTGTTACCCTCTAACTGCTTTCGTGTCCAGTCATTTTAAATCAGCTATTTATTTCCAGCACTTTCACTTATTTTATTCATCCTAAAATGGCTTGAAGTGACGTTAAAATATGTACATATTATAAGTAAATTAAGAGATTTGCTTCTTGTTGTTAAAACCATTAATTTCAGTCATTTCCTGGATATTCAATTATATCTGCCGTTAAGTTGAATATTATTTTTGGATCATTAAGAAATTGGGAAGTTATAATAAAATGTATCAATACAATTATGATAGCTATTTTTTTAAAACTTATTTAAGAACGCCGGTTTACTTTTGAGGTTTTATGCTTCATGAAGTTTCCAATGTTGTTTGATGGACAAGTAGAGAGGCCAACATCTCAAAATGATAAAGTTACACTTAGCAAATCATCTTTAATATTAATCCTTAATCCAATAATTTTTGTAAGGAAATTTATAAGAAAAATTTGGAGAAATGGCGAATGAAAGTAATCTAAAAAAAAATCTTTAACACTATTGTTTAGCAGTTTTAAAATATTTTTTTAAATAACAAAATAAAAGAAAAAAAATAATGTCAATAAAAAAAATACTTATATATATTACATTGAAAAATTTATGTTGTAATTTACAAACCAAATAAATATTTAACCAACCATAATAATACTACTATATCTATTATAATTTTTTAAAATAATAAAAATAAAGGTATAATATAATTATATTTAGCAATTTAAATACCACTGCTAACAATTATTTCTTTATACACACTCTCATAATTATATACATATATTGCCATTATAATGATCTATTTCAAAACAAAGCATATCATAATAAATAAATAAACTTGAACTAAATAACAATAAAACAATTATTAACAATAACACTAACAACTTATTTACAAATCCTTAAGTAAAACTATATCAAAAACATTTTTTTAAAACCATACTAGAACTTGAAAAAGTAAAGATGGACTTTCTATCCTGTACAATATATATTTTTGAATATTTCTGGTATCAAAGTGGTGTAAAATGTGTTAAGAAAGATAAAATAAATGTAATCAGTGCAGAAATCAATAAACCAAAACCAACATTTAAAAAGTCTTGTCAAAAGAAGTTGTCTGAGAAAATCGGTAGATAAGAAGAATCAAAGCAAAAAACTTGCAGGTAGCTTTTTTCTATAAAGGCTAGTGCAAATGAAGTAAAGGGAGGATTTTCTTGCTGGTTCTATATCTGATCTCCGATCATTAGTCTCAGAAATACAGTTGGTAAAACTTAAGGAAATATAGTTATATATTAATATGAAAGGCTAATCATATATAAATGGGTGTGCATCTCTTCTTCAAAATCAATGATGTCAAAATTAATTCACAGCAAAATGTTTTGTACATTGTATCTCAATCTTTGTATTTGGCTTTTAAAAGTTCATTTAAAAGAAGAGATCTCAGGAACAATATTTTATCTGTGGCTTAAATTCAAAACTTCAAGGAATAATTGGATTTTAATAATAATTGGAGATGTAGTTAAAATACTCATCACTCTTATTAATTTTTTTTTTGATTGTGACACCAGTAAGAAAAAGTTAATGTACCAATAGAGTTTATTTGAATCACTCAAATATGCAAGGGACCCTTGTCAAATGTACAGGAAATAGTTGCTGAACAATTCTTTTTGATCACCAATAAAATCCAACCTAAGAATATACGTGGAAATAGAGCATCTAGAACACTGGTTTTGTTTGAATTTTTTTCTAAAAAAAAAAAGAAATGAAGCCTCGTAAAAGAAAAAAAATGAAGCCTAAAGAAAAATAAAGTTATGGACTAAAATGTCAAACCAAATGTCTGGATTCGAATCTGGAAACAAAAATGTTTAAAAAATGAAAGTAATCTGTAGAACTATTTTTCAAGTTTTAATTATCACAATTAAATATGAAAAAATCAAGCATCAATGTAGCTACATCCTGAATGGAAAGAATGTTATGTGCTTTCATAATCATTAAAGTAAGACAGATTTAATGTGTTTTCCAAGGCAGTGATTTGAAAAATGATAAATGGGGTTTATGTACAAGTCGCATGTGTTTTTTGTCAAATTGGCCTTGACCTTGCAACATATTCAGACTTAATTCCAAAGGAACCCAAACCAAAGAGACAATACATAATGCACTCATAGGATTTTTTTTTTAAAAAAAAAAGAGAAATGATTTTGACCTATAAGAAACTATTGAAGTTTAAAAAAAAAAGTATTAAGATATAATAAATAAGAAAGCATGAATGCTTATATATTTGTCAAAAAAAGAAAGAAAAAGATTTTTTATCAAAATTATATGCCTATTGTTAGATGTGTGAAAAGTATTTGAATAGTCGTTGCTATGAATGACAAGTAGATATGATCTGTTTTGATAATAAATCTTGGATGAGTGCAGCTGGGTGCTTGACTTTTAAAAATTAATATAGTTCATGGGTTTTGTTCATGATTGGTTAAAATTTTGTCATTTTGCATCAATACTATAAGCACCCTGTGTGTGTATGTGTGAAGCTGTAAATGTTGAGTATTGCTGAAGTAAAGATCATACCACCTCGAAGGGATGGATAGAAAATAGCTATCTTATCATTTAATTACTATATATGCAAGTATTGGGAGATCAAGGACTTGATCCCAGCTCCATTTGTACTTATTATCTGAGTAGGAAATTATTTATATAGTTGTGGTAAAATGTTTTGCCTGCCTAGTAAAAGTAAATGTGCAGAGATTAGTTCTTCACATAATGCTTAGCCTCAGGAAGAAGGCAGTTCCCAGGCCAATGCTAACATTTAAAGTTATGAATAGAATTGTTTAATTTTCCTTACTAAGACACTAATGTGTGCTTACTGAGACACTAATGTGTGTGTTATGAAGTGCTGCATAATGATATAAAATATTTGGAGGGTTTTTTGCAAGATAGTATAAAAGTTGCTAGACAGGGTTTGGGTTGTAATCAGATGTGTGTGTTGATGTGGGGGATGACAGAGAGTTACTTTAATTTATGCTGGCCAATCTGTAGTCAGAGTTTATGGAAGGTAGTAAAATTAAACATCGTCAAGCTGTGGCAACATACTAGCCTATCCAAATGTATACTGTCGCTAAATTAGTAAAATAATGATCAGGATTACAGAGGAATAGCATGAAATATTTAGTGTGCATGGATATAAAACTATTGTTTTATATTTCAACTAATTATTTAGAATGTTTAGAAAAATTGGATATAATATAATCTTTATATAGAGAATAAAACATATTATTGCTTGTTGGAATAGTTAAATTTATCGTTATTGTAGTAAAGTGGGCCATGAAATTGAATAGGCTGTTGACTAAAGTTTTGTGATAATATCATATTTATATTTAAAATGTGGAATTCTGATTCCATGCTTAAGTGCATTAACATTAAAGTTAAAATATGGGTCAAAACAATGATTAAGTTTAATTTTGAAATCAAATTAATATGAAAGTATAGGTATATTTATTATTATTTTTATAGTAGTTAATGTGAATTTCTTATAGAGAGAAATTAAATTTTTATTTTACAATGAATATAATAATTAAGATTGTGATAATACTACATATGTGTGTTTCTTTCTTATTTAAGTATAATAAATATTTGTTATTGTTATAAATTTACATATGTGTCTTATGTTTTAATATTTCAGATATCTAGAACCTTACACCGCCTTATAAAAGATATATTCTATATACTACCTTAACCAATTTTATATCAATACCAGATTACATTTAAATTTATGAATTGTCTTATGTTGATTGATTTTCATAATTGATTTCCATTATTCACTTTTATAAAATATCAACCAAGAAAGGTTTTGTAAAAGGGGAAAAGATCATTTCACGTGGATAAAGAATATACCTAACTCATAAAATCTAATAGATTTAAAAGTATTAGTTAGTTTTGGCAAACAGATGATATGAAATAAAATATAAATAAGAGAAAATAGTCAATTCAGATACCTTAAGCTTAGTTATTTAGTTTGATGCAATGTAATGAATATTAAGAGTAGACATAAAATCATTTTTCTGCTTTTGGTATTTAATATGATTCCCACTGGTAATCTCACATTAAATTTTATTTTAGCAAGTTATGGGATCATATCCATCGAATTGCAATGAGTTAGTAATAATTAATAATTGCACCTCACAAGCAGATTAAGACCTTGAGAAATTTGAGTACTTCGATTATTAAATTTAAGAGAGCTAACTTGGAATCAAATTGGGAAATACTATTTTGATAATAATAATTAATCTGGAATTAGTTGGAATAAAAAGTACATTCCATTCTGGTAGGCCGATAGGTGTGCTTAAGTAAATAAGATTAAGAGTTGTCAGTTAAGAAGATATAAAGAAGAACATAACACAGACATTTAATGCTAAAGAATTGTGACTATTAAAAGTAATAGATGCTGAGAATGAAAATAATAGTAGTTGGGTTAAATGGAGTTATAACATTTCTTTTATTTTACTTTGAATTAAATAGTAATCTAATAGTATATATTATAAACATAAGTTACGAGTTCTCTGCAGTGATTACTGACTTATTTTTAGTCATTTATATATTAGAAATACACATAACATTCTTGTGATTACCACTAGAGATCATATATCTATATAAAGTTGTGAGAGAAAGTTGTGTAGATTGTTTTGTTAGTAATAATAACATATCATGAGAGTATTTACATAATTGTGATTAAGTTCAAAATTAAGACCATAATAAATTAAATTGGATATATCAATATTATGTGTTTTTTGAAGACATTTTAATTGCTTTCTTCATTGTATCCTATAGTAATAAGCATGGATGATGATCTCTGGTGGGCATTACAATTTTATAGATATAATTTGGTGCCCGGGTATACATAATCTTATTAGTACTATTATTAGGAAAACACACCAACATTCCTTATTTGGTTCCAGTATTATTTTCAATTGACATGCCCAGAGTTGAGGTTAGAATATATTTATAAGACATATTTTGCGGGTTCATCTGCATTAAAAATAATTTAAATATTAATATATCGACATTTCGACCTGATCACACAAGTCATCCACTGGGTGATAAAAGGTAGAAAGACAGTTGTAGAGGTGCTACAATCACTGATTTGAAAAAAAAACATTAAAGGTCCACCAATAACAAAAATGTTAAATTAAGAATGTTTTTTAAAAAAATCTTTTCAAATAGGAGGAAGTTTGCATGTATCATCTCACTTATTGATCATATCCAGATGTGATAATGTCTACCAGTGCAAAGTTAGAGAAGACATTGATATAATTAAAAGGCCTTTTAATAATTTCAATGGTTTCTCTAACTTTGCACTGGTAGAGATTATCACATCTGGATATGATCAATAATTATTTCAATGGCTTCTCTAACTTTACACTGGTAGAGATTATCACATCTGCATATGATCGATAAGTGAGATGATACATGCAAAATTCCTCCTATTTGGGAGAAGCCATTGAAATAATTAAAAGGCCTAATAATTAGTTCAATGGCTTCTCTAACTTTGCACTGGTAGACATTATCACATCTGGATATGATCAATAATTATTTCAATGGCTTCTTTAACTTTGCACTGCTAGAGATTATCACATCTGCATATGATCGATAAGTGAGATGATACATGCAAAATTCCTCCTATTTGGAAAGATTTTTTAAAAAACATTCTTAATTTAAAATTTTGGCTATTGGTGGAACTTTAACATTTTTTTTAAAATCAGTGATTGTAGCACCTCTACAATCATCTTTCTACCTTTTATCACCCAGTGGATGACTTGTGTGATCAAGTCGAAATGTCGGTATATTAGTATTTTTTTTAATACAGATGAACCTGCAAAATATGTCTTTTATATATGCAACTCATGAAAATCTTTGTATATATATATATATATTGTAACCAGTTGGGTTACATGGTACATCCATAATAATATAATGTGTGTGTATATATATAAAGTAAAGGAAAAGTTAAAATAAACACAGACAAAAATTATAGTAGATACTTTCTACATTTACTGAAATAGAAATAAATAAATAATAACTCTGATTTAAAATATTGTTTTATGAATTAAACTTTTAAAAGGTCTGAATAAATATAAATATTGTATTATTATTATTCTGATTTTGAAATGTAAAAACACCATACTTATTTTTGGAATTTTTAAATTAATTAAACAAAATTTTTATCTATTAGAAATTCCCTAAGTAAAAACATGTATATAGATTCCGAGGGATTAGAGAGATAAAAATAAAATTATGTTTTTAATCAAGGTGTTGTTATAACACCTCAGATGATTTTATAAAAAGGGCTGATAAAAAATATCAGTCAGTCTGGATAATGATTTTTAAGAGAGCAGTCTGCAAAGTTGGTTAAAATATTTTGTTGCAGCTTGTTGAAGTTTGCCACAGTTGATTTTAGCTGACTGTAGAGTTGACAGAATAGCTACTATGAATTAATATGGCTGAAGGCAGGACAGGAGATTCAGAGATGCTACTATTTTCCTTCACAGGACTTTTGATTTACTAGAAGCTGTGTCACTTCTGAATCAATACCCTGAAAAAAAAGAGCACAAAATATCTAGCAGTGCTATACAGAGCTCCTATAAAGATCTAAGGGAGTACAGTCCAGTAGCTGCCCTATAGTCTACTGCAGACTTTTGATTCATGAGGCCAGGATCACTTCAAATGGATCAACTAGCTGCCTAAATATGTTCTAAAAGACAGCTTGACAATTGCTTGGACTACAAAAGGAATCTAATGGTATGCCAACAAATTACCTGAATTATATACTTTTATTTGATGATGACAATTTCCTGGAATGACCAAAAACAGCTTGCCCAAGAGAGCAGCTGAATAAAGAAGTAGTTATATGTATGCTGCTGTGTCTACATATGTGAAGAGAAGCACAGATAAACTTGCATACAAAAATGAGTTCTTTATCAATAATTTATTTGATGGACATTCTTAAATCTATATTTTTAAATTTAAAGACATTGATAATTCATTAAGAGGTAACCTAATAAAAGCTTTCTAACCTCTGGAAAATTGACTATATATTTTTTGTAAAAGAATAAAAGAAAGCTATAATAGAATTTGTTAAACTGATTTTTTTAAAATATCGATACACACATATAAGTGTGAAATTTATGTGTTTTCCAAATGAATTAATTATGAAAAAATATATTATTGTAAGAAGTTGAAATAGATAAAGGTCAGAGTGCATATATACACACACACTCATATATGTAAAATTTTAATATTTTTTTTGATTAAATGTCAATTCATTTTTAAAAAAATATTAATTGCATATTATAAATCGCATATATGTAAATCAATGTAACAATTTAAATGTTGAATAGTAATTATTTAAATCTCAATGTGACCATTTGTAATTTTGTATTATAATCAAAATCAGAAAATTCATGCACATATGTGTGTGTATATATGTCAATTGTATTGTAAATAACAATGTGTGCCAGATAGACACTTATGTGTAAAATTTTGATCATTTTTTAAAATTAAATGTTAATTCAAACATGTTAATTTTGTATCAAACCACATGCCTGTGTGCTGAATGGGTTTTAAGTAAACCTAATTTATTAATCATGTAACTCAATATATACTTTTCAAAATCAGAACCCTTATAAGACCTTAATTTTTTTTTGTTGTTAATAAACCTGTATTTAATTGTTAAAATTGTTTCCATCATCTCTTGTTCACATACAGTAATAGAGCTTTATGTTCTCTGAGCTAGATTGGTGCACGGGATGAATATATGATTGGGGATGTGTACTTAGTGCTTTGGGGCATCCAGAGATGATCAATCATCATCCTGGTTGGCACAAAAAGGATACTCTTTAAAGCCCACACACTACATTTTATTTTAGTTTGTCTTGTTAAAAAAAATTAAGTTTATAGTTGGCCAGTACAAGTGGCCAGAGCATTGATGATGATCAGCATGTTTTAAATGTCCCAGCATTATTGTTTTGATTTTTGACTCTTATGTATTTTAATGGATGGGCACTAAGCTGGTGCATCCAAGTTATGTTTATATAATTGCTCAAGCTGGCAAAGGCTCAATTGTTAGCCTGGTCTAAAGAAGACCCATTTTTAATCCAGTCACAAGATGGTCTGTTGATTTTATTCTGATTTATTGTACTAATTTGTTTATTCCCATCAATGATGATGATGGATGGTTATTTCTCTTGAGTATTTATTTATACTTACTTTTACTTTATAATGCTGGTTGAATTTATAATTATGCTTTTACTTGCTCTTTTTAGTAGCTGGCTGATCTCTCAATGTTCTCAGAGATTTTCTAATCTCATTTTATTATTAAATATATTTACTTATAGATCACTTTGTAAACTATCGATTATTTGGTTTTGTATGGACTGGGAGTTGATGATGATTTTCCATCAACCCAGATTCATTTTCATTTCTTTATATTTCAATACCCACCCCATCCCGTTACTATATATATATATTAAAAGACTGAAGTGGAGTTGGGCTGGCATCAATAAGTGAGATGATACATGCAAACTTCCTTCTATATGGAAAGATTTTTTTTAAAAAAAAAACATTCTTAATTTAACATTTTTGCTATTGGTGGAACTTTAACGTTTTTTTTCAAATCTGACCTTTTAAGTATCTCAATGGCTTCTCTAATTTTGCACTGGTGGAGATTATCACATCTGGATATGATCAATAAGTGAGATAATACATGCAAACTTCTTTCTGTTTGAAAATATTTTTTTAGAGAAACATTCTTAACATTTCTGCTATTGGTGGAACTTTAACATTTTTTTTTTCAAATCAATGATTGTAGTGCCTCTACAACTGTCTTTCTACCTTTTATCACCCAGCGGATGACTTGTGTGATCAATTCAAAAAATCGGTATATTAATATTTAAATTTTTTTAACATGGATGAACCTGCAAAATATGTCTTTTATATATGCAACCATTATCAATCCACTACAGGATGAAGGTCTCTCGAAGTTCAATCCACCTTCTCTGATCTTCAGCTTCTCTCCTCAACACCACCCCTGCACACTTTCTTAGTTTATCCATCCATCTCACCTGTGGACTCTTTCTAGATCTTTTACATACTCTTGGAATCTATTTTAAGATTTCAACTGTCCATCTATTATTATTTCTACTAGCAATATATCCACTGAACTCCATTTTAGATTCTTAATAACACTTTCAATGATGTTATGAATACCTGTTTGTTTTCTTACCCATGTATTTTGTTTTTGATGTTTTCTTGTTACTCCTATCATGCATCTCATAATATCTCTTTGAGTAATTTGAAGTCTCTGCATTGCTCTTCTGTTAAGAAGTTTTTGTTGAGTTTTTTTTCTAATTTTAATATATATTTCACAGCAAATTTTATTTATACACTCTTCAAAGTACTTTATTAATACATTGAACTTTTAGACAACGAATTAAATATTAAAATAAACATTAAACTGATTGCATGAAACAAAAAGATATTTAAAAAAATATCAGTATCTATCTAATCGTTCAAAAATATTTCTTTATCTTTTGGACTTTAACTAATAGTAAAGAATATATAATATGACAGAACATAGTTAAAAATATCATAGTTATAATGAATTCTTTTTTTTTTTCAAATAATTTTAGGTATTCTCATCTTAATAAATAACAATAATAAGTAAAACTATAATACTAACAATCTTTTTTTCACAGAAAGCAGTTCATTTGTTCACAACCATGTTAACAAGTTCTAGTTTATGCTCCAAAAGTGTTCAAAACATGTCTGACAAAGCAAAAACTTACCCTGATATCCTTTTTTTCAATTTCCAATGAGGTGAGTAACTAATTAATAATTTTATGGCACACTTTTTATTCAAAATTTCAATTAAAAACAAGTTACTCAATGATAATTTAGAAAACAATATGGCGACAAAGTCAATCCAAAGTTCAGTCAAACATATACTTATTTTGAATTTTATTGTGGCAAATTTCGATTTTTGTTTGGAAAAAAAAAATTCAATTTCACATTCCCCAGGAAGCAGCTCACTTGCGCATAAACAAGTTAACAAGCTTTGGAGCTTTTATACTTAAAAATAGTATTCAAAAATTTAGGCTAACCGGAAGAAAAAAAAACTACCTTCATATACCTTTCTCAATTTTCAATCAGTTGATAATTTTCTCCTAATTTTGTGTTATATTTTTCATTCAAATTTTAAATTAAAATCTAGTTACTTAACGATAATGATATTTTTTTTAAAAGTTATCAAATGACCAGGGTCTGTCTACAATAATACCATCACTAAGTTTCAAAGTTCAAAGGTTAGTCAAATAAATGATTATTTAAAATGTTATTGTAATAAACTTTGATCTTTGTTTAGTAATAAAAATGCGATCTCAAATTCCCCAAAAATCAGTTCATTTGCTCACAACCCAAGTTAACTTTTTCATGCTTATAAAGTACTCAAAACCTTAACATAACAAAGTAAAAAAAAAAACGAACTAACATTATATATTTCTTTCCAATTTTCAGTCAATTGATAATTTATTTCCAATTTTGTGATATTTTTTATTCAAATTTTCAATTTAAATGAAGTTACTAATGACAATTTTTAAAAAAATATGACATTTCTAATATCAATGCAAAGCCTAACTGTCTACCCAGCTTTCACCATGTTTCCCTATGTCTGGACCATCTATCTATGAATCTCATCCTTAAATTACATCACATGCCATATTTAGCCTCACCTCTAACACAACCACACCAATAGTCTGACCAGCCTATTACAAACTTCAACTCAATAATTGCAACCAATTCTAACATAGCTGTACTACCACTTTCCTCTAAAAATCTGGACTCTCAACCCATGGATCTCATACTTAAACAACATTGAATGCCTTACAAGATTTCATCTCTAACACAGCAATGTCCAGAGTCTGACTAACCCATCTAATTCAAGAATTGCAACCAATTCTAACACAGTGGTATCTCCAAACTGCTTGGAATACTCATCTATTCAAATGCACCAAAACAGGCATAGCATAGTTAACAAAACCGTAAACAATTATGAAATCAATTCCACAATACTTACTACCATACCAACATACCCCCATCCACATTCCAAGAAAACCAAGAGAAAATCTTGTCACCCAAAGAAAACCACAAGTCAAAGATAACTGGCATTGACTTAATTAATACGTGTCTGCAGATATCACAAGCAATTGCCACACTCCCATGAAAATTCATGTCAGCCAGGCAACCCAATTACATTCAAAACTAAACATAGTTTTTATGTGTAGACACAGCAATCTGGAGCATGTGTAAATCAATAAATCAACTTTTACATATGTAAACCTACAACTACAGATTGTCCACATAAACACAGCAAATTCAAGCTATGTAAAATCATTGTAACTTTCTAAGATAAATAAAGCTTATCATTGAAACAGTAGTAGTAGTAGTAGTAGTAGTAGTAGTAGTAGTAGTAGTAGTAGTAGTAGTAGTAGTAGTAGTAGTAGTAGTAGTAGTAGTAGTAGTAGTAGTAGTAGTAGTAGTAGTAGTAGTAGTAGTAGTAGTAGTAGTAGTAGGAATAGTAGTAGCAGTAGCAGTAGTAGCAGTAGAGGTTAGTGGTGGCAGTTGCAGTGGCAGTTACCCGTGGTGGTTAGTGGTGATGTAGCGGTGGTGGTTAATGGTGGTGGCTTGTGGTGGATAGCAGTGCTGGTTAGTGATGGTAGTTAATGGCGATGGTTAGTGGTGGTGGTTCGTGGTGGTGGTTTATGGTGGTAGTGTTAGTAGTGGTAGTGGTAGTAGCAGCAGTAGTAGTAGCAGTAGTAGCAGAAGGAGTAGTAGCAGGAGTAGTTTTAGTAACAGCAGCAGTAGCAGTAGCAGCAGCACTAGCAGCAGCAGGTCTCTTTATAATGCAAAGCAGTACACGGGCATGTATGGGGGAAAGCCATCTGCTTTCTTGGGATTTCCCTTTTATATGAGTGCAAGTGCAATGAGGGTCAAGATCCAGAACAAACTCAAAGAAGAAACAGAGCAAATTACTACTTCTCTCTCAAAGGCATATCTTTCAATATACTCCAAGATCCAGCTATTTAACCAGCTAGCCATAACAAAAATCACCTATTACTCACCCATTATCACATTTTCTAAAGGTTTTATTAACAAAATCTCTTCTCTCTGTAATAAGCTCTTGTGGCAGAGGAAGACTGTGTCAATATCTGCAAAACAACTTACCAGACCACCTATTCACAATGGACTAGGACTTCATAGTATTTATATTTTCCATCTACAGAAGGCCACAAACTTAATAACATCCACAGTCAAACACTTTCCAATGCTTGAATGCCTACTTCAAATAACACCAACAGATAGACCACCCCTGCTTATGACCAACTAGCATCAATGATCAATCATATAAAAACCACAGCTCCACAGATATCTCTTCAGACAATATACAAGCATTCATACTGGCAAATTTATTCATTAATCCATCCAAATCCAACCCATGACACCAATCTGACAATGCTGAAAATCAATAATCTACAATTACTCCGTAAGTTTAAAAAATGGTCACTGGAGCCAAAGTATTTTGATTTTTGCTGAGACTAAACCTACAAGCACTGCCCACGACATATTTTCTGAGATATCGGAGACTATACACTAACCTTGATCCTTTTTGTCCCCTGTGTCACAGGGCTGAAGAAACACAGGAACATCTATTCTATCTGTGTCCGGCACTAGACAGAATTCGAGTTATTATGATAGGAGCATATAGACAATCTAACACAACCCTTCAAACAATCATTAATTCATATTGCAAAGGCTCTATTCCATCAGTCCGTGCAGCCACTTTTATGCTTTATGCATACTGATCGGAAGATGCACATTCACTCTAGGTAACAACACAAGGCGACATCCATCAACTTTCAATATCAAACTGGCAAAACTACGAGCCAGAGACAATAAAATTGCACATCCAGACATCTATGCAGCAACCTGGTCACTGATAACACAACAATCAAACCTCTAAGATGGCTCCCAATAACCAAAATCTATGCCCTCAACCAATATATATATATAAAAAAAATGTGGCAATTATCTACAAATAAAAAAACAATGTTGTCTTTGATTGCATAATATTAATATAAAGGACAGTAACAACAAAATCAAACCTCAAATACTGGAAAGCAAACTAAACCCAGCATGGCAATATACATCAAAGTTGAAGTTTTGCAAATTGAACAATGATAACCCAAGACTTTGGAGAACTATGATTACAGCAAGCAGCACTCATAAATGTAACGTATACATATGTATTTTCACCCCCCCCTAACAATGTTTAAATATCTTTCCCTCCTAAGTTAAGTTCCTTTTTTGTACATCACAGATACCAACTTAAACTTGGTTTACTCACTAGCAATGTAAATATATGTATACGAAGTGTCTTATAGCAAATGTAACTATATGGTTATCAATAAAGTTCTTTCTTTGAAACATAATAATAATAATGATAATAATAATTATTAGTTATTATTATTCTAGAAAACTTGTACTGCTCAAATTAATATGAAAAGGTAAAATAAAACTAATATGATTCTAATAGCAATCAGCTGAAAGCAGGTTCTGTGCTTTTAAGACTTTTTTATTAGTTTTATTTTACCATTTCATATTAACTTGAACAGTACAAGTTTGGTTGAAATATATAATTGTACGAAAGGTGTATATACTATTGAGAATTAAATAATAATAATAATAATTAAATTACACACAATTCTATTGATTTCTAACAAAATATCACTAATTGTTTTTTTCTTGCCTGATAGTTAAAATAACTATATAAAAAAATACACAGGCAATACCCTGACAGAAAAAAGATGACTGATTCCAGATTACTGAAATTCTATTTATAAATCAACACATACAATATATAAAAATTTAGTTTAGCTAATCATCACAAAAATTTTAAAATGCTATCATGTCCGTATCATGTGAAATATGAAGGTGTCTAGTTACTTTATAGAAAATTGTTTTGAGAAAACTGTTATTGATAAATTTGAAGTATTCATACTGTGTAGGCAGGAAATCTGTAAAGTTTATTGAATTACAAGCTACAAAAATATGTTTAAGGGATATGCAAGATTTCATCATAGTAGGAAAAGCAATGTATATGATCTATAAAGGTACAAAACACACATTCACATTTCATGATGTATTGGTCCAAACATGCTAGCAATTTAAAATTTTAGTGATGAATGGCTAAAATATGCCATTATGTAGCACAGACATGATTACAGAGATTGTAGATAGTTTAGAGAAAAAAAACAATAACCTCTTTATTTGTACACACTTTGTATGTCAGGCAGGGTATATTAAGTAATACTTAGATTTCTATACTCCTTCAAGTTGATAAATGATTTTATAAACATGTTTAATACAGTTCACAAATGGTTACTAACTAATAATTCATTTGATTAATTTATTTAGTCAGAGAATCTGATTATACAGATAAATGGATAATTTATCCAACTTAAACTATTTAACTCTTATATAAGAATAAAATTATAATGATTGAGGGTCATTCACTTAATTTTATTAAAGGATCATTCATTTAATTTTATTAATAAATTTTTGGTGAAGATAATGCAGAATAAGAATAAGCAAAATTTTAAATATTTGTGACATTAAATAAGTAATGTGATACTTTTTCCTAAACTTAAAATAAAAAAGAATAAACGTGAATTAAGTATGTAAATATGCATATAAAATAATTCTAATAGAAGGATCATAATGAATATGTGGCATACCTTATAAATTAACTTTAATATGAAATTTCAATAAATATATATTGGTGAGATATAATATTCTTATATTACAATGTTTATAAATAAATGCACACATCTTGACTTCAGTTTTAAAAGGAAGTAATCATAAAATGAAATTTAAAGAATAAAGAAAATGTCATGAATTTGATAATTATTTCATATTCAGTATAATATAAACTTTTCCAACAGTTAATATTATGTAATACACTAAATTAACACACAACACTGGTTTATTAAGTAAAGGAAATCCTCTCAAACCAAAGGACAAGATGAAACATTTTAAGAGCAAAGAATCGACTATCTTATCTCTATTACCTAAATTCATTTATATAGGCAAATCTAAAGCACTTTAGAAAGAAAACATGAAAATTTTAAATTGATCATATTACTTCTTTGAAGCTATATTTCAAATTTCTTTATATTATTTTACTTGACATTTGCAATTTTTTTTAGTTTACAGTTTGTCAATATCAAATCAAATATGTAAATATAAACTTTTCCCACCAGTTAATATTATGTAATACATGAGATTAACACCCCAACACTAGCTTTTGAAATAAATAAAATACATTTAATCCAAAAAAATAAGATAAAACTTTATATCTACTGTGAAATTAGTTTGAGATAATAGTTTGTTAAAGGTGAGAATACTGATATGATAAAAAAAATTAAATAAGTATTTTACTATTTAATTAGTTTCACTTTAAAATAATAACCATTAAGAAAGCAATATAAGTATAATTTTATCTTAGTGATGTATAGATAACATGGCTGTAGGAATGTGGAAGTATATGTATGTGTGTGAAATAAACGAAAATAAACATACACACACAAACCAATATATATATATTTGTTTAATTGTATAATTAATGTTGGTAATAAATATTAAAATAAAGGAAATAAATCAGTGTGATTATTATTATTTAAAAAAATATTGATATAAAATTTTTTAATAATTTTATATTCGTTTATTAAATTTTTGACCTGAACGATAGCAGAAAAGATCTCCAGAATTTATTTTGGAACTTATAAACAAAAATGGAGTTCTAGAAAAAAAGAAAGAGGACAAATTTATTTTTCTCATTGGTAACTTTCCAAGGAATGGCAAATGGATTAACTTAAGTTCATGTCTATTTCTTTCCCTCATTTTATAGCTTATTTAATAATGTTTTTACTATAGAAACAAAGCATGAAATATTTGCAGACACTAATCTAGATAATCAATATATTTCAATCATCAAACAATGCCATTAGAAACTATGCTAATGGATTATAAATTGAGCCCAAAGAAAAGAAAACATCATATTTAATAAAATAGACTAAATAATCATTTTTTAATAATGCACTTTCAACAAATTGAAATGATTCAAAGGACAATATTATTTTATTAATAATTTCTTCTTTTATGGAAAAGTTAAAGTATTGTAGAAATAACAATTGACATATTTTATCTAATATTTATTAACCTTTTAAAAAATATATCAGTTTAAAGCCTATTTTTGTTTTAAAAAAAATTATTGATAGGAAAATGTTTTTATTGATTTTCTATTATAAAAAATATTTAAAAAAATATTTAAATATACACATTAATTGGATATTGTTCATAATGTTTTAAAATGAGTATAGACAAATATATATTTATAACTAACAAATTTTGAATTACATAAAATAGATTGTATTTTGTGAAACTGAGCAGATATTTTAATTATATAGATTATGTGAGCACTTATGGTATATATGTGTAGAGATGGTAATCTGGACCAACTGATGATTGCTGGTTTAGCATGAAATACGTCTATTGGTGATTATTTATCTTTTCAACATATATGTGTTCAAGGGTATCAATGTTATGAGATAGTGTGGAAAGTGTGGGTGGTGTGAAAGTCTGTGCTCATATATCCTATATATTACATATATAGACACAGGTGTGTGAAAGACTGTGCTCATATACCCTATATATTACATATATAGACGCAGGTATATAATAAGCCTGTATGTTTCAGTTATTACATAGTAGAAATGTCTGCCCATCCCTTGTATATGTATTAAATGAACTATGTCTTGTACATGAGGGATCAGATTGACCTTACTTAGGTCAACATGGGTGTGACAAGAATCTCGGCCTCAGGGTGGTCTTTGAGCATTCCATCATCAGATTTTCAATTGGATAGACGATTGAAGAATTGGAGTGTGGAGTAGATTTAAGCCTGTCCATTAAAGTATGAGCTTTGGCTATCTTAATATATATTGTGCCATTACAATTGAGTCACTAGATAAATTTATAGTAATGTGCATGTAGAAAAGGTAAACCAAAAATCATCATCACAATTTTATATAACCATAAAAGAAGCTGTAGGGCATCCAAGTTCAAACCCTACCAGATTAAAATCTTAGACACTTTAGACAGAGAATGGGTCAACAATTATATGCTTTATTTGTTTGTGTGTTGATAGAAAGGTAATACACACATTTAAACTATTTAATATTTAATTTTTCTTTAAAAAGCAAAGTTATAATGCATACATATAGGCAATGTATGTGTAAATTATTTAATTGTTTTATATTTCAAATATTCAACATTTTAACTTTCTTTAAAACTAACCTATGCTTGATCAATTCTAATATTTTATTCTATACTTCTATTTTGCTTTTCTTTAATTATAAGTGGGATTTAAAAGTTACAGACTTAATTAAATAATTGGGTTATAATTACTAAGCTAGCAATTATATTATTTAAGGTTAGTTTATGAATGATTTGAAAGAATGAAGGATGTGTGTACATTACATACAAAAATTTACATTTCCTAAATATTGAAAGAAAAGGAAGTATTAAATCTGTCAAATTATTTTTTTTGTACAATTTTCTTTGTTAAAAGAGGAAATCTGTTTAATCAGATATCGATCTTTGTAGCAATTTTTTTTTGTAAATGATTGTTTCACTTTGGAAGCTTATAATGAGTCAGAGCTCTAATTGTGAAATTGTCTTATCTCAAGATCTAAAGAAGGAAGCTCAAAGATTTGAAGTGTTACCTGGATGTTAAAAAGAAAGAAAAAAGAAAAGAAAGGAAATAAGGATTGAGTCTATTTTTTTTTAAAACAAAAGTGTCTGGAAAAAGGATTAAACTTTTCAGTTGAAAAATAATTTAGTTGAAAATAAATTACAGATCTAATTAAAACAAATTTGTCCAAAAATAGCAAGTGATGCTATCTCTGATTGGTTAAGGTAGCTAAAATTGGATATAAAAAGCTGTCTTGAATTATTATTAGGATTATTGTGATTGATTCAGATTATTAAACTATCAAATTTGAATGTTGAAAATATAAGAAATGGCAGGCTAGAAAAATTATATGTATGTCCCATTTGCTGGACCATCTGGGGAAGCTGCACATCACATAGGAAAGAAAAGATGTTGTGTCTAAAATAATATTCTACACCTTTCAACTGACCAGAGAAATAAGATGTTTTTAATAGAAGGAAGAAAGCATTCACCTGCATTCAAAGATGAATTAATCTACTGATAAATATTAATCATCAAGTCCAATTAATTGTTACAACAACTGATTTTAAACTCAAGAAAATTTACAAATGGGAAAACAACTGCTGTATTTCATCCACATGCTTGACAGGAAGAGAAGAAAATTTAATATAATGATTTCCAAATTGTCCACTAAAGCAAATAACCTCAATAGAGTCATCATCATTAAATAGTTATACACCTCAAGAAAGAGATTGTTCCCACATAAAACAGAAATAGTAGCTGCAGAAATATAGACAAGTTTGAACCCTTGGAAATTCGCCACAAACAAAAGATCGGTAATATGACTTTTTATATCTATTTTCTTTATGATATCAGTCTTAATAAACATTTTAGCAATAAAGTGGTATATTTTATTTAAAGAACTTTTAAAGACTATTCAGATCAATTAAAAACAAGAATGTCTTACTAAAAATAACTTTGAGCTTCATAAATGACCTTGAATGTATGAAAATTATTTGTTTATTAATTTTACAATATTAATGTGTAAAACAATTTTTTTTATGGTGTTATGATTTTAGTTTTAACTGATATATTATTATTATTTTGGTTTTTAATAATATTTTGTTATTATGGGATAAAACACGCACATACATAATAATATTTTATATGTGTATAATTGGGAGTGAATGTGAAATAATGAGTAGTATTAGAATATGAGATTATTTTGTTTCAAGTTAAGTATAGATTTCAGCGCTTGGAAGGGAGGGGGAGAAAATAATTTAAAACTCTTTTCTAATACTTGCTCTTTCAATTCTACTAACATTTTTTTTATTCTATTCACATGTTAGATTTTTAAAGTATGTGTGCCAATGAGCAGATATTTTTTTTAAATACTTTTCTCATGGAGTGAAAATCATGGTCAATGTGACATCCAACTTAATACAAAATACATTTGAAGGGAAAGGGGGAAGAACTTAAAATTAATCTGAGGATTGTTATATAATCAATTATTATTATTATTCATGTCAATTTTCATATTTATCTAGAAATTTTCATGTATATGTTAGAAATGTAGTAATAAATATTAGTTTGTTTTATTAAACAAGGCGTATATATTTCATTAAGTGTAGTCTTGGTTAAGTGTGATTATTCATCATCATCAATGGTTGAATATTAGTTATTTAAGATATAAGTAAATATGCTAAAATTAAGCAATAATTATGAATTTCTTTATAAAAATTAGTTTTATGTTTCATCTTAGTCCTAGAGCTGTAGTTGAAACCCTTGTCATTATTGTTATTATTATCATCATCATCATCATCATCAACGTTTTAATTAATGAGCTGTTTAACTGTTTAAAGGCCATAAATAAATATTGATTTTATAATATTTAGTGATTTCTTAGTATTATTATAACCACATCCCATCATCTATTTCATGCAAGGATGAGTGAATTGCCATCCTAAATTAGTTATATATAATCTGAGCTAGTGAACTTATAAAAATATTGAAACACATTTGTTATGTTAAGATCTGAGAAATGATTTATGTTCAATGAACTCCACTTTGGTTTAAAGATGTTTTACTTTTACCTAAATATTAGTGCTTATAGTGATATGGCTCAAAAAGCAAAATCTCTCATTTTTATTAGAAATAAAGTACCAAAAAGGGATTCAAACCCGGTACATGTAAAAGGTTATTAGATATAACCGTGTCTAGATTCAGATAATCTAGTGGCGCCCTGCTAGACCATATTCACTTAGTATTTGTTTAAACATGCACTTAACATCAAACCAAGAAATGAAAGTGGATAAAACCTACTGCCTGTATACCTGAGTTATATTTTATTGAATTACTAGTGTACTCACTTCACATGATTTCCATATACCTGAGTTCATATAATACTTGTTATTAATAATTTGCTCATAATTTGTTTATAATTCTTATATATATGTTTTGGACTACTTTAATTTTGGTTACAATGGACACCCAACTGGGGCCTGATATTTTACCATATACCTGAAAAAGAGAGTCTATAGAATGATGGGAGATGTGTGGTTAAAAATAGAGAAATTTTTTTAGTAAAATTTTTTTTTCAGTAAAATTTTTTTTGTTTTGTCTTACAAAATTTTCTTGGCCAAACAGTCTTATTTTAGATGATGATGTTTAATATGATTTAATTTTTCATTGATGATGATAAAATGGGTACAGCCATAAAACAGCTTAGTTTTTTTTTTATCAATTTTGAAAATAGAGAGGAATATCACAACTTAAGACAAAGGTGAAATAAATAATAGAATTTTTTTTTTTGTGGAACATTAAAATAATTTATTGCCAGATAGGATAGGCATAGTAATAGTGATGAATTATGGAATAGTAGTCTCATGTGTGTTTGGGGAGTTCATTTTGTAAAAAGTCTATGATTTTAGAGGTTTGATTGGATGGTTGATCGTTGGAGTTTGGTTGGTTAGATTGCAGTGTTGATGATGAGTGGAGAGTTTTGTCATTGCCTTGAGAATGCTATGTATTTCGTGTAACTTATGAATGATCAAACCCATTCACTGCTCCAACCCAATTTATATGTTATCTTTATTTTATCATGAAGCAGTTAACAGCAGACCTGCCATGATATCAGCCTATAAGTCTCCAAGAGAGAGAGCAAGGTTTCGTTTTTGTAGTCTATAATAAGCAGGGCATTCCTTGATACTTGCCACATAAGACTCCAAGAGAGAGAGCAAGGCATTGTTTATCTACTTTAGCCCCTAAGACTTAAAATACATCTTTTATTGCAACAGAGTTTGTTTCATTCAATCAAGGGTTGTGGTAGTTAATAGTGATCGAATTGGGATGATCTTCTGAGTGCTCGTGATGCATTGTGTGATTATAGTGTTGTGACTGAATTCTTTTATTTATCTCAAGATTGTGAACTGCTAGTCATTCTGTGGACTGTCAATATCTGTCGGATTTCTGGGAGAATGGATGAATGTATAATTTGGGCTATTACAGACAGACATGCACTATATAGATTATTGTTGTGTAGTTCATTAAATAAGGATATTAAAATTTTTTTGTTGTATTTGTAAATGCATAATAAGGTGAAAATCAAATCAGTCAGTTGGTCAGAATAGGTGTCAGACAGGGAGAAGATGTGTGGATTTTTGATGGTCAGGGAAGTACAGATGGGATATATATAGTTTTATAACATGAGTGAACTAAATTATAGTATGGAAGAGGTTATGGAAGAGGAAGGTGCCCCAATACCAGGAATCAGTGATTGTTTTCATACTGAAGAAGAGGATGGGGAGGTTTTCTTAAAAACACAAGAGGAAAGAGAGGAAGTAGAGGAAGATGCCTTTAATGTTAGTAGCAATAATACGGCCTCAAGTGTGGAAGTAGATGAGGAGTCAGAAGTGGGCCAGGCTCAAATAGCAAAGATGGCACCATCAGACATGGACATGATAATGCAGATGTTGAAAAGGTTCAGAGAAGATGTAAGACAAGATATGAAACAGTTCAGAGAAAGTTTAAGAGATGATAAAAAAGGCATAGAAAGTGTAGAAAGTTTAAAAAGAGGATAAGAGGAGTGAAGATGAATTAAAAGAAAATATCAATAGCTCTGTTGAAAACAACAATAAAATTCCTATAGCTTTGGGAAATAAAATAGAGAAGCATGGGAAAAGAGCCTCAATTCCTGGAGTTAATAATCTTTATAAAGAAGAGGATGGAGAGGTTGTAATGGGATTAGAAGTTACTGTAAAAGTAAAGGGGATAGTAACAAGTACTGAAGAGTTTCAGATTCGAATAAAGAAGGAAGCACTATCAGGTATAAAATTGACCAGACTGATGAAAGATTGTATGTATCAAAATATACAAGAAGATTATAACAAATCCAAAAGAAATAAGGAAAGTCTGGAACAAAAGGTTTGTCGTTCTGTGAAAAGATGGATAGAAAGTCTAAGAGAGGATAGCAAAAAGAGTGCAGAAAGTATAACAGAAGGTAGTCAAAGATTAGAAGATAATGCTGAAACCTCTTTAGAAGATAGAGCAGGAGAGATGGGTGAATATGTTAAACTTGTAAAACGGAAAGGTAGTCAGAGCTTACCAGTTTTAAAAGATAATCTGGATAGTCCGACCACTGATAATAAAGAAAATAATGTAAAGTTAGATACACTGATAGAGAATAGGCTCCAAAAAGTAGAAAGGCCAATAGTAGCCATAATGCCAAATCTCCCAGTAAAGAAAGTAAATGAGATGATGACCAAAGAGCAGATTGGGATAGATCATGAAGTGAAAAGAGGGAAAAGAGAGTTGGAGGAAAAACTTCATGCATCCGATAAGATGATTGATTTAAGAGAGGCAATAAGGGAGATGAAACCAGATATTTTAGAAAGAGAACAAAAGTTTCAACAGTCTGTAGTTCTCAATCTAGTAACAAACCAGCATGTGTGGTTTCAAAAATCTGTCTTCTTAAATAGATTGGAGATACCTTATATATGGTATAGAAAGGCAATCTCTCTGAAAAATGTAAATGTCCAAATCTCTCTGAAAAATTCAACTGCTCTGGAAAAGTCAAAAATAAGTTATATCTGGTACAGAGAGGCAATCTCTCTGAAAAATGTAAATGTCCAGTGTGTATCAGACAGAGAATCAATATCTCTGAAAAATTTAAATGCTCTGTTAAATTTAAGTGTGCCTTATATTTGGTACAAAGAGTCAACATTTTTAGAGAGTTTAAAAATAAATTATACATGGCACAGAGAGTCAATCTCTCTGAAGAGTTTAAATGTCCATTATATATGGTACAAAGAATCCATCTTTCTAGAAAGTTTAAAAATAAAGTATGTATGGTATAGAGAGTCAATCTCTCTAAAGAACTTCAAGGCATATTACATAAGGTACCAAGAGTCCATATTTCTAAATGGAGTTTGTAATAGGAGGTTATATAAAATAAAACCTCCAGATATGTTTTATAAATATCCAGTCAAGATGAAAAATGGAAATATTAAAAAGGGACTGGATGTACAGGTGCAATTTTATGCAGACCACCATATGGTTTGAAAAGAAAAAGCCATTCCAAATTACTAAAAAAAATAGGGGATAATGCCTTTATGCTTGCTGCTCTTGATGGGAATAAGGGGACCTATAATGCTAGGAGTTTGATCCCTTATACTTCAGCAGAATAGCCTGGCAAAGATCTCCAAATAAATTATTTTTAGGTTTTCTAATGAAAAATATATTTACCAGTAGTTAATTTTTTTTTTTATATGTTATAAGTGTTTATTATTAGTAGTGTATTTATTAGTTAGGATTTTTTTTTAATATAGTTAAAACAAAAGTGCTGATGATTTTATCCGAAGGGGGAGAAAGTTGTGCCATTACAATTGAGTCACTAGATAAATTTATAGTAATGTGCATGTAGAAAAGGTAAACCAAAAATCATCATCACAATTTTATATAACCATAAAAGAAGCTGTAGGGCATCCAAGTTCAAACCCTACCAGATTAAAATCTTAGACACTTTAGACAGAGAATGGGTCAACAATTATATGCTTTATTTGTTTGTGTGTTGATAGAAAGGTAATACACACATTTAAACTATTTAATATTTAATTTTTCTTTAAAAAGCAAAGTTATAATGCATACATATAGGCAATGTATGTGTAAATTATTTAATTGTTTTATATTTCAAATATTCAACATTTTAACTTTCTTTAAAACTAACCTATGCTAGATCAATTCTAATATTTTATTCTATACTTCTATTTTGCTTTTCTTTAATTATAAGTGGGATTTAAAAGTTACAGACTTAATTAAATAATTGGGTTATAATTACTAAGCTAGCAATTATATTATTTAAGGTTAGTTTATGAATGATTTGAAAGAATGAAGGATGTGTGTATATTACATACAAAAATTTACATTTCCTAAATATTGAAAGAGAAGAGTATTAAATCTGTCAAATTATTTTTTTTTGTACAATTTTCTTTGTTAAAAGAGGAAATCTGTTTAATCAGATATCGATCTTTGTAGCAATTTTTTTTTTGTAAATGATTGTTTCACTTTGGAAGCTTATAATGAGTCAGAGCTCTAATTTTGAAATTGTCTTATCTCAAGATCTAAAGAAGGAAGCTCAAAGATTTGAAGTGTTACCTGGATGTTAAAAGAAAGAAAAAAGAAAAGAAAGGAAATAAGGATTGAGTCTATTTTTTTAAAACAAAAGTGTCTGGAAAAAGATTAAGCTTTTCAGTTGAAAAATAATTTAGTTGAAAATAAATTACAGATCTAATTAAAACAAATTTGTCCAAAAATAGCAAGTGATGCTATCTCTGATTGGTTAAGGTAGCTAAAATTGGATATAAAAAGCTGTCTTGAATTATTATTAGGATTATTGTGATTGATTCAGATTATTAAACTATCAAATTTGAATGTTGAAAATATAAGAAATGGCAGGCTAGAAAAATTATATGTATGTCCCATTTGCTGGACCTTCTGGGGAAGCTGCACATCACATAGGAAAGAAAAGATGTTGTGTCTAAAATAATATTCTACACCTTTCAACTGACCAGAGAAATAAGATATTTTTAATAGAAGGAAGAAAGCATTCACCTGCATTCAAAGAAGATGAATTAATCTACTGATAAATATTAATCATCAAGTCCAATTAATTGTTACAACAACTGATTTTAAACTCAAGAAAATTTACAAATGGGAAAACAACTGCTGTATTTCATCCACATGCTGACAGGAAGAGAGAAAATTTAATATAATGATTTCCAAATTGTCCACTAAAGCAAATAACCTCAATAGAGTCATCATCATTAAATAGTTATACACCTCAAAGAAGAGATTGTTCCACATAAAACAGAAATAGTAGCTGCAGAAATATAGACAAGTTTGAACCCTTGAAATTCGCCACAAACAAAAGATCGGTAATATGACTTTTTATATCTATTTTCTTTATGATATCAGTCTTAATAAACATTTTAGCAATAAAGTGGTATATTTTATTTAAAGAACTTTTAAAGACTATTCAGATCAATTAAAAACAAGAATGTCTTACTAAAAATAACTTTGAGCTTCATAAATGACCTTGAATGTATGAAAATTATTTGTTTATTAATTTTACAATATTAATGTGTAAAACAATTTTTTATGAGTATTATGATTTTAGTTTTAACTGATATATTATTATTATTTTGGTTTTTAATAATATTTTGTTATTATGGGATAAAACACGCACATACATAATAATATTTTATATGTGTATAATTGGGAGTGAATGTGAAATAATGAGTAGTATTAGAATATGAGATTATTTTGTTTCAAGTTAAGTATCAGATTTCAGCGCTTGGAAGGAGGGGAGAAAATAATTTAAAACTCTTTTCTAATACTTGCTCTTTCAATTCTACTAACATTTTTTATATTCTATTCACATGTTAGATTTTTAAAGTATGTGTGTACCAATGAGCAGATAATATTTTTTTAAATACTTTTCTCATGGAGTGAAAATCATGGTCAATGTGACGTCAACTTAATACAAAATACAGTTGAAGGAAAGGGGGAAGAACTTAAAATTAATCTGAGGATTGTTATATAATCAATTATTATTATTATTCATGTCAATTTTCATATTTATCTAGAAATTTTCATGTATATGTTAGAAATGTAGTAATAAATATTAGTTTGTTTTATTAAACAAGCATATATATTTCATTAAGTGTAGTCTTGGTTAAGTGTGATTATTCATCATCATCAATGGTTGAATATTAGTTATTTAGATATAAGTAAATATGCTAAAATTAAGCAATAATTATGAATTTCTTTATAAAAATTAGTTTTATGTTTAGGCTTAGTCCTAGAGCTGTAGTTGAAACCCTTGTCATTATTGTTATTATTATCATCATCATCATCGTCATCAACATTTTAATTAATGAGCTGTTTAACTGTTTAAAGGCCATAAATAAATATTGATTTTATAATATTTAGTGATTTCTTACTATTATTATAATCACATCCCATCATCTATTTCATGCAAGGATGAGTGAATTGCCATCCTAAATTAGTTATATATAATCTGAGCTAGTGAACTTATAAAAATATTGAAACACATTTGTTATGTTAAGATCTGAGAAATGATTTATGTTCAATGAACTCCACTTTGGTTTAAAGATGTTTTACTTTTACCTAAATATTAGTGTGTATAGTGATATGGCTCACAAAGCAAAATCTCTCATTTTTTTATTAGAAATAAAGTACCAAAAAGGGATTCAAACCGGTACATGTAAAAGGTTATTAGATATAACCGTGTCTAGATTCAGATAATCTAGTGGCGCCCTGCTAGACCATATTCACTTAGTATTTGTTTAAACATGCACTTAACATCAAACCAAGAAATGAAAGTGGATAAAACCTACTGCCTGTATACCTGAGTTATATTTTATTGAATTACTAGTGTACTCACTTCACATGATTTCCATATACCTGAGTTATAATACTTGTTATTAATAATTTGCTCATAATTTGCTTATAATTCTTGATAGTGTTATATTTTGAACCTTTACTTAGTTATTTCTATTTGAACTCATTTATTAAGTTACAATATACAAATGAGAACTTATGGCATATATGTGTAGAGATTGTAATCTGGACCAACTGATGATTGCTGGTTTTGCATGAAATACGTATATTGGTGATTATTTATCTTTTCAACATATATGTGTTCAAGTGTATCAGTGTTATGAGATAGTGTGGAGAGTGGTGGGTCATGTGAAAGTCTGTGCTCATATACCCTATATATTATAGATTGATAAAGAAATTTTGCTTGTCATGACTTTGCAATTTGAATATAAATTTGTATTAAAGGGCAATACCTCAGCTTTGTGCATTAAGAAAATGTATTCTTATATACATAATGTATGCTTAAAGCAATAGGTATTTTATTTATAATGGTGATGCTAATTAATAATAAGTAGCAGTATTTTATATGTTAAATACAAAATAGATATAAGTCAAATGAAAATAATAGCAAAAATAAAGAGTATATATTTTGCAATTAAATAAATAAATAGAGTGAAACGATCTTTATATCAAATTATCAAATCGATGATCTTTCACCAAAGAAAAATCCCCTTCCTCTGTTCCTCACATATAAAACACTGTTCAGCATTGTGAAGAAATAATTCTTAGCCGCATGCTGGCACTATTTGTAACTAATTAAAAATATCAATAAATAAATATATCATCCGGATTGGGAAAAAGGAAATCAAACTCATTTCTTTCTTATTCAGTTTTACCTATGTGTATCTGGTTTATCTGGGTATGACTAGGCTTTCTAAACTTAGATAAAGTTATATCATATACCTATTTATACTCTACTGGGTTTGAGCCTTAGTTGATACATTATTTATAATGCATGCACTTGTATTAAGGGGAAAAACATCCTTATACTTTAATTGTGTGAATAATTCTCAGATAAATTATTTTAATATCATAAATTTATATTTAACATTCTCATAAGTGTTATCAGCTTGGTTTAAGTACTATAGATTTATCAGATGCTTCAATGGTAGTCATGTCTGTTGTTGATGGCTCACAAACAAACATAGTGACAACTATTAGTTATCTATGGCCATTAAACACATTTATTTAGTCTATTTATTAATAGAATGATTATGACATTTATGATGTTTCCAGCCACAGCTTTACAATTAACTCACAACAACAAATCATATCTATTATCAGTTTATAATTACTTGCAAAAGTATTGTATACTTAAAATATAGTTTAACAATTGAAATGCTTCAGTGATGATGATGATCATAACTAATGTCAGAAGACAATGATTGACTCTTAAGAAATATATACACCTCTTTTAATAAAAACAAACAAATTAACATTTAGTTTCAAAAATTACTTTATTAATGAAAAATAATTGATTATCTAAGAATATGTGAATACATTGTCTTTCTTGGTAAGATGTTCTAACATCCTAATTGAGATGTTTTTCTTGGTAAGAAGTTCTAACATCCCAATTGAGAATCTGTGATGGATCTAAAGTTTAATCCCCTGGAGAATCTCTAATGAAAATGCTAGTATCAAATTTTGTATGTGATTGTTTATGTCTTAGGTGATATTTGGTATTTGAAAGAGATTCCATGTCTCATTATAGAGGAATTTTGAAGACAGGATAAGGTCTTTACTTTTTAACTTATTAAGGTGATCGATAAATATGACATCCTGATTTGGAGGTGGGAAGGTGAAGATTAGTTTGCAATGGACACTCCAAATTGTATGAACTAAAAACAATGAAAGTCTAATGAGTCTTTCAATGATAGAATTTTGTAAAAGTCAATGCTTGAACCTTGCAATATTAGCAATCTAATGCCTACCAGCCGAGGGCATGATTTAATAATATGGTCAAAAGTATCCTCTTGAGTCTTGCAGAGTGGGCATATTGGATCAATATTATTTAGATATCTCTTGAAGTGTAAAAGTGATTAGTATGCATGGCATTTTGATTTACCTTAATTAAGAAGTAATTATAAATTTATTAAACGCACATTGATTACATAAGTAATATTTACTGAGGCTATAACCTCGATAATACGTGTGTAAAAATGTGATAGTAGGGACTTCTACACCTGTAGAGGTCCCTACTATCGCATTTTACATGTATATTATGGAGGTTATAGCCTCAGTAAATATTACTTAATTAAGAAGGTAAAAAATTTGGGTTCTAATTTAAGGAATTTAAACAAGGAGGTGATTTTGTGATTGTTGATCCCTAAGAACAGTTTTATATTATTCATGATTGGGTGCAAAATTAGATGTGCATCCCATATAGAGATTTTGGAGTTGAAAGTGGTATTGGTGATTGTCTGATATTGGTTGAGATACTGAAGAATAACATCAAGCCATGAGTTGTTATGAGGTAGTGGTTTGTCAGTTGGGTGTATTACTTCTGAAGTAATGAAGTTGCCATGTTTTAAAACCAAGTTATAAATCAGGGTATGGGATTTCTGATAGTATAAGGATAGAATAGAATGCAACAACATACCATTTGCTTTACAATGGAGTTGCATCCCTGCCATACTTATGGAATTTATTTTTCCTCTCCAGAGGAGTTGGGAGCATTATTTATTGATCTTTCTTATAAATGATTTTGTTAATGTGATTATAGGAAGATAATAAGCAATTTTGGATATAAGTTTCATATTGAGAAGTGATACTTTCCCTTGTAGTGAAAGGTATATCCTAGAGAGTGTTTGGACTAGTTGAATTGTAGAGTTCAGGAGAGAATTCTGGATATGCTTGGATATAGATGTTTGAGACATGTAAACAGGAAAACCAAGGAAGTCCTGGGGCATGGCCAGCAAAATTTAGAGCTGATTTTCTTTCCTGTTAAGATTTTCCATGAGGCTGATTTATCTGGATTGAATTTTAACTGTGATTCATTTGAGAATTTGTCTATTATGTAATATAGTGTTGACAGATATTTTTGATCTGGGAGTATGATGAGGACGTAATCCATATAAGCGAATAATTTAATGAATTTTCTGAGTCGAGGAATGTATACTCCTGGGAGAGAGTTTTCTATCTACCTTAAAAGAGGGTTCAAGTAGCAAAGGAATAACAAGGCACTCACAAGGATCACCTTTGAGTGCCTTGTGGCAGGGAAATGTTGGGTAGAAAACCATTTGTGTATGTACTGTTTAATGTAATATGAACCTGATGATTGTAAAGCAAGTTCTCAATAATGCATATGATTTGAAACGGAATGTCCAGGTTATTAAGGATTGAGAGGAGGATGTCAATGTTGATTGAATTAAATGCTTCAGAGATGTCAAGATGCACTGCTATTGGTCTTGACATTCTATTTTTCCTGATGTGATGAAGTAGGGTCTTTACCTCCCCCATAGCTGTGAGGGCAGAAGATCCCTTTCTGGCAAATTGCTACTGTGAAATATTGTCTAGTATCTTGTGTTGAATTTTTTCTTTGATGACCCCCTCAATAACTTTAATTAGAATGGGGGTCATAGAGATAGGTCTAATGCTGTTTATGCTTAAAGGATCTTTGTTCTTTTTTTAAAGAAGGGACCAGGGCTACTGGATATAAATTCATGATTTCTTTTTTTTCCATTGAAAGATGGTTAATCATTTTCATTAGTATTGGAATTGTGAAGTGATCAAGGTGTAATAGTAGGAATTTAGGGATGGCATGCATCTTAGGATGTACATTATCAGCTAAGGAATAGAGGTGGTTTTTGAGGTCTGCAGGAGTTATATCATGGCTATCTAAGTTAGAGGGCTTGAGTTGGTCTTTGTTAGTTGAATTTGTGACCTTTTGTAAGCAATTTTTAAAATGCATTGCGATTTGAGTAATCATCTGGTGGCCTATTATATGACTACCATCTATGCTAAGTAAGGCTCGGGTAATGTTCTTTCTGTGAGCTCCTAATTCCCATCTCAAGTAGCCCCTGGTCTAGCAGTGTTGGCCCAAAAGAAAATTCTAGGCTCTTTTGACTGAAATGTATTCAGCAAGGGATATCTGTTTTTCTTTGTATTTTGCTTTGAGCAAAAGTTGGGGGATTTTTTTTTTTTTGGAATTTTTGGGTGGTGGGCCTTTATTGCCTTTAGGGTAATGTGAAATTAGAGATTGAAGTATGCCAACAAAGGCAAACCAAGCCTCCTCAGGATGGGTGTTTAGTATATCTATTTTGAAGAAGGGGATATAGGCCTCGGATATAATGGCTTCATTGGCAGAGGCTTTTGTTAGCATTTTAATTGTTTGATTTAAGACCAGAGGTTTAAAGTTATCAAGGGTTGTTGAGACCATTAGTGCATGATGGTCTGAAAAAGAAACCGGTTGTAAAAAGGCATCTATGTTGTGATGTAGGTCTGATGTATAAAACATCATATCTATGAGAGTTTTATATCTTCTGTTGTAAAATGAATATGCTTGCTGAAGGGAAAAAACCTCTCCCATTAATAAAACCCTTGAGAAGAAGATGTAGGTATTTTTAGTAAAGGTTTCATAGGAGGTGTTAAAATCCCCAAGCATGATTGCTGGAGTGCTGCTGTTGGAAGTAAGCATATTGATGGTGTTTATTATTCGGAAGTATGTATGATGGTAGTTTGGAGTATATATATAAAAGGCATTTAACAAGCTGGTGCCATATGTGAGATTTAAGCAAATTATATTCTTATCTAGGTAAGTAATTTTAAATTTGTTGGGGGGGGGTTATTATTAATTATGATCCTCACCCCTTCAGATGCATTATAGTTGACTGAGAGTTGTGTGTAGCCTAGTGTATTGAGTTCTGGAAGAATTTGAAGATTGGATTTTTGATGAAATTTAGTTTCTCCCATGAACATAATATGGAGTGAGACACAGGTAAACCAATGCTTAATGGCATTAATGTGCATCAGAGAATTGATACCTCTATTGTTGATGGCTGCAATCTTGATTGGTATTTTAGACATGAGATGATTTAATGCTAGAGTCTACCACTAGCTTGATAAGTTGGTGTGGTAAGTTATTATCTGAATTATTAGTAGTTACTTGGGAAATATCATTGGAGAGTTGGCCAGTAAGTAGGTATTGATCAGCTGATTCTAAGACACTTTGAGGTTGTGGATGAAGAAGAGTGGTGTTATAGAATTTTGGTTTTTTAGTTGATATAGGAGTTTTAGATAGGACTTTGAGCTTAGTACTGGATGAATGTGAGTTGATTTGGTTAGGAGAGATTTCATCTTCCGAGCTTGCTTTGTTAGAGATAACTGATTTCCTTTTGTTGCTGGCTGTATATGAGTTTTTAAACTCCATCTTGGAATCAAAATCTGATGATTTAGAATAGTGCGAAAATGCTTTTGTGATGGATCGTTAAGAATATAAACATGTGTTATCTGTTTGGATGGGCTGGGATGAGTCAGGGCTTTTGGTTTTACCTTCAGAATTTTTTGATAGTTTATTAGAAGACAGATTATGTTGATTACTATTTCTGGAGTTCAATGCAGAATTAGAATTGTTTTGGATGGTTTTACTGTGAACTGTATGTGATTTGGAATTATTTAGGAAATTTACAAAATTAATAATGTAATATTAGGGTATGAGCACAGACTTTCACACGACCCACCACTCTCCACTCCATCTAATACCACTGATACACTTAAACATAAATTTAAAAAACAATAACAACAAAGTCTTTTCTTCTTCCCATAATGAAATGTAAACTTAATGTTCATGTTATATAGCATGATGTGTTTGTCTAGCTGGTGAATACAAATCTCATACCCAGAAACATTTTTATTTTAAAAATAAACACTCGAGGCATGCACATTGTGTATAACATATAACATTGATAACATATAACATATATTTTTATATTCATAAATTTAAACATAATATCAATCAAGAAATAAGTAGTGGAAGACTAGTTAGCTTATAGAGATAAGAACATCGGTTTCAAATTATCTATGCCACTTTTTACCAAACTAGGTCATTACTCACTTTAAAATCTATCTTTCATAATGCTAAATTTCTAACAATTCTTAACATTCATGCTCAACAAATATAAATGTAAGCATAATTTTATTACTAGGTGTGTGTCTATATGTGTTAATTCCCATTATAAATAAAAAAATATTTAACCCTTTTTGCATATAAACCAACATATTTCATAATATTTGAATAAATACACAATAAACACAATTTATCAAAATAAATACACCCATAAATGGTTACATGTAATGATACTCTAACAATACATAATGCATCAATAGAGCAATATTTATTATTATCAAAAGTCTTCTCTAATTAATTCTCATTTTAAAATTTAAAAAGAGAGTTAAATGGATTTATTATTAAAAAGATTTGTTAATAGTCACTGACAAAAATATAATTAAAATTGATATTAGCAGTTCTTCTTTCACTCTTGATGTACAGACTGTTTAAAGAGTTTAAAGAATTTCATTCTAAAGTCAGTTTATTTAAGGTTGAGCATTTGAAATCAACCACACACCAATATGTAATATGCATAGATTTACCAATTACAGCGGTTTACTGGAACAGTTCTATTTTGGGTTTGGGTTTACTGCAATGATGGTGATGATGAAATAAATTGCTTCTTTAGAGACTATTTTATCATTGGGATGGTTTCTTCTTTTCTTCTGGGTATAATTACTTTTGATACACAGATGGATATTTTTCTGTTTTCCATATATTTTAGCATTTTTTTTGCTGTGTGCTTTTATTCAAATTCAGCAAATGGCATAGGTGAAATAGCATTAACAAAAGTTGATTTCTTTTATCTTTGGAGATCAGTCATAAGGTGTTTTAAATACTTTTAGATTTAAACTCCAATGTACACATGGTTTGGGGTCACAGAAAATCCCAACTAAATATCTTTCTTACCCCACTATGTTGATGTAAAAACCTTCAAAAATAAAAGGATATGTCATTTTCAAGAGCAATCAGATTTATTCTTTTTTTAAACATTCCTATTTCAGCTTTATATATATGCTAATCTGTCTGATGATATCACATATACTTTTATTACTGAAACACATGACAATCTATAAATCAAGGCATTTTGTCAAAATCTTAAAAATTGACAATTTTCTTTTAAAATTTATTATTTACTATAGTCCAAAAATGCTCTGGATTCTATGTTTTACTACCTCTTTGATCTGGACTCTATCATCTTACTAGCATGCCCCCTTTCTCGGTCTGAAATTGACCTTTATCTCTCTCTCTCAGACCTGTGAATGTCAGCTGGACATTCTCATGAAACACTTTCACATAAAACAAGAATAAGTTAAATAATATAACTCTTTATACAGAAACTACAAAATTATTTAAATAAAACTCTTTTTTGTAAATATATCAGTAAATGTTTATGCTTTATTTTCCTTGTACATACAAGCACATACATATATTCACACATATAAAACCTGCTTAGTAAAAAAAATAATCTAAATGATCCAAAAAGTTTGCAGATCATTAATATTAGCAATATTAAACTCAAAGTATTATCAAAGAAAGAATATTATAATCTATTAAATATAAATCAACTTTAAAAAATGTTAATAAGCAAACTTAAAAAAATGATTAATTGAGTTTGTGTTTACAGACAATTGTTTATATGTGCTTTAAAATTCTAATTTTTAAGTACAACTATTAAACCATCCAAAGTATATATTATCCTCCTTTACTAACACAAAGTTGAATAGAGAGACAAACAAATATTTCTCCCACATTCTGAGGTATCTGGGAATTTGTTATATAGGGTTTGAACTCAGTACCTACAATATATTATTAATGTATTTTTTTCCATTTTAAATAAAATAAAATGGCATGATAGAGCAAATATTTTATAGAATATTTGACAAGTGGGGACATTAGGAAGAACCTCATAGATAAGTATATGAAATTTCTACTGACAGTTGCCTTTGACAGGATGGCTCAGTTGGTTAGAGTGTTACCTTAAAATTCAATGATCAAGAATCTACAATCCCATGCTAGTACTGCCATTGGCCAGGCCAGCAATACCTGATGAAGAGAGGAGAATAATACCTCTCAAAATGTCCATATACTATCTTGTTTGATGTGCTTTTACTAACAATTAAATGTATTTGGAAAATGTAAGTAAAGTTATTTTTTTCTAAATTCCATGATATATTAGATGATGGAAATAGTCCAATATAAAAATGCAATTCATCTTTATAGTTTATAAGAGGTTTTATAGTTACTAATATTAGCTTAAAACATGTAACCAAATCATAAATTACAGATGTTAAGCAAATACACAGCATGACAGTAATTGATATATGCATTGTCAAAAATAATATGTTATTGTTTTGCAAACATTTAAAGTTTATCTTACATATGTATATACATTTTTAATATTGGAACCATAAATTTATTTATAGCTTAACTAAATAATTTTCAATGTATTTATCTATTTATTTTTGCAAGAGTATAAATCAGAGGAAAGAAACTATGGATAGTCAATTTCAGGAGAAGTAAAAATGAGAATGTAGAATATTGTATAATGCAACAGGTATTATATAATTTATTTTTTATTGTTTATTTACTTATTGCATCATTGTTAATTTAATTGTGTATTATATTTTATTCATATATGTTTGTAAACATATATTGTTACCATGGTAGTTCTTGATCTCAATTTCATTTATGCATTTATCTTATTTTGAATCTAATGTAAATCTGTTAATGACAGGTATTACATTGGGTTTATAATATTAGTTCATCATGTTCTCTTTATTATCATCAAAATATCATTTAATATTTGTTTTATAAATTGTAATACTAATATGCTAACCATAAGGTTAATGTAACAAGATAGAGAGCGGTAGTATAAATACATATTGAGTAAGCAATCTGATTTTTATGGTGCTTGTAATTTAGAAAATATTCATATTTGGTATGAATTGCACTTTTTTTCAATTAATAGAATTTACCTATCATTACAATTTGGCTTCCTATTCGTGGAACATCTCTATATATTCCACTTCTACTATTACAATATATATATATCTTGAAGCTGAAAATATAGTACATATTCCTGCCCAGACTAGTGCTGATGACATTGGCACTAGTCTGGGTTTGAACCCAATCTTTATTAACTGACACCCATCTCATAATAGGTGGTAGTATATTTTAATCAATATTATAATCTTTTATATTTCATTAATCTTATTTTATAATTAAAACTAACCTTTTTATATTAGTTTATTTATTTTATATTTGTAAAAATGTATATTGTGTTTATTTTATCAAATTGAATTGAATCCTAGATATCTATAAAATGTTACAAATATTTCAAATTCTTTATTAAAGTTCATTTTCTTCAATAAATCAGTTGGTAACATTTTATATTTATCTTTTAATCAATGTACACTTGAGAATCAATTATTTAAACAATGTAATATTTTTAAGAAATATTTTGTAAAAGTTTATACCAAATATGTTTGAAAGTCATTGTACCATTTTTTTCTTAATAAAATCTACATTTTGTTAATCTAAACCATAATTAAATAGATTTTGTTAGTACAATGACTGATAAACTTAATATGCTTGTTGTTGTTGTTTTTTTTTAATTAGCAAATCAACCCTTGGTGCATGTTCATGCAGAGTTAGAGATTTTCCCTCCAAAGTGGCACCAACCTCACAGAACTGCTGAGAGCAGTTAGAATTGGTGGAGATCAGTGTAGATTTAATCCTTTAGATAAGACCAGAATACATGAATATTGGAAAATTATTGAGTATTATTATTGAGTTTACTGAAGAGAATTGATTAATCTATATATATATATTGTGCCTAAAGAAATGACAGGGTGAAAAGATCGGTCATTTGCTTCTCAGAGGTCTGTTTCACCAGCCCATCCATGCCTTTCCAGTGCTTTAAACATCTAGCCAGAGACTGTCTGTGTTGAGGAAGCCTGAAATGATCTGACTGTATTAAATGCCTGTATTAACTGATTGATTCTGAGGTAACGTCCAATTCACCGCAAGCCATTGATTTTATTTCACTTGTTTTCAAAATCTATATTAATTTATATTTTATATCTGTGTAATGTTTATACGGCTTGGTTTAAAATGCGTCTTTTAAATTTATTCAATTTAAAATATCAATTCTTATAAAATCTTACATTATTTTGATGCGGCAAATTAAATTAATTTTTTGTCGGTTTGTTTAGATTAATCGACTTACTGAAATTGCCAAATACAAAATTCAATGAGCTATTAACTTTAAATCCCTCCCCTGTTATTTTTTTCTTTAACTTAAAAATCATTACAAGAGACTTACTTCCCGTAAATTAATTAATAGAAAGCTCATTTAGTTTTGTACATCATGTACAAATTTATTTGAATGATTGAAATTATTTTAAAAGTATCTTACTATTACCTCCAATTTAAAATAGCCCTGTAATTATTTCTGAAAGAATAAATAATTTTAGTGAATCAATTAAGTAAAATTTATCATAGAATTTTATCAATCTATATATTTCATACATATATTTTATTTGTCAGAAAATATTAAAATTATGCTTTACAATTTATTAGTTTGATATTTAATGCCCGTCTATGTTAATTAAAAACAGTCTTATTTTGTAATCTTTTATAAATTATTTAAGAACTTATTAATAAATGAAATATTTGTGAAGTGTGGTATACAATTTATATTTTAGTTAACTCTTTTTTTCTTTATTTATATATTATATTTATGATTCATTCATTAGTGGACTAAGGTTTGTGGGGACTTTCTATCGACGTCAGGGAACTGATTATTTTAATCAGGAATTCATTTATTAATTTTGCTAGTGATACATTATCTATATATATGTCTGAGGCATTATGTATTTATAGCTACAACCATTCATTTAGTATTAGTATTTTGCTTTGCTACTTACTCACCAGGACCTTCGGAAATTTAACTTTGACCAGTCCGGTCTTTCACACTCCCTCAAAGTAGATGTAGTTCATATGAAGGGATCTTTTCGGGCATTGCCATTTAAAATGTGTATGGAAGCCCAACACATCAAAAATATTTTATTATTATTCAGAGACATGCTTTGGCTAGAGGGCCAACATTTCTCTTATCTACCTGTACATATCAGGAATTTCCTTTAGCAAAGCCACCTCATTTATTTTTGTTGTAATCTATAATAGCATATTGCCTTCTTCATCATTTTATATCTTTATTTAGCTAACCTGAAACGCTCTTTGCCATCTGACTGTATAATTGTCAATTATTTATTTAAGAACTATTTTGCTTCCCACAATCATTATATATGAATGATTTTAAATGTAATAGTATTTTAAATGCCCATCTTTCATATTTTGTAATATATATATATATATAAACAGATTTATTTGTAATATCTTATTTTATTGCTGATTGGTTTTGGCCGACCAATTTACAAACTTTTACATTGTTTGTCAAAACCGCATCAAAACAAATTAAAGAAAATAACCAAGTTGTATAAACAAAGACTAACTTATTTTGTACTAAATTCTTTAATAAATTCCTATAATATTGTCATTTAAATAATCTTAGTTTGTCATCACTCCCAATCTCTAAGGTTAATTACTCTATTTATTTAAATATTTCTTTGATTTAAATTCACTTCTGTGTAATGTTGCCATAAAGAATTATCATTATTACGGTTCAAAACATTAGTAATCGATCAAATCATGTCTGTACCGTTCTGCAATCGTCAGAATCCATTAAATCATTGATTTTTCATATAAACTCTTTTATTATTTTGAGTCTCTATGTGAACCATGACCTCCAGCTGGGACAGAATAAAACCAAGCACTGCTAATGTCATCACAAACGTTATCCATTAGTCAGAGAGGCAATAGTTTAGGCAAATAGGTTAGGATTCATCCTTGTCCTGACATATGTATCTTGTGCATGGTTGGATTCAAGGTACTTTTGCTTGGATTATTGGTCTTGTTGAATGAATACACGATTTTGACCGGCACAATATATATATATATATGGGTGTGTAATAATATTCTTATTCGATGAGTGCGTTTCATATATATATATATACTAGCTGCACCCACAACTTTGCTCACATTAGTAGACCAAAATAATATAATGCAATATGTAATTGTTTTCACAGCTTCTAATTTACATATTATTTAAATAAAATAGTAATACATGAGTTATTAAAGCAAAACTATAAAAAAATTACATTTGCACAATTCATTATATTACGGAATAATCAACTTATATCTGTCATGTTTTAAACTAATTAGTATTTTTAAGTATTAAGCAAACCTCATATATATATATAATATCTCTAAGACAAGATAAAACACAAAAAAACATATAGAAAAGTTGCTTAATTACAAATGATAATCATTTGTAAATAATAATTAGTTTCATAGAATTTGTTAATGGCATGTTATTTAGAAGTTATAATATATTTACATATGCATTTTTTCAAGAGTTTTAATGTTATTAAATTTTATTCTATTGAGTAGAATTATGCATTTCTAATTTAAATAATTGCATATAATATTCATTTATATATGATAATTAAGTTTTAAAAGATATAGTTTCTAGCATTCTATTTGTAATACATATATAATTTATATGTTTTTTATTATATGTACTTATCTCTCTTTGTCTTCAATAGAATCGGGTGTTTCTAATTTGATTAATAAATATCATTTTGTTGACATATGGGTAGGTAATAGAAACTGATTTAATCTCCAGAATCACCTGATGATGTCTCTATTTCTGCCTAAAATATTGTAAATTTATGAGATAATTGATTTTTTTTATGCTTTCAAATAAATACCTAACTATTTTTTTTTTCATTTTCAGACGTATGTATTTGATTAATAAACTTATAACAAACATTGTTACTGACATATCCAAGCAAAAAGTTACCAGAACTCTCTCCAAGCTGCCTGAAATATCATCTTTGAACCAATGCACGTAATGTGTAACTACATATTTTAGCGATTTACCATATGAATTGCTAGAGATTAGAATGTGATGTATATATATAAAGAATAATAAAAATATATTTTAAGGATTTTTTAAAAATATTATAATGGATAATTTTAATATTGTTTAAAGCAAATATTTTATAAAACTTTAATAAAAGATTAATTATTATTCATACTGCTATTATTTTTAAAAGTAAATAATTAATTCTATTTGATAATTTTTAATATTGTTTCAAGCAATTTATAAAACATTGCAGAAATGTCAGCTTTTTGTAATTATTGTAAGTCAATATTTATTTTAATACAAATAATGCAAGGCTACTGCTTATATTGGGCTAAGTGCCATAAAGGGTCAAGCGTTGTTAGCCGAGAGGTCAGCGCAGCTGCCTTGCAAGCAGGTAAAAATCCCTAGCTTATATATATATATGTTAATTCTAATGTTTTCATGATAAAGATGTCATATTATTATTACTATTTAATATTCCGTGTAGAAAAACTAAATGCTGACGTTTCAGTACAATATCAAGTACCTTCCTCAGAGCATCCTCTTTTTCAAATCATAAGAATGCACGTGAGATTTAAAATCGTTTTCTTTCTCCTCATATTTAAATTCTATTGGTTGAGAAATTTTAAAATTTATTTTCTCTTCCAATAGTTTCTTCCAAATGTTGTTAATCTTCTTTAGCTCACCCTTTCATTTATGCTCTTGCCTTTTAAAAATCTCTATAGCTTCTCTTAGCAATCTCTGGTCATATTGTTCGATTTTTGCTAAAATTTTTTTTTTCAAAATTGATATCATGATTTGTTAATTTAATATGAGAATAAATAGCTGATGAATAATATTCACACAATTTACACTACTTATAAAAAAATTAGTGAAATATTTCCTCTTCCTAAAGATAAAATTGCTTTGGAGTGTCATGTGTGTATGAAATTCCATGTAGGGTCTGTCCACATATATATAGGACAGACTAATCTAGAATAAATATTAGAAAGGAAGAACACATTCTGGTAGTGAGAGAAAAATCCAATTCATCAGCTATTTATTCTCATATTAAATTAACAAATCATGATATCAATTTTGAAAAACAAATATTTTAGCAAAAATCGAACAATATGACCAGAGATTGCTAAGAGAAGCTATATAGATTTTAAAAGGCCCAAGAGCATAAATGAAAGGTGTGAGTTAAAGAAGATTAACAACATTTGGAAGAAACTATTGGAAGAGAAAATAAATTTTAAAACTTCTCAACCAATAGAATTTAAATATGAGGAGAAAGAAAATGATAAAAACGATTTTAAATCTCACATGCATTCTTATGATTTGAGAAAGAGGACACTCTGAGGAAGGTACTTGATATTGTACTGAAACGTCAGCATTTAGCTTTTTCACTACACGGAATATTCCGCAAATAGTAATAATAATATGACACATATATATATATATAATAGGTAGATAATAGATAAATAAAAAATTAAAATATTTTTTTTAATACTATAGAAAAGTTACCCTTTTTTATTTATGTGTAAATAATGAGATCTTTCCTCTCATGTTTATTTTTTTTATTTCTTATATTTAATCTATCTTTTTATTATTATATCTTCAATCAATTGTTACTACTTTTCTTCTCTTCTGAACTAACGTATTATCTGCAATGTAATATCTGGCAAAATGAAAATAGACACAGAAAAGGTAGTTTTTTAAATGATATTTAGCTTTATTACTGCTTAGCATGTTTTCATTATATTTTTACTATATCATATTCATGGCACATATAGTGATGCAATTAGTTTTTTTATATCAATGTTTAATTAACCATTCATGTATTCAATTTTTATTTAAAATTTAAATTTGATAAAATTTAAATAGCCCATTTCTTTGAATTGGGTACACTTGTTTTTTTTTTTGCTAATAGAAAAACGTCACCATCTATTGCACACGCATTTTTAATTTTCCATTTTCTATACTCTCTTTCTCTCTGTGTATACTATCTCTGTTTTTGTTAGCTCAAATATATAACCAGTTTTTTGTTTCAGTCTGTAAATATTGAAGTGTGATTTTGTCTCTGAGAGCTCTATTGTATAAATATCTGTGTTGGATAAGTCTTGATGACAAATTGGCCATTGACTCCCCATAATATGCAGATTGCAAGCTGATTGGCTGCACTTAATTCTATAGACCATTTTATGTACTGATTCATTTTGTATAGTGTCTTTAGAATTATTGATTAATTGGTTAAGTGATGGAGCAGTTCTAAAGCTTATATTAAATTTATTTTTACATATAGTTTTTAATTTGTGTGCAGTCTTTCAGTTTTTAATTTCCACTCATTGGTTGGGGCCAGGATTTCTTTTTTATAGAATCTGTTTGTGGTGTTTTTGATTTTATCATGATTATATCCCATATTTTGGAGGTCATTTGTGCACTGTTCAATTATGTTCTTTTTATTGTATTCAAAGTGTTATAGTGTATGACTTCTGTGTAAGAAATTCTTCAATCCTGCATATTTATATAATATTGAGGTTATTGATCTAGGATGGATCACTCCTCTTATATTTAAAGGTCTTATTATCATTCTGTAGTTTAGCATGTGATTCTAACTTTATAGATAAGTCTAAAAACTTTATTCCTCTATTATTGTCTTTTTTGCCCAAGGTCCATGACAGAGTTGATGCTCATTCCATTTTCTGCAGTATTTCATCAATTTGTGTGTCTGTAGCACATATAAATGTGTCATTATGTATCATGCATATATTAAACTTGAATTTAAATATCTGTGATTAGGTATAATACATTTTTCAATTTTTGTTAGGAATAGGCTACTGATGATACTATTGATGGGAAGCCCCATTGGCCAGCCATTATTCATTTTATAATATTTTCCATTTGCTGCTATTTGAGGTCTTTGACAATCCATTTTAAAATCTCTATTATGAATTCCCCTTTGTGCTAATCATAGTTGTTGTTTGTTAGCAATTCATTAATGACCTCAATCAATTCCTTTCTGTGCTCTGAGCCATATAACTCTTTTATAGTGAATGATGCAATTTTAATATTAGAAACTATTTTCATGCTTTTAATTTTGTTAAGAAATTCATACAATTCAATTAAGTGTTCACTGAATCCCATTTCTTTATTCATCCACACAGCAATAGTTTTGACCATTTTGTAAAAGTATGAACTGCCAAAATCAATAATCAACCTCAGTGGGGAGTTGTTCTTATGCAACTTTATGTTCGCAAAAATTCTTGCAGTGTTTGCAGCAGAAGGATACATTTTAAAATATTCTTCTTTTTAAATGCCTTTGTGCAGTGCTTTCTAAAAATCATTGAAATAAATTTGTCATTAATGTTTTTAAGATTATATGCTGCTATTTCTGTAAATTTAAGATTTTTAACTTGTAAATCAAGTTTTGTTTGATACTCATCATTTTTCATTAACACCACATAGTTTACTTTATCTTCCTTTATAAAAATCATATTGTGACATTCTATAGACATTTTAGTGTCATTTACGTTAACATATGATTAATTTTTTTCTTCTTTGGGAAAAAATTTACTACTCTAGCTGACTTCTCAATGATCTGATCTTTTAAAGGGTCATTTTCAAATTTGGTTTTTATATCAGCTATGATTTCAATTTAAGCATTTTTCTATTCCCCACCCACAAATCTTGAGCCATTATTTAATATGTTACTGATTGTTTCTGGTATCTGAACATTGATTTAGTTAATTTAATTATCTTGACTAATTTATTCTTTACTATTTTAGTTAATTAATGGAGGGTAATATATTTAAAGTCAGTCAAATACCTATGCCATTTTAAATTTTCTTTCTCAGATGTCAATTAAATATATTTAAAACTTATTTTATCATGTAAGAATATACTTAAAGGGAAATTAACCTTTTTATTCTTTTTGTGTAATAAATTGGCTAAAGCATTTCTAAAATTGGTGAAAGAAAAGTGGTAAGAGTTTGTCAAATTCAGAAGAAATTTTTATGCTGTACCAACAGTATTTTAAAATTTTTTAACATGTTAAATATATGTAAACTATGTTTCTAGAAATTTATGAATTTCATCATAAAAGTTTATCAAGACAAATAGTATTTCTCTTACTATATACACCTATGCCATTTTAAATTTTACTTTAACATAATTCATTATTCTAGCATGTGTGCATGTGCGGCACAACTGTTTCCAAAAGCTATAAAGTGTTATTATAAAATAGATAACTAAAAACAAACAAGATGAGCATTTTAAAGGATCTTGTCTTCATGATCATAGCTTGCTACTATGTTAATGATATGCAAATATGCTAATTCCATTTCTTCAATAAACGTGTGATATAAATTAAAATTTTTTAAATGAGAAATTAAATATGTCATGCAATTACAGTTTATTTAATTTAAAATATATTTAAGTTGCCTTACTAAAAACTATACTTTTTGTTTAAAATTGTTTTCAATGTGATATTTTATCAATGTTGTCCTTATTTTGGTTGTGTATAATATCATTTGAAAACATTTATTATAAACATTTTACACACATTTTTATATTGCAAATTACAAACTTTTTTAAAACAATTAAAGCAAAAATTTATATGCTAGTAAAATTCTATACAAAGAAAAAAAGAAAATCATGCATGATTCTTAAAAATTGGTGCAATATTAGTTAAGTTATAAAGTCATAAACAAACAAACTTTCACATTTATATACTAATATATATTTTATATTAGACAATTAGTATTCATTATTTTGAGAATTGTGCAAACTGGATGGATTTAATAATTTGTAGCACATATAAATTTAATACTACAATGAATAAAACAAAGGCAAATATTGTGGATACAACAGTTTGCAATCACAGTTTGAAATACAGATATTAGGCTTTTAAAATGTACTGGTAGATAATTACAGGAAGAACTCTTCAAAAGTAATCATTTGGAAAGCAAAGAAATTAAATGATTAAATATAACAATAAACATAAAATATAATGATCTTAATTTGAAATGAATCTTTATAAATTTCATTAAAATGTAGATGGTATAAAATAAGTAAAATTATATTTACAGACATAAATTTTCCACTGAGTTTCCTACACTTTATATTTAAAGTGTATAAAAATATATATCAAGCAGTAACAAAATATTGAGGTAAAAAAATCTATGGAAATTTCTAACTATTTATTTAATGCATTTAAAAATAACAGCAGGTAAACTTTACTTAAAAATAGAGGTATTAAAGTAATTGACTTTGAAAGCATAAAATAACATTGACTAGTGGAAGCTTATGTGGCTTTAGTTGGCATAATATTACTGGCCAAGTAAATGAAAAAGCATGTGGAAAGAAGGACTAAACTAATTTTGGTGGGAATTTAATAAAAATTCTATAAAAAAGATCTAACTAAAATACAAAAATAACTTCAAAGCATTTACACAAATTGTCTAAACTTTAAAAATATGATAATTTCTGCTCCATTGGTGAAGTATATTACATGAATGTCGATTTTGTAAGTAAATGTGAGATGTGATAATATTGATAATGGAATATACAGATCCACTAAATGTAATAATATGTATTTTTTAAATATAATTTAGATATTTCATTTTTATTTTAGTTCCTGATCATTGAGTAATAAACAATATATTAAGCCATTAAAAAAACCTAAGTTTTTAAGAGAATATTTCACTACAAAATATTTTCTTTATTTTTTTAAAATATACTGTGGTCCACAGTATTTATATATAATTTATACACTTCAGGACTTTATCTCAACTATGTTTAATTGTTTTCTGTAAGATTGTTTACAATCCCAAATTATACCTAATGATATAATATTCATATTTATATTATCAATAAAATTTATTTTAAAATTAAGTAGAAGCTACAGATTTTAATATTATATATGAATCTTTTTGACTAATTTGTATATAAAACTTCTTAACTAGAATCCCCCTTTTCATTCAACATCCATACCTCAAAGAATTTTAAGACAATCTTTCCTTTTTAAACAGTCAATTCTTTTTATCACTATTTATTATTTTTCAGTCCATTGTTTTTTGAGTAAAATATATGCAAGTCTCAATATTTATGGCTATCTCAAATTATGCACCTTGATTTATTCCATTTCATTTAGTTCATGGAAAGGTTCTTTTATTCCTATCCCATCTGGATAGTATCTAATCAAATGTGAGTAATTTTAAAATTCTTGACACACCTGGAACCACATTAAGAGATGTTTAATTAGGATTAAATAGATGAAATATTTATTACTTTTACCTTTTTTTTACTTAGGTGTATCTAGATAATTGAAACAGAGAACATTATAATTTTTATAGCTTTTAAGCAAACGTCAACTTATAAAATTGAAAATATTTATTTTTTACTAACATAAATTTTAGCTATTAAAATGTATTTCTAGTTTTGTTTTAAATCATAGATATCATGCTTTCCAATTGATAACCTATAGCCTAAATTCAAAACTGGATCAAATAACTTGGAGAATTTTTTCAATATTAGGAAATTTCATTCAGATAGGTATCCTATATTCAGCATAACTATCAGTCAGTTATGGCTATCTAGCTATGTTTGGTTAGAAGGTAAAAAGATATATAAAAAATTAGGCAAACCTACATCATCTTGCTGTCTAGTGGGCCATATTTTCTTTTTCATTGATTTTTTTATTACATATTATTGTAGAGGAATCTTCCCTCTGATAAGCTATTTAATGCCTATTTAATATTTTGCCTTTATAACACACATACATTTATAGCCTTATATATATTCTATAGAGTCATAGTAAAAAAAGATACTACAAATAAGTCAAATACTTGTCACACCCCTCTTCTAGTAACCCCTTGCAGAAAGTAGCTAATGGGGTACCAAACACTATGAATGATTGACTCTTGCATGCCCATTGACAAACTTAATTGCAAATAAATTTAAAAGGGCTGAAATAAGTTATCATCAATATAAATGCAGCATCAAATCAGTCATTATCATAGATATGTATCTGTCTGCTCATATGTATGAGACTGCATTTATATAAGAAATAATAACGATATATATTAGCACCAATATATAAATTTTAATAATTAAAACATATCTTCAAAATGGGTAAATCATCATTTACTAATAAATGTAAAAAAAGAAATGAGAACATAAAACAAAAAAATTTGATAATAATTAGAGATATTAATTTATAAGTATGAAAGACGTACTGATTAAAAAAACAACTTGAAAATCTCATTATATAATTTTAAAATATGTATTTTTGCTACAAAGCATATCTTTAACAATATATTAAAATTATAAACCGATAGAAATTAAACAAAGATCTCTTTTTTAAAAAATAAACAATATGTTTTAGAATTTAGTTATATTTAATGTGAAACAATTAATTCAGCCTACATACATTTATACAACTGAATAAATATCTTACTGTTTTATGGGTGAAACTTTATTTGAATAAATATTTAATTATTAAAATTATTTACGTAGAAATGAATTTGTTTGTTTTAAAATTACAAATATGTTTAAACATGATATTAAGTAAGTGTTGAGTGAAAAATTATCTCATTCTAAAACACTCTTTAATGTGCAGTAATTGCAAACATAAAGCAAACTGTTTATTTTTATTTAAAGTATATATTCTACTTGTATACATCTATTAGAAAAACACACACACACATTTATTCTGCCTTATCAGGCAACTGAAAAGAAAGACCAAGGTATTTCTTGATCTTAAATTCAGAGGTTAAAAGTCACTAAACTCACCATGCTGGCTAATGCGTTTTGGTGAGTAGCCCATCTGTATACTATATGAATAATCACATAGTAATAACAGCTGCAACGACAAGAACGTAGTGGACATTTGGAATATGGAAGGTTTTTAATAAATGTGCTTTACCGGTTCTTACTTATGGATCTGATACTTGGCTACTTAACAGAATATCAATACAAAGACTTCAGACCACTCAATAAAGGATGGAGGGATGCATATTAGGGGTAACAAGAAGAGATCAAAAACGCAATATATGAATAAGAGAACAAACAGGTGTTACTGACATCATTTAAAGAATTAAAAGACTGAAGTGGAGTTGGGCTCAATATATTCCTTGAAGAGATGTTAATAGATGGACAATTAAAATCTTAAACTGGATTCCAAAAAAGTGCAAAAGACCCAGAAAGAGACCACATGTGAGATGGATGGATGAAATAAGAAAGTGTGCGGGGGTGGTGTGGATGAGAGACTAGAGATCGGATAAGATGGATTGAATTTGGAGAGACCTTAGGCCTACAGTGGATTGATAATGGTTGACAATGACAATTCTGCTTGTATTTATATATAGCTAACATTTGCTGATGTTTACGGTAAAAAGACGTGCTCATTTTAATTAATGTAAGGTTATTCTGCGTAAATAATTTCTGCAGTTAATGTATATTATAGAAAACCTTTTTTGATTATGAAATAGTAATGATTTTTTCTTTTTACTATAAAAAATAAAGTATCACCTTATGGTTAACATTATTTTAGAGTCTGGATCAGGACCCATCATTGTAGGCATGAATAATTTTAATTCTCTTTTATAAGAGATATATCAACTTATAACTTAAAATCCTAGTCCTTGAGATCACGGAAAAAAGTAAAAAAAAGAACATCTCTTGAAAAATGAAATGCATCACATTATCCACACAATATTGGGATTAAATTTGAAGTATAACATTAAATATATCTTAATTGAGATTGAGAAATAGAGCAGATGGAATATAGTTTTGTAGTATATATATTTTATAAATCAAGCTGAGAGTTTTACTAAAGATTAATAAAAATTAGATGAAGATAATATTACATGGAGTTTTTAATATATATTTTGATTTTTAACATTATTCAATAGATTTTTTTCAGAAAAAATAATAAAAATTGATAATCATGAATTAGAAAAAAAACAACAGCTCCACGTTATAATATAAATGGAAATATAATGGATTCACTTCATGGTAGAATTTAGCTTGCATGGAGCACTTTTGATAAGAACAATTTAATATTAAAAAAATATGTCTTTGTGTAAGATTTTAAATAGATATGTTTTACCAGTTCTTATTTATGAATCTAAGCTTTAAACACTTGCATAAGAACAATTTAGTAATTTCAGACCACCCATGGAAGTATGTAGGGATGTCTGTTGGAATAATAAAAAGGGATCAAAAGTGAAATATTTGAGTGAGAGAATAAATAGATATTATTGTCATTATTGAAAGAGTTAAGTAACTGAAATGAAGCTGAGATAAAGATATTGGTAGAAGAGATAATAATAAATACATAGTTGAAGTTTTAAATTGAATCCCAGTTGATTGTGTAAACCTAACAAGAGACCACATGCATGCTGAATAGCTAAAATAAGAACATTTATTAGTATGGTGCAGAGAAGCCAGTCTATAGATTAAAGAAACTGAATTAAACATTTTGCAATTAATTGATAATGGATGATAATGTGGTGATGATAAAATATGGTTAAAACATTTCAATTTATGAATGGAACTCAATGATTTAGATTTTTATGTGCTGATATAAATCAATCTGATGACGAAAGTCAAAAATAAATAACAGCGGGATGGTAAGAGGAAGAATGAAATAATGATTTTAATCAAGTTATTTGGAAGTCAAAAACAAATGAGTAGATACAGTATTCTATGAGAAAGCACTTGGAAAGCTTCAAACTGATAATTTATATTTGAAAGCCTTTATTTATGTGACAATATTAATATTATGAAATACAATATAATTTTATGGTTTAATAATTTTAATTTTTTTGTAAATTTATTTTTAAGGTGTTGCGTTATATAATTTAAGCATACTTCAAACTGATTATTCTTGTTATCCGATGTTATATCTTTTGTATTATTAAAAAAAATACTTTGCCAATGTTAAATGTAGGGTATTTATAATTTTTTCATGAAGGAATTGGATTCTATAATATTCACTGTGGTCTGATAAATGATTGTTAAGCATGTCATAAAACCTATTTGGGAAAGTGTTACTTGATTGAAGGAAAAAAAGAGAAATTCATATAAAGATAGAGTAGAGATAAATTAAAACATACATAAGTCAAGCATTTCAAAACTAGATACATAATGATTAGTAATTGTTGAATTATTGTCAACATTTGTAATGCTAAACATAAAGCTGAAGTTAACATTAAAACTAAGAGACAGTTAACAATTCTGATTTGTTTTTGAAGCTGGAGAAAATAAATTTGTCAAGAATATAAATGTAGAGATTGTTGTTTATAATGTTTTGCACTCTTCAGTTTATCATCAGAGATGGAAGTAAGTAAACCTAATTTAATATTTAAAATGGTTTGGTTTTCATTATTTTTATCTTCTTATACTGATACAAGTGTGCAAAAAAGGCTGAAGACAAATGAGAACATCAAATTAATAAGTGATGCTTTTTCTAAAGAGATTTATTTGTGACTGATGAATTTAACAATTTTTTTCTTAATTCTTTTATTCATTTTTGACTATTACTTTAAAAAACATATACATTTTCTTGGTAGAGACATTAAGGAGCAGCTCTGAATTAAGTATTAATGTATATAATATTCAAGATTAAGACTCACACCACTGTCTAATGAATATTTTAAAATACTCTCTAACCCAGCATAAGATAACAATTAACAGGAAAGGAGTAGCTACCTCTTCTCCTCATATATTAATATATAATTTCAAATATTATATACTTATTTTTCTCCTTTTACTTTCCTTGGATTTCTTCATATATTCATATATATTTGCTTACAACAACCCTTTCATATACACTTTAATGCAAAAAACTTTTTTTAATGATTCCTTTATTTTCCTGACAGTTTCGACTCTCCTGCAGTCTTCATCATATCACTCTCCATCACTCTTCATCAGATCACTCTGATGAAGACTGCAGGAGAGTCGAAACTGTCAGGAAAATAAAGGAATCATTAAAAAAAATTTTTTGCATTAACCCCCCTCCCTTTTTTTTTTTTATAAAAAAAAAAAAAAAAAAAAAAAAAAATTTTTTTTTTTTTTTAACATAAAAAAAAATAAAAAAAAAAAAAAAAAAAAAAAAAAAAAAAAAAAAAGAAAAAATTTTAATTTTTTTATTTTTAATTTTTTATTAAAATTTTTTTTAAAAATAATAAAAATAAATAATATTAAAAAAAAAAAAAAAAAAAATTAATTTAAAATATTAAAATTTTAAAAATATTTAATTTTAAAAAAAAAAAATTTTTTATTTTCTATATTTTAAAATCTATTTTTTTTTTTATTATATTTTTTTTTATTTTTTTTTAATTATTTTAAAAAAAAAAAAAAATATATTTTTTTAAAAAATTTCTTTGTTTTCACAAATTTAAAAAAAATAAATATTATTTTTATAAAAGTTTCTGGGTTGAATTTAATATTATAGGAATATGTTTTAAAAAAAGGTTTTTTTTCTTTTTTGGGGTGGAAATAAAAAAATTTTTTTTTTTTTTTTAAAAAAACAAATAAAAAAAAGTGTTTTAAGGTTAAAGTGTATATGAAGGGTTTATTGTAAGCAAATATATATGAATATTTCATATATTAAAGAATTAGGGTACTTTATTATACCTATCAATATTCAATATAATTTGTGATTATAAGCTGGGCTAAATTTAACTTTAATTATTAAATATTTTTAGAAAGTTTCAATTTTAATTTAAATTTCATATGCAATCAGTTGTTAATAATAAGCCATGTAGTAAAAACTTACATACTTTCACTACTATTATTCTCTTGTCTTCTTCAGGTTATGCCAACTTGACCAGTATCAGGACTGGTTTGGGAATCCAATAAGTGACCATCATATTTATGAATGCTAAATCTAATGTGTGACTTTTTCCAAATAGGCTTTTACATCAATTTCCATGTTACTAATGTCATAGGTAAAGACAGCAACACCTGAAGAAGAGAGAATAAAATCCCTTGAAATATTATGTTCTATACTAAATTCAGTGATATTACTAAGAGTTGAATGTATTTAAAGAATTTAAATAAAGGTTGAATATTTAATAAAAATATTTAATAAATAGAAAAAAAATGATAGAAATAGTCTGACATAGTTTTCTACAAGCAAAATGATATCATCACAAACTTTCAGACAAATTACACAAAAAAAATCAAGTCAGATGTCACATGATAGCTTGTTAAGCATTTATTTGCAAGCTTTTTATATAACATTTCAGACAAATATTCATAACAGTATTTATTTCACCAAGTTAACAAGTCAATTTAAATCTTCTTTAAAAATAAATGATTGTTTTTATAATACTCATTTTATTTGTAATCACAACAGAACTTCTGTCATCTCTGAAATGTTAGATTAAATTACAAATTAATTATTATTATTAGCTCACAATTTGGATGGGAGGGCACTATCTTGAATCAGTTATTCAGATAAATATTTTATACATCCTTTGAAACTTTTCGTCTGGCGTATTTAACTTTTTATTTTTACCTTAATTTTAATTCAATGCATAAAATATAATTGTCAAAATAACTAACTGAAATTTTTGTAACAAAATACATTTTAATATTCAAGGTGTCACATGTTATATTCTCAGTTTATATTTCATAGCTGTATTAATAAATAGTAGTAATCTACTCCACAATACTACTCAAGAACAATCTGTTTTAAGCAGGAAAATTCAATTGACAAAAGATGAAACTATCAACCAAATTTTTAGGCTGCAAATAGTCTGGAAATTTTATTTGTAGTAATGATTACTTACATTTGCTATAGAGGGCTCTAAAGACTAGCAGCAGATTGAACTAATAAAACGTATTACATTGCTTTGTATAAAACAATTTCCTTTATTTACAACAGTTTTATAATTACGATAGAATGACAGTCTCTTAAGCTAATTGCGCAGACGCTGTGAGAATGTTATTAATAAATGAATACCTTCGAACAACCACATGATATAGTATTTATATAAGAGTAAAAAGGAATCCTCTTACTCTTACGACTCAAATGTTTATATATGAGCAAATCTAAGTAATTCATGGATTAAAATTGCTAAAATGATTAATGTTTAATGGACTTTTACATATAGACCCACACAAAGAAATAGAGGAAGTTAACAATTAAAGATGCCTTGCCCAAATAATTAGATTAGATAGATATATAATGGATAAAGTTTAATAGAAACATTAACTTTGGATAGAATGCTTTTGATAGAAAAAATATGATTTTGTGATTGAAAAGAGTTCACCAATTTTTACACATAAATTTGGAACTGGTCACTTAGCAGAAAAGAAGTATAGAAACTTTAAATAACAAAACACTAAGAAGAGATGTGTGATAGGAGTTACAAAAGATCTTGAAAGCAAAATATGTGGGCCATTGAATAAAATGTATCATTATCATTAAAATATTTAAATAACTAAATTGGAGTAGATGGATATAATGATAAAAGAGTTGATCCAAAATATTATAAAAACCAAAAGAAAAAAGGACCATATGTAATATAATTGAAATAAAGAAGTTTTCTAGTGTGATAAGGAAAACAGTATTCAATTTGAATATACCTTTTTGCTGTAGCAAATTGACAATAATTGAAAATAACATATTGTACCATATATATATATATGAAAAACAAAATCAGCTTGAAATCATGATCTGAAGGTGGAACTAATGAAAGAGGTAGTGAATGCTTACTCTGATGTTTATGTAAACAAACACGCTTTGACAGTGTTTTTGGTAAAACGCCATCTGTTGATCATAAATACAAGCATTGGCAAGTTTAACTTGCTTTTTTGTTTTTCATAAATGTACCTTTGAAGTTTCTCTTGCAATGATATATATTGCAGAGGCTTTTACTATGTGGAGATACTGAACTGATATCAGACCCATATAGCTATCTGGCTTGCTATGCTGATTTTGAAGACATTATGTGTCTAAAAAATTCACGCTTGCAAGCTGAATAGAAATTGTTTCATAAACACTCAGAGTTTAGTGTTTAGATCTAGTTTCTTATTTCCTGTCCTTCACTGATGATAGCAAAATCAGCTTGAAATCATAATCTGAAGGTGGAACTAATGAAAGAGGTAGTGAATGCTTACTCTGACATTTATGTAAACAAACACGCTTTGATGGTGTTTTTGGTAAAACACCATCTGTTAATCATATATATATTGTAACGGGCACATACGATGTTACATTATTTTTTTATTAGTAAACATGAAAAAAATAAAAGTTTGCCAATAAAAACTTCTTTTTTAAGAATTAAAAATTGAAAATTAAATATCATCTAAACTCAAATATATATATATATATATAATCGCACAGATAAAAAAAAATTATTAAAATAAAACTTTATTAAAAATAGAAAAGGTATTTTAAAAGCAAAAACTTAAAAAGATTTAGAGATAAAAATATATCTTTAAGTTTGGAAAACAAATTAATTGGTGTTATTGAAAAATGGAAATGATTGTTTTAATTAGTTAAATATAAACTAGCCCTTGGGCATTTAAAATGTATAAGCAAAGGTCAGATAGGAGAGAAAAACAATGGAATCGGACCTCAGCGAAAGGACCATCACATCGATGATGTAATGTCAATTGAATCCTTAAAATTAATATAAAAGGAAAAGTTTGGAAATTATTAGTTAGTTATTACAAGAGGACAGATATGTGTTAAGTTGGAGAGGGTTGGAGAAGGGATTGAAAGACGCACTTTCAATTCCTTCAGTGGTTATAAAAAAAGAAAGAAAGAGAAATGACCGATCGTTTTCTACATTAAGGACCAGCTAAAGTAAAAGACCTCCTGGATAAATAAAAAACAACAGCTAACTGGATACCAATATCTTCAGGATGGCGTGGGAATTCCCGTTCAAAATTACAAACAACTACAAATTATGGACCTTTTAAAACTGTAAGAACTTTAGATAATTCATGAACATTAAATTAAAAACTTTCCATATTTAAAAAAAAAAAATAGAAATAGATTCCTATCTGACCAAACTAAATTATTTATTAATTAGTTATAATTTTATTTGATGTATTTCTTTTTTGTAAAATCATTTCCATTTTTTTTTTTTGTTCTTTAAGTTTTATTTATGATTTTTGTTTTGCGATAAATTAAATTATATAAATGTTAAACTTAAGTCAGGCATGAATGGCTATATAGATTTGTAAAGTTATATTAGGGGAGGGTAATCTTGGGTTATTTGTTTCATAGTTGAATTAGGTCAATGGATTGGATATATTGGTGTAAGTAGTAGATGTAGTACGAGATTCGCTATGGGCAGAATCGCTTTTCATGCCGCACACTTTCTTTTTGCCTATGGAATGCGATCATAAGTCGGCAAAATGACCGCAGTCTTTTCCTATGGAGTTTTTTTTTATTGCTCTTATCATCAGATAGATGTAGTATTCCTATCTGATGAAAGGCAATTTCTTCTCTTAACCTATTTGTGCTGTCGTAGTCGTATTACATTGAATACATCGATATATCAGATGGATTGAAGTTGGTTTGACTGCGAACTTTTGGCCTAAGGTTAAACAAGGATAGAATATTTTCTTTTCAAATGCAAATCTATGTAGTCTATTCATACTCGACACTCTAAATAAAAATGCATTAAATTTAAGTTGGGTATAGACGCTTGCATGGGTTCGTTACCAGTTAATTATGTTTTTGGTTTTCATATTTGATCAAAATATATAGACATTCGGTAAATACTGATACCTTACGGTGAGTATCTAAGATGTATTTATGTCAGATGTCTTTTAAGTTATTGGTGTCTCTGTGGCATCTTATGATGAATGCTATTGGGTTTCTTATAAATTTCCCTCTGCAATTCCACCAATGATTTTATATTTTGATCGTTTATGTTTATTTTGAAATGTTTTTGACCGTGTAATCTATGTAACCGATTTATACTCAGCATTAAAAACACATTTTATAAATCCATCTGTGCGAACTTATAAAATTTAAAATGTAAACTTATAAAAATTAAAATGTAAAATCAAATTCTAAAATCAAGTTAAAATTATAAAGTAAAAGTAATGTTAAAATGATTCAAAATTTATATGTGCGTTAATAAATGTTTGTGTGTATAATTACTGGCAGTGGCTTATTTGATTCTTTTTTAAAAATATTCTTAGATAAGAATTTATTGTAAAATATAAATCTCTGCTGTTCCATTGAGCTAGTGACAATGGGCTAACGACCGGAATCAACCAATATAAGTTTTTTTTTTTTAAACTTACATATCTGCCTACTATATAAATTTTTCTAGGTTCAAATGCCTAGATGGCGCCCTTGTAGTGCAGATTACAATAAGTCCCTTCCCGGATCATTATAATATATATATATGTATGGTACATGAGTGTTGGCAGTTGATAATATTTAAAAGCTAAAAGATGTAAAATTTAAAAAATCGTTCAATAGTCACAATTTAGTTTTTTTTAGTGGAACTTATTTTTTAGATAAATACAATAAAAGTTATGTGTATGTTAGGCATTACTGATTAATTAAAATAAAGTTAAAATGGGAAAGAATGGAAATACATGCAGATTATTAATCTAGATAAACAAAAGAAATTTAAGTGAATAAAATCATTTCTTTAACAATTTTTTTAGTATTTTTATTACATTTTAGTTTTATATAGCTCAAGAAATTAGAATAAAGAAAGTTTAGACATAAATAGTACTGAATCCCATATAAAAGTTAAAAAATTTAATTATTTACTATTTTTTTTTACTCAAATTGTTTACAAACTTTTTTAAATATACTGCTCTTGGTAATAATATACAGATATGCAAAGTTTTAATTAGATGGAAAATTGTGAAGTGAGTGAAAATTGAGTTACAAGATTTCCCTAAACTGACAGTTTAAAATAATAGAATGTATTTAATAAAATCATATAATAAATAAAACTTATTTACTTAATCTGGTTTTTGCATAAGATGTAGTGTTTTATTTTTTAAAAAAAATAATGATTTAGTGATCCTGGAAGTGTTATAAAAGTTATCAAATGAAGTAAGAAAGTGGGACTAAGGGTAAATATTAAAATGACTAAACTAAGATTTAGTGGGTTTTCAAATAAAAAAAAAAACTAAAGCTTGAAAACAATGAATTAAAAGTTAACAATTACACATATCTTATTGAGATCAAATTAACACATTTGGCATTATAATAAATCCAGTTAATAATAGAGTTAAATTTGAATAGACTTTTTTAGTTAGAAGTAATTTTCAATTAAAAGAAAATATATCTACATTTTTTAAAATAAAAGTTTTTAATAAAAATTTATTTCCAATTCTTACATATGATTTGGAACATGAATGCTTAGTAGAAAAACAATACAGAAATTTTAGACTCCAAAAAAAAAAAAATATGAAGACATGCCTATTAAGGATATCAAAGAGGAAATCAAAAAAGAAATACATAGTGTGAGAACAAACAGTAATGTAGATATAGATAATATGGAGAAATTTCTAAAGAATGACAATAGCTGAATACTCAAAGTGTTAAATTGCACCTGAAGATATTGTAAAAGACTTAGAAGCCCCACATGTGAAAATGTATTGATGGAATATGGAAGTTTTCTGAAGTGATCTAGACAAACTACAAATCAGAGAAACTGTATCACTTTTGGAGTGATGTTCATACTGTAGAACTTCAATAATGTTTCAAACTGATGATGCTCAAGGTGTCAATTATATGCTATATTAAACTTTTAATACTTTCATGAAAGTTGTTATATATATATATATATATATATATATATATATATATATATATATATATATATATATATATATATATATATATATATATATATAACAAATTTGTATAATTAATTATTTTTAATAAATAATAAGAATTTTGTAAAACTCTTGGTGTACAATTTATTTATAAATAACTAATATGAGATGAGATTGACAACTAGAATCAAGGCAAAAATTAGTACTAAAAATATAAATATTTTTGGAATAAAAACGATTTTGATTTTTAAAAAAAAATTACAAGAAGTTTGTCATTGCTCATGATTATGTTATTTGTCATTAACATATAAGTCATTGGTAGATGTCTGACTCTGAAGTGAAAATTTATCAAATTGATTCCAGTAGTGGCACTTTTGATATGCAAACTTTTTATGAGTTTTCCTGCTCTACGTGACTTCGTGCCGTAATAGAATGTGAGACTTCATAATCTAAGATTCTCAGAACATTCAAACTGCTTATAAACTCCTGAGAAATAAAGTTATATAATTAATTTTTGGTTCAAATCTAAAATTAAAAGAGTCATTAATTGCCCTATTGCAGAGTAAAGATATCTCCAATAGTTTTTTCATATAAAGAAATATTAAAAAATGGCCACACTCACCAGTCATTGAGTGATCAGTATTTGAGTGTTTTTCTGTCCTTGCTATATTCTCTAGATAAAATCAATTAGATACTCATTTACTGACTTGAACTGTCTGTGGTCTGATGGTGTAAAAAAAATCCATCTTTTTTAAGTAAGCCAAGATTCAAATCCACATTATATGCCTGACTTGTGGATGTGCTACTGTTGAGTAATGAGATTCTTGATCTTTCCACCATACATACATAAAATGTTTATGATCCCAAAAGCACATATTTCTTTTTTATTTTTTAACAACCTACATTACAAACAATACACTAGTGCACTGAGTATTTAATATTTTAACATTACCACAAATATCAAGTTGCTTGGGCATGTTAATAACGTAAGTGAATCGTTAAGGATCTTGTTTAGTGCAGAGATGGAGTTTCAGACTCTACAATTCAAGATCCATGACGTAGAGATCAACTCTGATCCTTCATTGGTGCTTGAATGTCATGTAATCCATTAAGCAACAATCAGTTATTCAATTAATTTGATTATAGTTATAAAATTTAGATGTTAACATAAAAGGTACTACAGGATGATGGACAACAGTAACTACCATCGACGTAACTATTAGATTTTTATTACTTTTCATAGTATTATTTTAGTTACTTTGTCTGGTTAAAGGCGCGAACGTCATATATACATAATGCTTTATATGAAGTTAATAAAACTGTTTTTCGACCAGCTATTTAACTCCTATCTTAATCGCTTGCACAAACCACATATCCATTGTTTCAGTATTCACAATTTAAAAAAGAAAATATAAAAAAAAAAACTAAAAAAAATAGAAACTAATATAAAAAAATAATTTTTCTACATTTCAATTTTTTTTTTTCATGTGTCAAAACATCGGTCAGGAAACGAACCCGCGATAACTGTTTGTAAGGCGGCTGTGCTGACCACTCGTCCAGTAGATACATACACACACCTATATAAATTTATCTCTAAAATGTATTGTATATTACGGATTGTTATTATTCATGAATTTAGTATCAGTTCTGTTGATGGGAAACCAAATATTGCGAGCAGGAGAACTATTATACTTTTAAGTTTTTTTTAAAAAAAAAAAATAATGGTGTCATCAATTTTTCTAATTTGACCTTTACTGTAACAACAGACAATTATATATATATATATTGAAATACTGATTATTATACGTATTAAAAACTTACAATGATTTTTAACTGGTGATTGGATAATAATACCATTACTTTTTTCTTACTGGTTATTTTAATAAGAAGACATACATTTTAATTAAATTTAATGGGACTATTTTTTAAATATCTGCTGAGCATATATATGCATGTTGGCTGTCATGGTTTCTATTTATTTTGTAAGAAAGATAATTTACAGTTTTGACATTTTTCAATTCTAATTTCACCAAAAAGGTTGAGATAGAGTCAAATCCCAGAGGTGTTGATAAGAAAATTGAACAGTCTTCTAAAATATTATCTAAGAATTTCCATCTCAGCAAGATACTGTTAGATTGAAGCTGATATTCTATTATAAAATGGATTACAATAGTTGCCATAGAGGCCGGCAGGCAATAGTAAGACTGTCATAAGCTGAACTTAGTTTATATTGACAGAAATTTTAATATAAGGATTTTATAAATATAATTTTTAAAAAATGCTGTCTTTATTTTAAATAACTTACATTACTTATAATTTGTGATTAAAATTAATAATTGTGAACCATTTAAAAAAATAATCTTAAAATTAAAATTCAATTGAGACATAATTAAAGATAGAGAAGAACTCTTATCTTCACCCACTTGCTGATTCAATTACCTATTGTTCACAAAAAATATATAAATAGAAAATAAAATTAAAAATTAATAAAAAATGAAATATTAATTTTTTAATTTACATTACAATCATTATTTAAATTTTAATTTTGTATTTCATAATTGAAGTCACCATTGGAAATGGTGCACACGCGTGCGCACACATACTGTTCATACTATTATACTATAAACATGCATGAATTTAAAATTTACCAATTGAAAATTATTTAGGATTTGTATTTCTTATAAGTTATCATTATCAGTTTTTTATAACAAGAATATAAAAAAAAATAATAAACTTTTTTTTTCTTTTCATATGTCATAGCATCGACTGGGAGGCGAAACCACAACCGTTTTTTTCTTTTTACATGTCATACTGCGCTGACCTCTCGGCTAACAACGCTACATTATTGTTGTCATTTTATATGCAAACGTAATTTTAAATAAGTATGTAATAAGTATAAATAAATTAAACTTTCTTCTGTATATATATATATATGATGATCTTGTCTTTCCAAGATGCTTAATAGCTTTTAATCTCCTTGCATTGCTCATATTAAAAAATCTCTACCAATTTTATTTTTTCCATGCACATTTCATAATGCAGTTTCGACAATCTAGCAATTTTTCTCAGAGTTATGAAGAATAAAAAAATAACTCTAAGAAAGAATGCTATATAGGTGAATCTATGATAGTTGCATCTAATCAAATATTATATAAAGTTCATGAAATAAATAAATCTGGCAGCAAATTTTATTTTAAATGTATATTGCACAATTCTTTATTGATTTTTGTTATTTTTTTTATTTTATTTATTAAAGTATGTAATTAATTATTAAATTATATTTTGGCTATGTCCATATCACATGTATATATTAAAACCATCTGTAGTGCATATATGTGTGCATATTTCAATCTTTATTATGTAGCATTTGGTCCTATCCATAAATTTTAAATATCACTACTGAAAGAGTTTGACATCAGATGGCTTGGATATGAAAATGTTATGTATGCTTTTAAAAACAGTACATTCCTTCATTTGTTTCCTTCAGAACTTCCTATTTTAAGCTTCAATATAAAATTTTTACTGTGTGATAGTGTTATAATTTTATATTTAAAATGAGCTCCTGGTGGGTGAATTTTATCAGGGAGAAAAGTTTTCACTATTAATCCAAAACTAATCTGACAAAAATGTTATAATATTATTATTAATAATAAGTGTTTTACCATTTTCTTTACAAATAGGATCCATTAATATATTTAAAAAAAAAATCCTTTAAAACACTTTTTCTATTCAAATCTTTGTTAGTTTTATTTTATAAATCATATTTTATTTCAGTTTTGAGGTTTTGGAAATTCTTTGTAAACATATATATATATATATATATATATATATATATATATATATATATATATATATATATATATATATATATATATATATATATATAATCAATCCTTGACAGTGACCATATAATATGGTCCAAATGCTGGAGGGAATAAAAAATAGTTAATAAAAAAAACAAAATTTGAAAAGAAAAAGTTGGCTAAAGGATTTGTTTTTTAATTTTTAAATGTTATTGTTTATTCATTGATTACCTCATCATCATCATCATTTCCAATCATTATTAATCCACTGCAGGTTAAAGATCTCTCCAAATTCAATCACTTTTCTTTGATCTCTACTCTTTCTGCTTCACATTTACCCCAATACACTTCTTTATTTCACAAACCCATCTCACACATGGTCTCCTCCTAGGTCTTTTATTTAAGTTTACAATATTTGGCCGTAAAATAGATTGATATAATAAATTTGTGCTTTTAAAAACTTACATTAAATTTAGGGAGAGGAATTTGTTGGCATATAATTAAACAAAATTACTGATAGTATACTAACATGTAATTATAATAATCATATGTGTTCATGCAGCTTATGCTGTAGTAAAATAGTGAATTCAACAATTAAAAATTCAAATATTGATTGAAGTCAAATAAAATAAAAAATCTCAGATTGATAAATTGAACAGAATTATTGTACTCAGCTGTTCACTTGGTTGTCCAATATCAGATCCTCCTAAGCAAAGAGTGACAATCTCAAGTTAAAATTCAAGGATTGCATCTCTAGTAGTCATTTCTAGTGTTTGAACTTCCTGTGAACTCCTACACAATATACTATTTGATTTATTTTTTATTTATCAAAGACAAAAAAAAACGTATACATTTCTTGAATATTAAAAACAAAATATCAAACAGTAGGATAGAAAAAAATCATTTTTAATTTCATAGATCTTTTTTATTTCTGATGGCTTATTATAATATATTTCAGCCCACTATAATAATATTGGGATGAATACTAATATTTTCCCACAAAGAAAGAAAGAAAGGATTGTTAATGTCATTTACTTTTCTACTAAAAATGTAAATAAATAAGCTTCATTCAGAAGGTCAAGGAAAATTTGTGTCTCAGATATGATCAAGGATCTTTAGCTCTGAAAATACCACTTTACTACTCTGCAAACTTTATTAATAATTTTTATTAGTAATTTATACTACTGAAATATTACTGCATAAAGTTTACTTTGTAATGATTTTTTTTAAAATGAACTGCAACCAATTAATTTTTAGATTTCATTCAATAATAATTTTATGGTATAAAAGACAAAACTGTAGCAAGTCATTCCGAACAGATGTGCCACGTAGTGCAAGCCATAGTAATAAATTATGGTCATGTGATGTTTTAGTGGCTTAATCTAAGAAGTGATGAAGTTAACAAGTCCTTATACCTTAGGCAAAGTTTTAGCTCCCAAATGGACAACAGCCCATAATTTGCTCATATAGTTTGTCAATTTTTTTCAAATGCATTTATTTTCATTCTAAGCCATTTATTTCAAGCCTAAAAAATAGATGGGCACTCAGTGGTATAGTGTCATAAAATTTCCATCTCCAGACCATATTCTGGATTTTGTCTTTACTAGTGAAAATTGAAGGACAAATCTGGACTAATTCACTTGACAACCTAAAGTAATCATCTTTTATTCCTTAGTATTCAAACAAATATCTTGAAACATTAAAAAAACCATAAAATTTCAAATTCAAGCTAATTCATCTGCATAGTTATTGAGAACTGATATCAAGCTATTTTCTATATAACTCCAGCTTTGAGTTGTAATTTTTTGATAAGCATTTTGTAGTACTGTGCCATCTGGTATTTATTAGAAGAAAGTTCAGCAGCAGGATGAACATGATTATTATTTTTGACACAGAGGCAAAACACTCAATACTGTAGCACCACTCAGTGCAAGCCAGAGTAATCAACAAATGCAGGAAGGTTTGTGCATAAAAACCCTATCTGGTACCTACTCATCCAATATCTCCAGAGGCTTGTGGGTTTCATCAGTGAGGAGCCTTCTCTAAGATCTAATGAAAGCCAGAAGCTAGAAACTAATCTGGGAATATTGAATGAGTAGATACTAGATAGGGTATCTAGTACCTATTTATCCAATATCCCCAGACTAATTTCTAACTTGTGGCTTTCATCAGTAAGGAAGGGTCTTCTCTAAGATCTAGGTGCAGTGCTTTAATATATAGATGCAAGGCTCCTCATTGATGAAAGCCAGAAACTAGCAACTAGTCTGGTAATATTGGGTAAATGCTAGATGGGATTTTTATGCACAAACCTCCCTGTATCCATTGATTGCTCTGGCTTGCATTGAATGGTGATACTGTATGGATGTTTGCATCAGTAAAAAACTACTCGTGTAAGCATAAAAAATTGTGATTATGTATTGTTTTTTTTAAATGACTAATTAGAGTTTTTAATTATAATTTTTAATTGGTAAGGGACATAATTAATATTAGTCATGTTTTGTAACAATTTAATTTCTAATATTGAATTTTAAAAATCTTAACACATTTCACTTTTCAGCAAAAAAACTTTTATTATTGATTACAGTTTCGACTGTACCATGCAGTCTTCATCAGATCTACAAAATTTGAACACACATAAAAATACAACCATTAAAATACATTATTTTATATAAAATTATTAAATTCCTATCAAACTTTTAAATTTTTTAAAAATATTTCCTAACCTTTTCAATTCATATAATATCATTAACATATTTACCATCTTATTTTATATATTTTTAAAATCTTTTTATCCTCTTTTCTTTATAACATATAACTTTAATACATATAATATTTACATTATAAAGTAATTTTAATTACAATACTCCAAAAGGTTTAATCACTATCAATATAATATTTCTTTATCTTTTATTCTAACTAAATATTTATTTCCATTCATTTTACCTTCTTAATTATTCCATATAAAATATTCTTATCTTATTCTATTCTTTCAACTTTCTCTATCCTCCATCTTACTCTAGTAATTCAACTTCCTTTTTAACCTCCCTTTCATATTCTATCCTACAGCTCCCTCTATTAACTATTTTATAACTATTAATATTTTTTACTATTTCTATCACATCCAAAAAAAACTTTCTTTTTCTCTTATACTATTATTTCCTTTTATAAAGAAAATTAAACCAAATCTTAAAAAAAATGGGGGAGGGGTAAAAACAATAATAGCATAAAAGGAAATAATAGTATAAGAGAAAAAGAAAGTTTTTTTGAAGTGTGATAGAAATAGTAAAAACTATTAATAGTTATAAAAATAGTTAATAGAGGGAGATGTAGGATAGAATATGAAAGAGAGGTTAAAAAGGAAGTTGAATTACTAGAGTAAGATGGAGGATAGAGAAAGTTGAAAGAATAGAATAAGGTAAGAAAATTTTATATGGAATAATTAAGATGGTAAAATGAATGGAAATAAGTATTTAGTTAGAATAAAAGATAAAAAAAGATTATATTGATAGTGATTAAAAAAATTTTTTTGGAGTAGTGTAATTAAAATTACTTTATAATGTAAATAATATATTTATTAAAGTTATATGTATAGGTATATGTTATAAAGAAAAAAGGATAAAAAAGATTTTAAAAGAATATAAAATAGGATAGTAAATATGTTAATGATATTATATGAATTGAAAAGGTTAGGAAATATTTTTAAAAAAATTTAAAAGTTTGATAGGAATTTAATAATTTTATATAAAATAATGTATTTTAATGGTTGTATTTTTATGTGTGTTCAAATTTTGTAGATCTGATGAAGACTGCATGGTACAGTCAAAACTGTAATCAATAATAAAAGTTTTTTTGCTGAAAAGTGAAATGTGTTAAGATTTTTGAAATACAATATTATATATGAAGACAGCAAAAACAGGGAAGAAGAAAAGAATTTAGAAGGACTAATTTAATTTTTATTATAGACTATTATTTTACTTATCAGTCACTTCGGTGTTTAATTTAAATAAATCATCACTTTTCCCTAAGCTATGGTATATATATATATATATATATATATATATATATATATATATATATATATATATATATATATATATATATATATATATATATATATATATATATTGTGCCCTTTTGTATGGGTCACCATCTAATTTTTGTGCTAATCTGTTAAAAATTTTAAATTTGAGATATATTTGAATATGTGATGTTAATTTTGCTTATGGTAATATTTTAAAAGGTTTAATTAAAGCAATCTATGAGTATTTGATATGTGAAATTGTGCTGAAATTGAGAGAGACATTTTAAGTAAAGATGATAGTAGTATATGGTTGGGAAAACTGGCCATAGTTAATACTGCATTAATATATTTAATAAGTAGGTATTTAAAACTAAAAGTGTTTAAAAGACAAGTTAAAATTAAATGCATATATTTATTATTGATAAAATAATGTTATAAAAGAATATAAATATTTTTAATTATTATAAATACTTAAATAGAAGATTAATATTTGATTTTAATAATATCGAATTATTAATTTAAAATCTGTTATAATATCTTATTTATTTTAAAAAATGTTTATTTTAAAAATGCAATTGTTAGTTATTTTTAGATTATAACAAGCGTTTCTTGTGTTGTAAAGAACAGATGTTAGTTAAATATGCACACACATGCTTGGAAGTTATCTAATAAAGTTGTACAACTATTTTAAAAATCATGTTATAAAATTTATAAATAATACGTGAGCTATCACGAGATAAAATAAAGATAAATCAATGTAGAATATTAAATCTGATTTTTTAAAAGTATTGCTTTAAAAATATAACGTATAAAAAAGACTTAGTTTATTTTAAATAATCTTCTAAAAGTTAAAATTAAAATCAAGTAAGTAAGAATATTTTAAAAGAATGTTTAGTGGATTTAAATAAATGATAAAGATTATTTTAAAAATTTAATAATGTAGTAAATATTAAATATTAAATAAGTCATTATTTATTTTTAATTTTGTGTTGTTGGTAAATATGTAAATAAGCCAGCAAGTTGATTGTTTAAATGTACCAATCAGATGGGAAGTTTCTTCCGGTATAAAAGCTTAGTTCAATTGTTAGGAGAGGACTCTGTGATTGAATTTTCAAGTTAATTGTGTTATTAAAAATAGCAAAGTAAATTTGATAGACGCTCTCAAAATCAATTTTAAAATTATAAGAGTGTCATTGTAAATAATTTATAAAAGTTTTAAATGATAGACATGCAGTGTTAATTTAATTTTCCCTATCAATCGTCTCTATATTGAAGCTCAATTTACAAGCAAATGGTCATGGAAACATCATATATAGTGATAATATATCGGAAACTTTATACTAGAAATATGACAAACGCTGGATTAGTTCGGAAATTTACGAGATGGAGAAAAGTAGTATTTTGGACAGTATATAATTTTAAAAGCTAATTGCTATTGATTATTAAAAATAGATATTTTAAAGAATAAAATACTTCTTTATGAAGAAAGTATTTTTACAAGCTACAAATTTAAATATATATCTTAAGTAAAGATATTAGAAATAAAAGTAGCTTTGAATACTTGCCTTGTTAAGTCTTTATGATTAAAAGACTGAATGTGGACAATTTTAAAAAGGCAAATAGATTGAAAATATATTTAGCTAGAAATCTTAATATAATAAAAATTATTATATTGAAATAATTTAAACGCTGGTCGTTTTAGATGAAGAAGCTTATTCTTACCTGGATATTTTGTTAAGAAATGCGCAAGTAATACGTGGATGTCCAAGTCAATTAAAATAATTAAATGATAATTTTTCATAAACTATAGACTAATATAAGATAATAACTTTAAATAATATTTTTCAAGAACTGTATCCGGATCAGATAAACTATTTAAATTTTATTATATTTTATGGAGGAGTTGATTAACTTTTATTTATTTTAAAAGAACGTTTTCATTTTTATAAACTTTTTAAAAAACACGTGATAGACCGGAAAATGGAAATGGTGTTTTAGTGAATGTGTACCTAGGATTAAAGAACTATATGATGGAAAAGAAGACATCGCTGGAATTACGTAATATGAATTCTGTTTTATTTATCTAACATAAAATTTAAATATTATTAATTTATTAAAAATAAGATAGGTACATTTCTTAAAATAATAACTAAAAATAATATAATAATTAATCACATAAGTTTATTTTATAATTAATATAACACGTAATATGTTAAAGAATGATTGTGAGTGTAAATATGAATTATTTTATGAAGCTGTAATTCCGAAGAATATTGGAGATGGACTGTACATTGAATCATTGCTTATGGTAAAAATTGTATAATAATAATAATTTTGATATTTTTAATATGTTTTCTTTAGATCATCCAAATGTTATGTTATTTGAATGAATGTATAAATATTTTAATAAAAATACACACACATTATATTGGCAGTAACAGTTTTATGTAAATATGCATAATTTGAATTTATGATATAAATATGATACAACATTACATAAGAAGCTTAGAAATAATTATATGATTCTTTCGTAAATAAATTTTGATATTTTTTTTTTTTTTTTATATGTTATAATATTAGAATTATATTTATTATTCATAAGTAATTAGTTTATTGCAAGTTAGGAAGAGATCTCAAAGTCTATATTTTATTTTTGTTTTATTGGATAAATTAAGTTAAGTTTTATGTAGAAGTTTATATTTGGATTGAAGATTTACCGAATATAGATGATGAAGTATAAATAGTTTGGATAATTAGTTTTATTTAAAATTGATGATTGTTTTTCCGGAAAGTTTAAATAAGTTTTAAAGGATGTTTTGTAGATAGAAAGTTATTAAGAAGGAGTAGAATAACACATAAAGTAAAGTAATAATTTTACATAGAAAAGAATCATAGAATTTATCTAATATAATACTTTATGAATTTGAAATTGATGAATAATTTAAATATTATTATTTAACAGTACATATATGTAATGCATATTTGATAAAACATGTAGCATGAATTGCATTAAATGAAATATAAATTATAATCAATTATTGTTATTACATTACAAAGATACATTAGTTTCTATATTATGCTATTAGAGTAATGCTGATAGTAAAATAAACACATACTAGTACATAATGAAATAAGTAACAGTAATACTTAAGTGATGTAGCAATTTAGTTAGTAAAGTTTAATTGTTTACATATACTACATAAATATTGTTTACATAAATTTTTCTGTGTAATAATTGAAGTTCACTGATATTTATTTAAAGTCTAAGTTTTAAAAGCATACTTCAATGTTATTAGTACAGCATTAAAAGAATGTATAATTACTTATTAGGAGTATGAAGTAATAACGGTGTAAACATATTGTATTATTATTTTATTTTTAATTTCTTTGTTTTCCTAATTTTGAACTGTAAATATTGTAAATAAATTCATGGTTAAAGTTAATGTAAATAAATTTGTTTAATTTGTTTTAAAAGTGTGTCGAGTTCATTATTTTACACCACAGCATTTGACAACGGATAATTTGAATAAACATAATATTTGCACAATATGAATTTATTATTATTATTTAGAAATAAACACAATATTTTCTTGATATCATTTTATAAGAATTGATTGACATTAACATATAATATTATTATGGTCATAGGGTAATTATAATGCACATTATAAGAGTACAATATTATTTATTGCCACAGATTATTGAATTATAAGATTTTGATCTATTCCAAAATTAAGATGCTATATGAAAATAAAAGATATACATATAATTGTTTATTTAATGATTGATGATATAACAGAAATAGATAAGATTAAGTTATACCATAAGATTAGTATTATATATTATTATTAGAATAAGTTAGGTGTATTTAGGTTTGATATAAAATCCCTTATCATACTTATTTACATGGATTATTATTACTTTAAGATAATTAGAAGAGCCTGAGATTATTTAATTATATAAAAAATTAAAAGTTGAGATTTATTTTATTATTATTAAAGATAATTTATTTTATTTAAAAGCCATAAGAATGCTGTAGATGTAGTAAGAGGATAGTAAGGAGGTAATAGTATTCTTATGCCATTGAGACAATGTCTTGGGAGATATTGACTCAATGTAAATCTACTTATTACTTTGTAACTTTACTTCACAGTCTCATGATTTTGATAAATACTTATTTAATTAGTACATACTATAGAACTATATTGATTTTAATAATGGATAATAAATTTAATTAGAATATGATAGTATAAAAGTAAATTAAAGATAGATATGCAAATTTTAATTAAGCATTATAATTTAATTGAGCTAGTCGTATTTCAAACTATATTATACATCGAGAAGTAAGGGTACAATATATATATATATATATATATATATATATATATATATATATATATATATATATATATAATTGTTTTATGTTGTTTTTTAAATGTTACTTTTGTTCTTTTGCTATTTAATTGCAATATTCAAAGGTGTGGCTTAATTTAAGTTTTTAATTTTAGAAGTATTTTTATTCAAATTTTTATTTACTTTTCAAATAAAAAAATCTTACTTGAAAAATATTCTATGTTTAAAAAGTATTTTTTAAAAATATAGCATATTGTATTGTGAAACTTTATTAAATAGAGTTGTTTACAATTATTTTACTTCCAATTGTCTAGAAGTCTTTCTCAGAGTTATAAAATTCAATTGCTTTATATTATATAAAGAAGGCAACAGAACCTTGGTCATGCACTTTTATGAATTTACCATTCTTGGCCATGAACATCAGTTTAAAAAAGCATAAGTTGACCACTTAGAGTTTATCATTATAGATGCTGACCTTTGCTCACCTTATTGAAATCAGGGCTTTAACCAGGGTTTGAACTATATTTAATAAACAAATTGTACAAACATATATTCTGTAGCAGGAGAGAGATAGGATCTCATTTTTCACCACTTGTAATTAGAAATAAATAATGAATTTTGATTTTTACTGTAATAAATAGTCTACTTATAAAGAACTGACTATGCATGTAATATAAAAAGATAACAAACCTCTGGTCATGTGCATTTATGAATTTACATGAACTCAACCTTGAGCATCAATTAAAAAAAAACCACTTAACTACAAATACAAATCAATGGAAAAAATCAATATTACATATATTAAACAATAAATTTATTTTTTAAATTCATGCAATTTGATATTTACCATCAAACCAATAGTCTAATAGTATTTTGTCTTCTATATATATATATACGAAAAAAGCTCAAGTCTATACAGGTTTACAAATGTAAATACAAGAAAGGAGATCACATTCTAAGAAATACCAATATATATATATATATATATATAACAATCTCAATCTTCACACTTTAAATCTATTTAGTCTTGAGCATTATACACTTTGTTATCTAAGAAATATATCGTTTCCGTGCAGTTTGAAAGTTAAAATTAATTATTTCTTAGTCTGTTTTTAGAATAGGTTATATTTGTTTAATGAGGTTTATAAAACTTCATTGAATTAATAATTTTACTTTCTTTAGTCAAGTTGCAATCTTTAATGTCAATATAAATATATTAGACCTTAAATAAATGTTGATATCCACATTTTTTTATTATAAAAAGTAGGTTGCCTTGACAACAGATTGAGATTGAGATTGATATTGGTTTGGTTTAAAATGACACTGATTTCTTGTATTTACATATATATTTTTAAATATAAGCAAATTCCATTACAATTATATATATATATATATATTTAATAAATATTGCAGAGTTCTCTATTAATGAAACTTAAAACTAACATTTATATATTAGAATTATACCATCATTAAAATATGTAAAAAAAACATAAATCAATAATATTAAACAATAAAATACAGTAAAATATAAATCCATATAATGTAAATAATTATTTACATAAATATAGTACTAATGTATTATATGTGCAAACTAATGAGACTTTTTTGTCTTTTTAACCTTTATTTTAATATATAAATATATCTAACACATTAAGTAAAATTGAAAATACAATGTAATCATGCTACATAATTGCATAAATACATCTATCACCAATCAAATACAATAAATAGTATATATCATATTTATAATAATCATGTTTTATCTAAAATGATATTCCATTTTTATAGTATAGAACTTTTTATAATATTAAAACATAGAGATTCATATGTTTATTATATATATATATGTCATATTATTATTACTATTTGCGGGATATTCCGTGTAGTGAAAAAGCTAAATGCTGACGTTTCAGTACAATATCAAGTACCTTCCTCAGAGCGTCCTCTTTCTCAAATCATAAGAATTCATGTGAGATTTAAAATCGTTTTATCGTTTTCTTTCTCCTCATATTTAAATTCTATTGGTTGAGAAGTTTTAAAATTTATTTTCTCTTCCAATAGTTTCTTCCAAATGTTGTTAATCTTCTTTAACTCACACCTTTCATTTATGCTCTTGGGCCTTTTAGATGTTTTGATTGAAAGAAGGGAAGATGGTTCTTTATCCCATGGTATATATAAAAAACCAACACACACTGGGAGATATCTGCATTTTTCCTCTCATCACCATCCTGCACAACTATTTTCAGTGGCAAAGACATTATTGGATAGAACAAAGAGACTTTCTGATGATAGCCATTTTCACCGGGACCTTTTTGCTACTAATAAAATGCTTCTTCATAATGGTTTTAATTACAAAATTATTAATAGGGCTTATACATATCAAAAGAAAAAAGATTTTGATACATCAAAAATTAAGACAATTTTGCCATATATTAAAGGAGTAACTGATAGAATTGGTAACATTTTAAAGAATAATAATATTCACACAATTTACACTACTTATAAAAAAATTAGTGAAATATTTCCTCTTCCTAAAGATAAAATTGCTTTGGAGTGTCATGGTGTGTATGAAATTCCATGTAGGGTCTGTCCACATACATATATAGGACAGACTAATCGTAGAATAAATATTAGAAAGGAAGAACACATTCTGGCAGTGAGAGAAAAATCCAATTCATCAGCTATTTATTCTCATATTAAATTAACAAATCATGATATCAATTTTGAAAAAACAAATATTTTAGCAAAAATTGAACAATATGACCAGAGATTGCTAAGAGAAGCTATAGAGGTTTTTAAAAGGCCCAAGAGCATAAATGAAAGGTGTGAGTTAAAGAAGATTAACAACATTTGGAAGAAACTATTGGAAGAGAAAATAAATTTTAAAACTTCTCAACCAATAGAATTTAAATATGAGGAGAAAGAAAACGATAAAAACGATTTTAAATCTCACATGCATTCTTATGATTTGAGAAAGAGGACGCTCTGAGGAAGGTACTTGATATTGTACTGAAACGTCAGCATTTAGCTTTTTCACTACACGGAATATCCCGCAAATAGTAATAATAATATGACATCTTTTATCCGTGAAAATATTAGAATTAATATATATATATATATGTATTGTAATTATAATTGAAATACTATTTTTAATGGTTTACAAACAATTACAAACAATCTTTAAATCTGCAGAAGTACTTTCGGTTACTTTCTAACCTGCCTCAACTGCCATTAAATTCAAAAACTAAAAGCAGAAGCAAACGTCATCAATTCAAATTCCACGAATCTCGTATTTTAATGTTAGAAGCTTGTCGATTTATTAAATGCATTTTATTCCTGTTTATAAAAATTGCCTCTTTAATTTTTCTTTTACTATGGTTTCTCTCCTCGTGAAGAATTTTTACATTTTCAAAATTAAATTTAAATTTATATTTACATGTTTTTTCATGATCGAAGAAAACTGAAGAAGATATTAAATCACCATTATTTTTATTTTTTACACGCTTATATAACAATTCGTGTTCCTTCAATCTTTTCTCAATGCTGCACCTAGATTCACCTATATATGATAGCATACAATCACAAAAAATTTGATATATGACATTACTTTTTTGCTTGACAGGTATGACATCCTTAGAATTATTAACTAATTTATTAATATTGTTTGGAACATAGAATGAAACATTAAATACATTCTTATATAAATCCTTAAAAAATTTTACTTGTGGATTTGAAATAAATGGAATAGATATCCATTTTTTATTATTAATCTTCATTTCTTTTAAATTATAATAATTTTTTTTAAAATTGACTTAAAGTATTGTTTATTTGTTCCATTTTATAACCAACATCAAGCAATTCCTTGGCAAATATCTCAATATTTTTCAATTTATCACTTTGGTAATGACATAATTTTTCATTCCAAAACAAAAAAGATTTAAAACTTGCCATCTTATGCATCATTGGTACTTTTGATTTACAATTTATATATCCTCTTTTTTGCAATGGCTTAATTATTAGTTTATAATTTAATATACTGTTATCTCTTGTGATCATTAAATCTAAATAGTTAATCTTATAGTCCTGTTCTTTTTCAATAGTCCATTTCAAGCCATTCAACTTATTTAATTCCTCTATAAGCAAATTTATACTATTAGTGTTTCCACAGACAAAAACATCATCCACATATCTTTTGTAAATTTTAATATCTCCAAAATTACACATATTTAAAATACTACTCTCATATGTAGATAAAACGAAATTGCAAACTTGTGCAACTACAGGCAATCCCATAGGCCAACCTTTGTTCATTTTATAATATTGACCTTCAAAAGATGCAACAATGTTATCATTAAAAAATTTTAAAGAATCAATGATAAATTTTATCATATATTTACAAATATTTTTACTTTTTAATGCATGTTCAATTATTTTTATGGAATTCATTCTATCAATAGATCCATACATTTCTGTAACATCCAATGAAGCAATAATATCATTTTCATCAATAATTAAATTTTTAATACTATTTACAAAGTCAAACGATGAAGCAATAGTATTTTCCCCAAATCCTAAAAAGTCTTGTAAAAGTTTACCAATATATTTAGAAGTCTGATATATAAAGGAACCACCAAAATCTATCATAACTCGCAAAGGATTACCTTCTTTATGTAATTTTATATTTGCAAAAATACGAGGACATATAGCACAAGAAGGATATATCATATAGTATACATTATTATTTAAAACTTTATTTTTAGCACTTTTTAAAATATTGTTAATAAACTTCATTCTTTGACCATCCATATTATAATCTTCAATCAAAAAGAAACCAAGTTTGTCCATTTGCATTTTAATTTTATTAATATATTGATATTTCGTCAACAAGCACATACGCAAACCTTTGTCCTCTTTCAAACAGATCATATCATCAATCTTCAATTTCCATTTAAATTCCGAAATAGCCAATTGCCATGATTTATCATAAGATATTGTATCAAATCTATTGCAATTAATTTTCTTAATAATATCATCAGCAAAATTATCATTACCAGGAATCATTTCAAAGGTATTTTGAACAGCTGCAATTAGTTCCAAATTATAATCTTTCCAAATACCACCAACGTATTTAGCTCCGTGACTTAAAACGTATTTCTGAATTAAATGTATCCTATTATTTGATAAATTAACAAAGTTTAAATCTTTATAAGCATGTGGATATCGCTTATTAAATAAAAAATCAACTTTTTTCTCAAATTTGTTATATAATTTACGTTCAATTACTTTAAATCCATTTTCACAAATAATTTTATATTCGTTCCAGGCACACCATTCATTTAAAATTATTAAATGTTCAATTGCTTTCAAATATTTACGAATATCAAAAAGTTCCTTTTTACAACTCTTAATAATATTATTTAAAATAATCAATTTTAATTTATCCAAACATTTTGGTATTAAATTTATACAGCTGTTCAATTTTATGCTACAACAATTCGGGAATATCTGAAAAATTTTACAAATCTTGAAAAAACGAAGTTTGCACTTCAGCTTAATAATCTTTTTACATTGTCTCCACCATTCTTTAACGATCCACCATTTTCTAAAATTACTTGAATCCATTGTGTTAAATATATGTAAAATAAATAAAATATCTGTTAATTAAAAACAATATTGTAATTATAATTGAAATAATATTTTTAACGGTTTACAAACAATCTTTAAATCTGCAGAAGTACTTTCGGTTACTTTCTAACCTGCCTCAACTGCCATTAAATTCAAAAACTAAAAGCGGAAGCAAACATCATCAATTCAAATTCCACGAATCTCGTATTTTAATGTTAGAAGCTTGTCGATTTATTAAATGCATTTTATTCCTGTTTATAAAAATTGCCTCTTTAATTTTTCTTTTACTATGGTTTCTCTCCTCGTGAAGAATTTTTACATTTTCAAAATTAAATTTAAATTTATATTTACATGTTTTTTCATGATCGAAGAAAACTGAAGAAGATATTAAATCACCATTATTTTTATTTTTTACATGCTTATATAACAATTCATGTTCCTTCAATCTTTTCTCAATGCTGCACCTAGATTCACCTATATATGATAACATACAATCACAAAAAATTTGATATATGACATTACTTTTTTTTGCTTGACAGGTATGATATCCTTAGAATTATTAACTAATTTATTAATATTGTTTGGAACGTAGAATGAAACATTAAATACATTCTTATATAAATCCTTAAAAAATTTTACTTGTGGATTTGAAATAAATAAAATAGATATCCATTTTTTATTATTAATCTTCATTTCTTTTAAATTATAATAATTTTTTTTTAAATGGATTTAAAATGAACAAAGGTTGGCCTATGGGATTGCCTGTAGTTGCACAAGTTTGCAATTTCATTTTATTTACATATGAGAGTAGTATTTTAAATATGTGTAATTTTGGAGATATTAAAATTTACAAAAGATATGTGGATGATGTTTTTGTCTGTGGAAACACTAATAGTATAAATTTGCTTATAGAGGAATTAAATAAATTGAATGGCTTGAAATGGACTATTGAAAGAGAACAGGACTATAAGATTAACTATTTAGATTTAATGATCACAAGAGATAACAATATATTAAATTATAAACTAATAATTAAGCCATTGCAAAAACGAGGATATATAAATTGTAAATCAAAAGTACCAGTGATGCATAAGATGGCAAATTTTAAATCTTTTTTGTTTCGGAATGAAAAATTATGTCTTTACCAAAGTGATAAATTGAAAAATATTGAGATATTTGCCTAGGAATTGCTTGATGTTGGTTATAAAATGGAACAAATAAACAATACTTTAAGTCAATTTAAAAAAAAATTATTATAATTTAAAAGAAATGAAGATTAATAATAAAAAATGGATATCTATTCCATTTATTTCAAATCCACAAGTAAAATTTTTTAAGGATTTATATAAGAATGTATTTAATGTTTCATTCTACGTTCCAAACAATATTAATAAATTAGTTAATAATTCTAAGGATGTCATACCTGTCAAGCAAAAAAGTAATGTCATATATCAAATTTTTTGTGATTGTATGTTATCATATATAGGTGAATCTAGGTGCAGCATTGAGAAAAGATTGAAGGAACATGAATTGTTATATAAGCGTGTAAAAAATAAAAATAATGGTGATTTAATATCTTCTTCAGTTTTCTTCGATCATGAAAAAACATGTAAATATAAATTTAAATTTAATTTTGAAAATGTAAAAATTCTTCACGAAGAGAGAAACCATAGTAAAAGAAAAATTAAAGAGGCAATTTTTATAAACAGGAATAAAATGCATTTAATAAATCGACAAGCTTCTAACATTAAAATACGAGATTTGTGGAATTTGAATTGATGACGTTTGCTTCCGCTTTTAGTTTTTGAATTTAATGGCAGTTGAGGCAGGTTAGAAAGTAACCGAAAGTACTTCTGTGGATTTAAAGATTGTTTGTAAACTGTTAAAAATATTATTTCAATTATAATTACAATATTGTTTTTAATTAACAGATATTTTATTTATTTTACATATATTTAACACAATGGATTCAAGTAATTTTAGAAAACGGTGGATCGTTAAGGAATGGCGGAGACAATGTAAAAAGATTATTAAGCTGAAGTGCAAACTTCGTTTTTTCAAGATTTGTAAAATTTTTCAGATATTCCCGAATTGTTGTAGCATAAAATTGAACAGCTGTATAAATTTAATACCAAAATGTTTGGATAAATTAAAATTGATTATTTTAAATAATATTATTAAGAGTTGTAAAAAGGAACTTTTTGATATTCGTAAATATTTGAAAGCAATTGAACATTTAATAATTTTAAATGAATGGTGTGCCTGGAACGAATATAAAATTATTTGTGAAAATGGATTTAAAGTAATTGAACGTAAATTATATAACAAATTTGAGAAAAAAGTTGATTTTTTATTTAATAAGCGATATCCACATGCTTATAAGGATTTAAACTTTGTTAATTTATCAAATAATAGGATACATTTAATTCAGAAATACGTTTTAAGTCACAGAGCTAAATACGTTGGTGGTATTTGGAAAGATTATAATTTGGAACTAATTGCAGCTGTTCAAAATACATTTGAAATGATTCCTGGTAATGATAATTTTGCTGATGATATTATTAAGAAAAGTAATTGCAATAGATTTGATACAATATCTTATGATAAATCATGGCAATTGGGTATTTTGGAATTTAAACGGAAATTGAAGATTGATGATATGATCTGTTTGAAAGAGGACAAAGGTTTGTGTATGTGCTTGTTGACGAAATATCAATATATTAATAAAATTAAAATGCAAATGGACAAACTTGGTTTCTTTTTGATTGAAGATTATAATATGGATGGTCAAAGAATAAAGTTTATTAACAATATTTTAAAAAGTGCTAAAAATAAAGTTTTAAATAATAATGTATACTATATGATATATCCTTCTTGTGCTATATGTCCTCGTATTTTTGCAAATATAAAATTACATAAAGAAGGTAATCCTTTGTGAGTTATGATAGATTTTGGTGGTTCCTTTATATATCAGACTTCTAAATATATTGGTAAACTTTTACAAGACTTTTTAGGATTTGGGGAAAATACTATTGCTTCATCGTTTGACTTTGTAAATAGTATTAAAAATTTAATTATTGATGAAAATGATATTATTGCTTCATTGGATGTTACAGAAATGTATGGATCTATTGATAGAATGAATTCCATAAAAATAATTGAACATGCATTAAAAAGTAAAAATATTTGTAAATATATGATAAAATTTATCATTGATTCTTTAAAATTTTTTAATGATAACATTGTTGCATCTTTTGAAGGTCAATATTATAAAATGAACAAAGGTTGGCCTATGGGATTGCCTGTAGTTGCACAAGTTTGCAATTTCGTTTTATCTACATATGAGAGTAGTATTTTAAATATGTGTAATTTTGGAGATATTAAAATTTACAAAAGATATGTGGATGATGTTTTTGTCTGTGGAAACACTAATAGTATAAATTTGCTTATAGAGGAATTAAATAAATTGAATGGCTTGAAATGGACTATTGAAAAAGAACAGGACTATAAGATTAACTATTTAGATTTAATGATCACAAGAGATAACAATATATTAAATTATAAACTAATAATTAAGCCATTGCAAAAAAGAGGATATATAAATTGTAAATCAAAAGTACCAATGATGCATAAGATGGCAAGTTTTAAATCTTTTTTGTTTCGGAATGAAAAATTATGTCATTACCAAAGTGATAAATTGAAAAATATTGAGATATTTGCCAAGGAATTGCTTGATGTTGGTTATAAAATGGAACAAATAAACAATACTTTAAGTCAATTTAAAAAAAATTATTATAATTTAAAAGAAATGAAGATTAATAATAAAAAATGGATATCTATTCCATTTATTTCAAATCCACAAGTAAAATTTTTTAAGGATTTATATAAGAATGTATTTAATGTTTCATTCTACGTTCCAAACAATATTAATAAATTAGTTAATAATTCTAAGGATGTCATACCTGTCAAGCAAAAAAGTAATGTCATATATCAAATTTTTTGTGATTGTATGTTATCATATATAGGTGAATCTAGGTGCAGCATTGAGAAAAGATTGAAGGAACACGAATTGTTATATAAGCGTGTAAAAAATAAAAATAATGGTGATTTAATATCTTCTTCAGTTTTCTTCGATCATGAAAAAACATGTAAATATAAATTTAAATTTAATTTTGAAAATGTAAAAATTCTTCACGAAGAGAGAAACCATAGTAAAAGAAAAATTAAAGAGGCAATTTTTATAAACAGGAATAAAACGCATTTAATAAATCGACAAGCTTCTAACATTAAAATACGAGATTCGTGGAATTTGAATTGATGACGTTTGCTTCCGCTTTTAGTTTTTGAATTTAATGGCAGTTGAGGCAGGTTAGAAAGTAACCGAAAGTACTTCTGTGGATTTAAAGATTGTTTGTAATTGTTTGTAAACCGTTAAAAATATTATTTCAATTATAATTACAATATTGTTTTTAATTAATGGATATTTTATTTATTTTATATATATATATATATTCTCACAATTTGTTTTACTCAGTATCCATAAATTACATAAATTATGCAAATTTATTATGCCATCCTATAGCCATATTATTCTTTTTACTTTTATTAATTTTGGTATATAAAAAATACATATTTTTCCATGTTTTGAATATTTTCTTTTCTTTACAGTACCATTTTTTTTATTTATTATCAATCCAATAATAAAGATTTTGCTATTTGTTCATGTATTTCTATGTTATATTCTCTTATTTCATTTTTGTTGTATTATATATGTACTCCAGAATAGTATTTTAAATGAATTTCATTTTTTGTGAGTAGTTCCATATATTGTTCCCTCTTTTTTTTTCTTCTTATTAAACATTATATTATATATTTAATAAATTTGTATTATAATCTTGATATATATTGTACCATCTTGATCTAAATTTAAAACCAGAATCATTATGTTCCTAAACATATATAGTATCTTACTTTATTTTTCAGTTGTTTTAAAAGATCAATAAGTTACAATATTAATAAATAGTTATTCATAATCCATTGTAATATAAGAAAATATTCATGATTTTTTAATTTAATTTTTTTGACAGATAGTATATTACATTAACATTATATTAAATTAATATATTAATAGTATATTAAATTAATAAAGTTAATATTTTATTATTAGAAAGATTGAATAGATTGAAGACCATATTGATATAATCATATATTAATATTTTATTTTTATTTTGCTGTATACAAATAATACATAAACCTAAATAAATGTACATTCAATTATTATTCAGTGTGTGTGTATGCACGCATGTGTATGTGTATTAAATTAGTACATTTAAAATAAGATGAAATCATACTATTTTTTAATTTCATTTATATACAATTATTTTAATAAATATTTTTAAAAATAATTTGTAGAATATTGTATATTAAATAAATAAATTTAAAAGGTATATTTTATTTAGATTGAGATTTTCAAATGTATTTCAATTTGTAGATTCATTTTAATATATTTTATTTTATTATTTTTTTTTAAATGTTTATTTATTATGGAGTTAAGAACTATTTTATTTGATGGATGCTGTGAAAATAAATGTTTTAAAGAACTTTTTTATGGAGTGAAATTTAACTCTTTATAACAGAAACAATAGCAAAGGGTTATCTTTGAGTGAAACCATAGAAACAATATCTAAGCTAATGACTTCAATGTAAAAAAAAAATGTTTTATTATTAGAAAATGAGTATACAAAGCCTGTGATTTTAGATCAACCTGTCTCTCTTAATCTGCATTTTCAATAAGCAAAATCAATGTGTTTTATTTAAAAATTAATAGTTTAATTGCAGTAATAATAATGAATAGCCAAGTAAAAAAAAGTTTGCTTTAAAAACGTTGTGTATTTAGAAATCTAAGCCATCTTGAAATGAAATCATCTTAATGTACAACACATTATAATGCCTAAGAAATATGGAATAATCTTGGTGATATAGTATATACATATTTGCCATAAGATAATTAAAAGCATATACATTGAAATGAATTATGGATTAGTTAGGAGATATAGATTTCTGAAGAATAGGGGCAATCAAAACTGTAAACTGTAAAAGAGAGTGATAAATAAAGCATTGTGTAACAGTAGTAAAGTGCATGGATGATTTAGTTTTATATGGCACTATGAATTAACTTTATCAAAGAGTTAAATAGTGTAATATTTATATAAAAATGAAAACATTAATGTAACAAGGATTTACTATGGAGTATGTTATTTAAAAATGCTTACTTCATTTAGTTGGATAAAATCCAGTTTTTAAATTATGTCAGTGGAATATATAAACTGAGTTTCTGATATAATGTTTATTTAAAGGATCATGTATTATATATGAATTAATAAGGTCGCTCAGGTCTTATGAAGCATAATTTCTTATAGTGTTTTTTTATTGTTATATTATATTGATTTGTGAAAAAGTAAACCAGGTCGTATGTTTTTATTATATATATTTATTTACTTAAATATTTATTTACTGTGGAATATATGTATTTGTTTATATTAAATAAACATAAATTATAAAGTTTTAAATTATGTTTGTTTGTTTCATTAATCATATATATATAAATATATATATATATATATATATATTTATATATATATGATTAATGAAACTTTATATATATATATATATATATATATATAAAGCAAAAGACTTTAGCATAAGTATTACCAATAATTTTTATTAATCATTCATTAAGATAAAGATTACCTAATAATGAGTAATATTTCTGTAGTGCAATTTTTACTACATCACTCTCATGCAAGATAAGGAATGGCGTCTATTCACTTTTAACATCTTGTGGAAGCATGTAATCATAAACATGTGATCAAAGACATGTAAAAAAGATCTATGATCCATAAGATGCACCCTTCACACTTAGCCCAACCACAATATCTTATAGATATCATTAACAATGTTCAGTATATATATATATATATATATATATATACTGTAATATATTTGCTATATATATATATATATATATATATATATATATATAGCAAATTATTACAGTTTATTTAATGTGTTCGATGTTCTGCCCTCACAACTTTGACACATATCACTTAATGAAATTATATTAATAATTTTTATTAGATATTCATTAGATTAGAGATTATCCAATAATAAATAACGTTTTTGTAGTGTAATTTTCACTGCACCATTTTCACACAAGGTAGGCACTGACTCTTATTCACTTTCAACACCTTGTGGAGGGATTTAATTATAAATGTATGCCCAACAACAAGTAAAAGGGCTCTATGATCCCCAAGGTGCAGATTTCATGCTGAAACAGCATCCATTAGTTGGCCCAGAATACAATCTCTTATGCATATCTTTATCATTGTTCATATATCTTTATATATATATATATATATATATATATATATATATATAAAGAGAGAGAGGGAGATAGCAAAATTCTAATAGTATATTTGGTGTGTCAAATGTGCAAATCTCACAACATTGACACAAATCACTTAATGAAAGCACATTAATAATTTGTATTAGTCATACATTATACTAGAGATAAACCAAAAATAAAAAAAACAGATACAAAACAGCCCACACCTTTTACACTACAGAAGTATTATCCCTTATTAGTTAATCTTTAGTCTAATGATTGACTAATAAAAATTATTAATATGTTTTAATTGATTTGTGTCAAAGTTGTAAAAGCAGCACATTTGTAGTAATTTGCTATCTATATATGTAAAAAACTAATATATAAAAAAGTAATATATATATATATATATATATATATATATATATATATATATATATATATATATATATATATATATATATATATATATATATATATATATATATATATATATATATTGTGACCATCTGAATGTGCACAAGGAATTGAGATACTTTGTATCTGCATTGAATAGTTATATTGTATTAAAAAATGAAATAACCTTAGAATTTTAAATTTTTTTGCTGGAAATTGTTTAAAGCTTAGATGTTGAATGCCTATGCATTTGATTAACCACTTTATAAGTCTTTGGTATTATGATTATGGTTAAGGGGGTATTTAATGCAAGAGAGAGGGATTATTTATTATAGAAATTAATGAATTTTGGCAGGAAAATGCAAAGTTATTTTATGTTGGTTTGAATGGTTTCCTAATCCCTTATTCATTGATGCCTATCCCTTTATCAACATTAATAGCCACCTCAATTATATTTAGTCAAGATAATTTAATATTGATATTACAATGTATGTGCATGCATGTATGACTCTGCATCATTTTCACTTCATTTTCATCTTCTAATAACTTTAAACGATAGTACATTTAACATGAAGACATTTAAGGTACACAAATTATCTTTAATAATTTAACAAATATATTTCTTTTCAATGATTGATGGATATTTTGATAGGTGAATTATTTTTATAAATTAAATAAATTATTAATTTAGGAAAGGTATTCAATTGGAATGCAGTGCTAAAAAATTTAAGAAGGTACATTGGTTTTTCATTTCCCTCCTTAATTTTAAACATTTGAATTAACCACCTCATAATTATTAATATTTAAAAATGTATATTGTTAGTGTTAAGATGGCGTTACTTTATTTATCTATAATTAAGAAAGAAGATAGAGTGCATGAACATTATTGTTATATAATTAATTCATGTGTGTCTTCTAATATATCTTGGAAATATATGCAGGACTGTTTTTCAGAATTTATTTTGATTTTTCCCCATCTTCTGCGTTATGCTTTTATGAGAGTTAAATGCAAAATTAAGGATATGTGTATTTTGATATATCATGCCATGCTTGAATTAATTATAAAAAAGTGACAGTATTTATTTATCTGGTATTTCTAAAAATAATATGTATTTAATGAAAGAAACAAAATTGTGAATTATTTCAAATAACCAAAGGAAACCCCTCATTAAATATTTACTTAAATCAGATGGAAGGACTGAAATGTGGTGCAATTTCTGTTCTCTTTGATAAAAATGCACTATAATAATAAAGTATTTATTGTGGAATTACTAATAAATCATGATATCTTAATTGGCAATATTCAAAAATAAACTATGTGTATACTAGATTATAAAGTGTTAAATGCTAGTTATGAAAACTATTGAGAATAATTGCGTATTTAATTTAAAACTACTACGGAATAAATGAAATAATTCCTGTTCAACTGTAGCTAAAAATGTCTTATATTTTCATCATAATAAAAGAGAAATTGATTACTTATGTGTGATATAGTAAACTCAAAATAGCTCTGCTATGAACAATGGCAGTGCTGGATCATATTTAAGTTGTAATTATATACATATGATTATCCTACAGAAATTCATTTTATGTTCAAATTCAGTTTGGAATCCATCCCCATATTGTTTCATAAACCTGGATTAGAACTTTGCAAGCGGACTTTTTTTACTTTAAGTCACAGAACAAATAACTTTTGTTTCTTTATTTTTTGTTTATTGCTTGTCATTATTAATGTATATTATAGATAGATAGACATACTTATTATTATGTTTTATTTATAATTTGGTTATTATGATCTCCTAGATCATCTCGGAATGCGTATTCACGAGCAGTGGATACGTTGGTAAAAATTGATTTTATGAAAATATGTCTTATTTTTCTTTATGAAGGTAGAGAAAGGAAATATATATATATATATTTTTGTCATATCGTTAGAGAGAGAATTTACATTTATTTTATAGATTTTATTATTTCAAAATGAGAATTTTGGCTTTGAAATCAACGAACATATAACTGAAATAGTTTGCTAGATATGATAAAGAAAGTTTGTTTGTAATAATTATAACTATTAAATTCTAAAAGTAACTTAACATTTATTCTGAATTAAAAATAATACCTTAATGTAATATTTAATTACCATATTATCTGCATAGTATGTAACTTAGAATTTTTTTTTGTGTATATTCTTATCTACACATGTGTGTGTTTGTTTTGCACCATTATGACATTTGTTTAATAAAGTTTCGTTTGTGAATATTTTATGTATAAATTTCGGATGTGTCATATTCTATAAAATTGAATGGATTAGTATGTTATCTGTGTTTATTTATCTGCCAGCATGTAAATATAATGTTAGACATGTAGAAGAGCTTTGTGAATGAAAAATAATCTGATGCATTCCAATATTTGTAGGGATAAAAAATTCTGCGTATTTAGTATATTTTAATAATTTCCATGAGTAGAGCCTAGTTTATATTATATGCATATTATGAAATGATAGTTTGAAGTTAAGTGATGTTTTTTTTAGAGTTTTGGTGATGAGGAAAAGGTCCCCACCAACAGTATATTTTAGAATTAGATGAATTATTGTAGAAGTGTTAAGTAAAGAGTTTATTTGCTCCTCATGCGAATTTCCTTTGGAACATGTAGTCTGTATAATCATGAATATATAGCTCTGTGTTATTTAATATGTGGCCAGATAAATAGTTAAAATAATTTTTGATATAATATTGGTGTCTTATTTTTTTGGTGGTTTACGACATTGTCCGAAATGAAATAATTATTTAATATTTTCTTGATGAATGGATCGTTTAAAAGAAGATATAGTTTTCTATTGTGGTTGCTTGACACACATGCACATGCACACACATAATATGAATAATATCGCGAATATAAAGGTATAAGTTATTGAAACTAAAGTGGGAAATAAATGTTTTGAAGCACATTATATTCATTTAAATAGAAGTCTAGAGTTATTGAAATTAAAACGGGAAATAAATATTTTAAAACACAGTATATTTATTTAATACAGAATTAGAAATCATCAAACCATCAGAATAAATATGATTTCATTGTTGTGCGTAAAAAGGAATATGTATTTAAAAATGATTGTTTCATTAGTTAGAAAAAGTCGCTTTGTTGATGGCCAAATATTTTAGTTTGATTTATTTTATTAATCAATAGAAAATCCTCTCATAAATATTTCTGTGCCAATAATATAGTATATTATGTAGTTAATGATATATAAATGAAACACTTAAGCAAAGTAAGTATGCAAAGTTAGAAGATTTAAGTTTTGTTGTTAATTTCTGATCTCAAAAGGGTATAAATAATGTTATATGGTGGGATAATCCCAAACTGATGCTCAAGGTTTATTGGATAATTTGAAATCTGTAAGACAAGTAGTCCTATTGTAAAAAAAGAAATATCATGTTAAACTAAATTTTTTCAGTGTAATAAATGATTTGTTTATTTATTAAAAACTGCATCTTAAATTATTCTTGTGTACATTCGTGTTTCAATTTCCACATCTCCACATTTCATAAATCTATTATAGAGTAGATATATTATTTTATAATTATGATATCAAATTTGCTGGTGTCTGACAATATTGTTTTTCTTAATCCAAACATTATAAGGAACATTTGCCATTGGATAAACGTATTAGAAAGGTTGCCAAGTTGGTATAGTTGTTAGATGATGATATGAGATTAAAATACCCTATTTCTGTCATTATCTTATTATTGAAACACAATAAAACATTTTAGTCAATTTGTTTCATTACATTTTATCATACTTTAGAATTACAACTTATGGGCCAATGTATTTTATTTAATTCAACTGTATTTGTTAAATTCCCTGAGATCTTATTGTTTATTTCTTGATTGGCATTAAAGTAGATGTTTAGATTATGATATGCCAAGTCATAGAATTGTTTAGTAATATAATTATAGCAAGCTGATATATGTTGTACTTGGACGAAGGAAGAAATTAAGTTGAAAGAATATTTTAATAGATTGTACAAATAAACATTGTGATTCTTTATCACGCAATTAATAAATAAAATGGATTTATATTATATTTAATGTTTTGTAATATTTCTTCTTTCATTTACTTATAATCATATATCTTATGAACTTCCTATAGCCTCCCACTGAGCTGAGCTGAATATAGACTTAAGTGAAGAGTCTCAATAATAATTTTGTATCATATATCTTGTTATATTGTTCTATTCATTAATAGAATTGGCTCCTGGGCATTTCGCTCATGTAATGTATATGAGTGGTGTTGGGAGTGTAGGTTATAATATATATATATATATATATATATATATATATATATATATATATATATATATATATATATATATATATATATATACTAGAATTAATAATGAAGAAGATATGGGTGAGAGATTGTGGTCAAGCCAAGTGATGAGTGCTGGTTCAGCATGAAATGTGCATTTTGGAGATCATAGATTTTTTTCAGATGTCTTGGGTCATATGTTTATGATTATATCCCTCATTAAACATAGATAGACACTAGTCCCTATCTTGTGTGAGAGCGGCATAGTAAAAATACAATACACAAAGGATATTCATTATTGGATGATCTCTGATCTAATGAATGACTAATAAAAATGATTAATATACTTTTATTAATTGATTTGTGTCAAAGTTGTGGAAGCATCACTTTTGGCACTTATCAAATAAACTGTAGCAATTTTCTATCTATCTATCTATCTATCTATCTATCTATCTATCTATCTATCTATCTATCTATCTATCTATCTATCTATCTATCTATCTATCTATCTATCTATCTATCTATCTATCTATCTATCTATCTATCTATCTATCTATCTATCTATCTATCTATCTATCTATCTATCTATCTATCTATCTATCTATCTATCTATCTATCTATCTATCTATCTATCTATCTATCTATCTATCTATCTATCTATCTATCTGTATGTCTATCTGTCTGTCTGTTTGTCTGTCTGTCTGTTTGTCTGTCTGTCTGTCTCTGTCTGTCTGTCTGTCTACTGTCTGTCTGACTATCTATCTATCTATCTATCTGTTCATCAGTCCATCTATCTATCTATCCATCTTTTTATTTATCCATTTATCTATATATGTGTAGTATTAGCTTCTGTGTAATAAAAATATAATAGCCAATAGCTGACATTTCAGTACAATAACAAGTACTTTCCTCAGAGCTTCTTCTTTCACAAATCATAAAAATGCATGTAGTGAGATTTAAAATTGGCATTTTCTTTTTTTTCCTCATTCTCAAATTTTATTCATTGATAAGTTTTAAAAAATATTTTATCCACCAATAGCTTTTTCCAAATATTATTAATTTTCTTTAATTCACACTTATCATTTATGCTCTTAGATCTTTCAGAAATATCTATAGCTTCTTATAGCAATCTCTGGTTATATTGTTCAATTTTGGTCAGAATATGTGTTTTATTATAATTGATGTCATGGCTAATTAATTTTATGTGTGAATTAGATTTTTCTCTAACTGCCAAAATGTGTTCTTTTTTTCTTACGTTTACTTTAAGATTGGTCTGTCTAATGTATGAATGTAAACAAACTCCACATGGAATTTCATATACACCAAGGCACTCCAAATGAATTTTCTTTTTAAGATCATGGAAATACTTCATTAATAATATTTTTGACCACCATTTTATTAAATTTTTTTTTGTATTTATGAAATATGTAATTTTTACACTAATTTAATAATACATCATAAAAAATAAATATTCAATGCTCCACAAAGCTAATATACTATAAAAAATATCTAATAAATTATTATAATTATTAAAAAATACTAAAATAAAGACTTTAAATATTTTTAAACTTATTAATGTTAAATATATTCATAAATTGTATATTTTTTAAAATTAATTCTAAAATTGTGTAATTACTAACCTGCGTTGTCTATTTGTGTGTTATTACTAACAAGATGTTTATATTTGGAAAGTTTAAATAAAGTTTAAAATTTTCTATACATTCAGCATTCACTCATAGATGAAGGAAATAGTCCAACGTATTACATCTAATAATATTTTTAATGATTTAGACTCATCTTTATCTAATCATAAAATAATTGGTATAGAAAAATTTAGTAATCATTATTAATAACAATTTTTTGAAGATAGAAAGCTTTCAAACACCCAGCAGAATCTATGCCCCAGGTAGAAAAACTTCATTTAGAAAGTAGTTTTTCTCTAACAAAAAAACATGGGAAAAAAAATATTTGTGATATAACTTGTTTTCAAATAGTCAAGCATTGTTAGCCGAGAGGTCATCACAGCTGCCTTGCAAGCTAGTTGTTTGCAGATGGTTGTGGGTTTGTGTCCTGGCCGATGCTATGTCATATGAAAACAAACTTGTTTTCAAATACTTATTCCAATAATAATAATAATTTAAAAAAATTAAAATAAAATACTTAAATTTGGAATAATTTATACATATGTTTACACATACATGCATATATATATATTTATATATATGTGAAAATATCTTTTATATTTTTACATTAAAAAAATCAAACTGATAGATGTAACAGTCTATTATATTTAAGGAATGTGTAAAAAGTCTTTAGCTTTCTTTCCTTAAACCATAAATAAATACTGTACAGTTTTATTCTTTATATAATACTAAAAGATTGGATTATAAAAAAGGTACCTCCCTTTGAATGCTGGGAGAAATCAGTTTACCATTTTCATTGATTACTGCCTACTAATGTCTGATAATAATTTTACTAATATGAAATTATAACAGATATCATCACATATTTAAATATTTAAACAATTACATCTGTTAAAAATTATTAATTTATAGCACCAAAATGATCCATGGAACATTATTATTTATAAGGAATTTTAAAAGATCATTATTTTTCCCCCTTAAATTGTAAATAAATACTGTAACATTTTAGTCTCTATATATAACCAAGACATTACATTTGGAAAAGGGGCCCTTTTTGAATGCTGAGAACATTTACAATTTTCATTGATTATTGTGTATTAACAACTGATAGTGATTTTCATTATATAAAAATGTAATATATATTTCCACATATTTAATATTTAAATAATATCTGTTAAAAACTATTAACTTATAATATGCAATGATAAAAAAGTATACATATGGTTCATATTATTCGATTTAAACAGAGCAAAACTCTCCATACAGTATTGCCACCTGTACTAAACAGAGTAATCAATGGATGCCAGAAGGCTTGTGCATAAAATCCCTATCTAATGCCTACTCATCCAATATCCCCAGACTAGTTTCTGGCTTGTGGCCTTCATCAGTGAGGAGCTTTGAATTTTATGCACAAACCTTCTGACATCCATTGATTACTCTGTTTAGCACAGGTGGCAATACTGTATAGAGAGTTTTGCTCTGTTTATCAAAAATAATGTGCTAGTATAGGAAATGTGATCATGTTATTATTCGATTTACTTTTCTTACAAATTAGAATTTAAAAATGTAACTAATGATGTTTCTAAAGTAGGCTTACAATAAATATAGTTTACCCATAAAGATAATTATTTTTATTATAATTTTAAAAAGAATATCAAGCATCATAATTGGAATTATACACATTTAAATTCATCCACCAATTTATTTGTAAAAGTTATTTACATCAATTGACTTCTTTTTTTTTATCAATATAATTTTAAAATAGGTTTTTTTTTATTAAAATTGCTATAAAAATCTATAAATCAGTGCACTATGTTTTTTTTTTCTTTTGTTAAAATTTTAAAAAAGAAATTATCTACAAGAAGCACACAAAAGTTTTTTTCTAGACGTTTGTAAATATGGCTAAAAAAAAAATTGATAGAAAAGCAATTAATTAATATTTATAGAAATATTATATTTGAAATTATTGTTATATGATCAAGATATCCATTATTTACAATAATATCTTACTTATTTTCATAATTACTGATTATTTTTATTACCATATTGTCTATGAATAATAATATAACTTTTAAAGTACCACTCATGTCTTATTAATTTTCTTTCTAATATATCATTATATCTGAAATATAATTTTAAATAATTAACCATATGTATTCTTGAATCCTTATTTACATGGTACACTTGTAAACATTTGTTCTATATCAAATGGTTATATTTATTGAATTCTGTTAAGCTACTTTATTCCATTAATTTCTTATAATTTGTTTATTGTAAATTATTCAAATCTAGATAACATTTTAATTAGATCATTAGCATTGGCAAAGAAGGTATTTATTAAGAAAGAAAATATTTTGTGAACCTTTTAAGAGAAATTAAAAAAAAAAATTAAATGCTTGTGTGAAGTATACTATTATATGGTTGTAAAACATGAACAATGAATAATAAAATTGGAACAGATGAGAAGCCTTTGAGATGTAAATATGGAGAAGAGTGGAAAAATGAGTTGGATGGAATAAAATAATAAACCTATCCTGACACCTCTGAGGAGTGCCAAAGCACGAAACCATGGTCAGGGGTTTTGGAAAAAGTAAATGAATAAATATTGAAGAAATTAGAAAGAGAAATTGTATTGAACATATATTAAGAAAAAGTTTAGCTTAATGAAAGATGTTTTGGAGAAAATGGTGATTAGAAGGAAAAAGAAAGGTTGAAAAAGATTGATATTGTTGGATGATACAAGAAATGGGATGATTTACATGGAATTGAAAAGCTAGCCAATGAAAAGAATGGAGTGAAAAAATTGATGATGTGATTATTCCCTGGAACTGTCCATGGGCCATAATACTATTAATTTATGATATTATTTAAAGCTATTGTTTCTAATGATATTATATTTATATTTACAAATATATTAGGATATTCCATGCAGTATACTATACATTTTTTATGTTGAATATTCCCCACCTAAGTCAGTTTTCCATCCCCTTCACTTTCAACATAATCAACATGCTGGCCTCGAGTGCTTGCATCTTTGAGGCTCTCTAGCTAGTAACAATAGCCCCTTTTCTGAAAAAAGATCAGCCACCTACTAAGCTCAAAAGTCAGGCCCATTTTGATGACCCCTCTGCTCAAAACTTATTGAGTCTACCATTAAAGAGTCACTAGAAGAATTCATACTCCTGCTCTTTCTGCCTCACAGTTTGCTTGTAAGGGACACTTCACTCTTGGGGCTGCCACACTCTTTAAGATGATCATCGAGCATGTTAGGCAGTCTCAAAATTGCAGGCCCATCACTGTCCAACAACATCCAGGCAACCTTCAACTCTGTTAGGATCAACCTGCTCCTTGGTGTCCTCAGGGACCTGAACATTCCAGAGGTCCTCCTGTCCATCCTCCACAATTTCCTATCCAACAGAGAAATCCTAGTTACCCTGGATGGGAAAGTTGCCCCAGCTTCACACCTAACATATCAATCTCTCACAGCTCTCTTCTGAGCACCTTGTTGTTCACCCCATTTTCTGAATCCCCTCTTGCTCAGGCTAAAACATGACCTCCCTGGCATCCTCATTCCTGCGCTGAGCAAAAACATCAAATTCCTTGCTTATGTAGATGTTGTGGTTGTCTTCCTTCCCTCAGTCAATCTCATCCCCAGGCTTCAATAGATTCTCACTTGGTACACTGAAACATACATGCTGGAATTTAGGAGTGACAAATCAGCATCCTGGCAACTATCTTCTGTTAAACAAATCCCTTCCTTCTTCAATGCAAAGCCACACAACTTCCTCAGATTCCCCCTCATGCTACCTTTTAAGGACATGAAGGTACAGGTCCAAAACACACTGTATTAAAGCATATCATCCACCTTCAGTTCTATCACAGGCATCTACCTCTCCCTTTATGGGAAAAGCCAATCTCTTCAATCTTCTAGTGTTTCCTAAAGTAACATATTACCTCCCCATTGTTCTACCTATACATTCCTTTATATCCAAAATCCAAATTTCCTTTGTACTAATTTTCTCTGGGGCCCCAAGGTGGTGGCCAACTTGTTTTCCTAAAAACCTCAATGGGTTGGCTCCATCAACATTCTTCTGATCCAGAGATCTCACAACATTATCCTCACACTCCTGTCACTTTCCTGCCAACCTTGTGCATATCATTATCACACTCACTGACACCCCTCCTCCCAGTGGCAGGCCCAGGTCATGGATCTCACTCATCACCAACTTTCTACAAAAGGCTGGCTTTGTTATACCATCCATCAGTAATGAACTAAAAGTACTGGGAGGTATCAGACTGCAGACTACACCATTGTTTCCCCTACTATCCTCAAACTTACCAATGCTCAATTAATCCATAAATTCAAAAGGTGGTCATTGAAGCAAAATTTCTCAATTCTCTTCTCAAAATCAACCTTCACTTTCTTCCCACAAATCAATTTTTGATCAACCATAGGGGTTTCACCAAGATCTCTTTCCTATGCCAGCTCTGTAAAACTGACATTAAAACCCTCCAGAATTTCCTACTTAAATATCCTTTTCTGCTTGGAGTGAGACATGCCATAAACTCCTGCCTTTCCTCACACAGAAACACCATCTTCAACCTCCAAGAATCCATAGAAACAGGGCTCTTTGTAACTATTAGAATATCAGTTTTCATCATCTATTCACTCTGGTTGCTCCAATGGCCATTATTTTTGACCAGAGAGTACACTCAGTGAATCAAAAGATATTGGACCTAATTTGCTCTTTCAAAACTAGAGATACCAAACTAGCCCCACCTCCACTTCTCATAGACACTTGGGAAATCCTCCAACTCGGCTTCTCTCAACCTCTGTTATAGGACTCAATCATTTAATGTTGTGACTTATGTGGTGCTTGCTCAGTGTAGACATGCATCTCAGACTGTCCTGGACTACACACCCTTTCCCCTTTCCACTTCCCATTCCCTTTTCACGTGTATTCTTCCCCTCTTACCATGTTGTTTCTGAAATTTCAAGGTAAGTTACATCTATTTTTGTGCAATTTCTTTTGCACGTGTTTTCTGAGGAACCTATCTATTATGTAAAATGAGATCTAAGTATACATTGTTTCTCTGTTAAACCTTAAATCTTTCTGTAATTGTTTTTCTCTATCTCTTACTATTTTTTGAATATTTTCTTTTCTTCTGGTGACATTGAGCTTAATATTTGTTTTGATAATCATTTCTAAAGTTTTATTTATGCATATTTAAACCAGTCTATTGGACTTTTTTCTGTTTTCTTTTAAATAAAGTATGTTCAATATGCAGTAATTTATTAATTCTTTAGCTTATTCATTCTATCTTTGACTTTCCACAGATTTTTGATAGTCATTTATTTTTGTAATTGCCATTTTTTCTCTTCTATTATTTTTCCACGATCAAGTCTCACTGCTATATATATATATATTGATACTTTTTACTATTGAATCATATATTCATCTTTTATTGACTTTTGATATATTCTGCCCATCATTTTTATAACAATATGAAGTTTGTATTAAAAATTTTAACAACCATTTTGATATATTCTGCCCATCATTTCTATAACAATATGAAGTTTGTAATAAAAATTATAACAACCATTTTAATCTACTCTTCTGAAATAATTTGGCATAAATATTACATAGGCAAATTTGTCACCTTAATTTTTTGTAATGGTAAACTAATTATGAAATAAAATATCGATATTGCTTACATATAGTTTAATTTCTATATTATCCAACTGTCTGATACCTGTGGATAATGTCAGTACTGTGAATACAACAACAAATATATAATTATTAGCTATAAATTTTTAACACACTATTTAGAATATGACTTTACAAATATGATAAAAGTAAACTATTTCTCTCGTACTTTTAATTTTGTGGAGGTCTTAGCTGATATGTGAAATATAAATATACTCTTTTTTTAATATTATTGTGCATCAGAGATATAAGTTCAAACCCATTACTAGCTATGCAGTTGTATATAAACAATGTTAATTCATGATGGTTAAACTGTCTGTTTATAATATGTTTTGCATAGGTTTGTGTAATATTCAATAATAAAGTAAATCTGAGATTACCACATACTTCCAAGTCAGTGAATAATGTAGATGTGAAAAGGTGTATGTTTGAACACATTAATATTATTTGAAATTACATTATGAATATTTTACAAAGTCAGCTATTAAAAGCTTTTGATTAATTAAAGCTAAAAACACTTTTTTGGTTATATATTCTAGCAATATCTATAAACACTTTTTTGGTTATATTTTCTAGCAATATCTATATTTCTATCATTGAAAAAAAAATATTTTTTATAATTTTTTGTTTAATAATTTCTAGATTTTAGCTGAAATAACATCATGCATTTAAATGAACATTCCATCATCATATTTTCAATGAAATGAATGGCTGACGAGTTTTTGAGTAGTTTGAAGCCTGTCCATTAAATTATGACGATTGGCTATCTTAATATAAAACTGAGCACTGATTGTATGTATGTGTGGAGATGGTAATCTGAACCAACTGATTAATGCTGGTTTAGCATGAAATATGTATATTGATGATTATATATTTTTTCAACATGTGTGTGATCAGGTGAGTCAGCAATATGAGATGGCATGGAGAGTTGAGGATCATGCAAAAGTCTGAGATCGAATCCCTTATATATTACATTATATGTGCAGGTGTGTGTAAGCCTGTCCAAGGTATTAAATTATATAAATATAATAAATACAAATGTCCAAGATTCAAATTAATGTCCTTCATTTTGGCATCTCTAAAATAAACACAATCTAAGCTGCAATTTTTTAATTGCAATGTCCACTAATATAAATCTTGCATATTCTAAGAATATTCACAGAGTATACAAATATACCTATATATTATATACAACTAGTATTTCTCTCCTAACACTTAACTGATGTTAATAATAAATGTAAAATTATGTAAGTTGATATTGCAGATGTTGAAAAAACAATAAGATAATTACTTAATTACTTTTTATAATCACATTCATATCGGCTTTTTCAAACCAAATTGTGCAAACGCTTTTTTTTTTTTTTTTTTTGTGAGTGTTAAATAATAAATGAATACCCTCTGATCCATACAAGATATAGAATTTATGCAGCAATAAAAGGAATCCTCTTATTACTATGACTCAAATATTTATATATGAGCAAATCTGAAGTACTGGCACTGAAAGTGTGACTATAGAACAGTCACTTTGAATTACTATATATAACTTATGAATGAATGACGCCGATGAAATTTACTAGAATTTACTGAACATCATTCCAACTGAAATTAATCATATATATAAATCAGCATTTATTTTTTATAGCATCTGTATACAATTGTAATCACATTCATATCGGCTTTTTCAAATTCTATAACTTGTATGGGTCAGAGGGTATTCATTTATTATTTAACACTCACAAAAAGTGTTTGCACAATTTGGTTTGAAAAAGCCGATATGAATGTGATTACAATTGTATACAGACGCTATAAAAAATAAATGCTGATTTAATTACTTTTTGTAATTACTAATATAATAAATCATCCTTTGTCAATCATTATCAATCTACTGCAAGATGAAGCTCTCTCCAAGTTCAGTCTATTTTCTCTGATCCCTAGCCTCTCTTATTTATATCACCCTTGCACACTTTCTTATTTCATCTATCCATCTTACATATGGTATATTTCTGGGTCTTTTACAATCTCTTGGAATCCAGTTTAAGATTTAAATTGTCTATATATTATATGCTCTTCTAGCAATATGCCCATCCCAACTCCACTTCAGTCTTTTCTTTCAACCATGTCAGTAATAACTGTTTGTATCATTGCCCATATATTGCATTTTCAATCTTTTCATGTTATTTCTAACATGCTCTTTTCATACTTCTTTGAGTGGTCTGAAGTCTCTGTATTGCTTTTCTATTGAGTGTCCAAGTCTCATATCTATAGGTAAGAACTAGTAAAATACATTTATTAAAAACCTTCCTTTTCAAACACATAAGCATATTTTCTTTTAATATTAAGTTATTTCTACCAAAAGCACTTCAACCAGTTTTAATTCTACAATTAATTTTATTGGTTATGTTTCCATCTAATCTGATCGAAGTATTTGCAGTTGTTAACTTCTTCTAACTCATCATAATCAGATTTTATTTTCATTTTAAAAAATCCATTGAACATTATTTTAGTCTTTTTAATATTTATCTTTAGTCCTACTTTCTTACTGTCATCTGATAACTCTTGCAATATTTCCTGTAGATCTGAACATTATTTGCAAAAAACAACTATATCATCTGCAAAATCTAAATGACTTAAACTCCATTTGCTTTTACTTCTTTAGCTTCCCATTTGAATCCATAAAATAATTCTTGCAGCACATCTGTAAAAAGTTTTGGAGATATGGAATCACCCTGTCTTACACCCTTCTCAATATTGATTTTCCTAGTATCATTATGTAATCTAATTGTTGCTGTTGCATTTTTACACCCTTCTCAATATTGATTTTCCTAGTATCATTATGTAATCTAATTGTTGCTGTTGCATTTTTACAAATATTCTTCAGAATATGTCAATGTCTTAAGTCAATATCTAGAGGGTCCAAGACTTTAATCACTGAAGAAGTATTTATAGAATTAAATATTTTTTCAATGTCTTAAGTCAATATCTAGAGGGTCCAAGACTTTAATCACTGAAGAAGTATTTATAGAATTAAATATCTTTTCATAATCTACAAATTCGAAGCATAATGGCAACTCATATTTATTTGTCCTTTCTATACCTTCTCTCAGCTTGTTCTCTTGGTTGGTGAAAATCCAACGTTCTCTGTAGATGAATTGTAATTATCTTAATAAAATTTTTGTATAAAACTGACAAACACATTAAGCATATGTTTATTTGTTTTGATTATGGTTGCAGCTTTAAATATTGATTTTTTTTATATAAAAGTGGCAATCTGATCTAATTTCATATATCATTTTAATTAGAGTATTCTTTTAATCACCAAATTTAGCTGAATTCTCTGAATTGGCCTACTAAAAGATATTTGTTAAGCATTATCTATTACTTAATCACTAACATAAATTATCCAATTTGAATTTGCTCTTCCAAAATAGTTTTAACTATCTTTTTAAAATAGCTAAAGATTATATGGCAACTATTCATGTAATTACTAATATTGCAACATATCAAAACATTTTATTCGGGTGGTGTTATAAATTGTACATTATCATGCTTATGGGAATTTAGGCAAGGTAATTCTATCAGGTAGAAACTAAATTTTAAATTCAAAGTTATAAATTTTTAGATGATCAAACAGGGATTCCAAAGACATCTGCTAAAGCTAAGTAACCAATATGTGAGTAATCTAATTACTGATTATCAACAGATGATTCAACTGATAGTGGAATTTTTAGCTAATTATTTTTAAATACCTAAAAAACAAACAAATGTAAATGACCTCTAACAAGTTATTATGTAACTAAGTCATAAGGTTTATAAATAATGATCAGATTTTGAATTGAGAACTGTGAAAATTAATGGCTCACAGAAACAATTTCAAAATGTTTTTTATACATTAACCATACTAAGATTCAACATTATTACCCACAAATCAGAATTTTATGCATATTTTTTAATTATAAAGCATACAACATTAAGTAATTATGTATGTTTCATCTTTCACACTATTAAGTAAAGCAAGTAAAATATTCTTAATATAAATAAGATTTAAGCCATGTTTTGATTTGTGGTTCATGTTATTTAGGCTTGGCACAGTTGGTAAAGGATTAATTTAAATTTTTCCTATTTATTATTTATTTTTTCATTAAATAATTACCAAGAAAGAGTGTTTAAAACAATCATTTACATCATCATAAGACAACAATTCTCAACCTGTGCTAGACATCAGACATATCATCATCATTCTTATCAACCATTATTAATCCACTGCAGGAATGAACATTTGTCAAAGTTTAGTCCATCTTCTCTGATGTCTAGCCTCTCGTCTGCCAATCACCCCTGCACACTTTGTTATTTCATCCATCCATCTTACATGTAGTCTCATTCTGGGTCTTTTATAATCTCTTGGAATCTGACTTAAGATTTCAATTGTACATCTATTATCATCTCTTCTAGCAATATGACCAGCCCAAACCCCACTTCAGTCTTTTAATTTTTTAAACATTATCAGTAATACCTATTTGTTCTCTTAACCATATATTAGATTTTTGATTTCTTTTTGTTACTACTAACATGCAGCTCACCATACTTCTTTCAATGGCCTGAAGTCTCTGAATTGCTCTTCTATTAAGTTTCCAAGTCTCTGTTGATAAGAAAGAACTGGTAAAACACATTTATAAAAAATCTTCCTTTTCAAACACATAGGCATATTTCCTTTTAGTATTAAGTTATTTCTACCAAAAGCACTCCGATCAAGCTTAATTCTATGATTAATTTCATCTATTATGTTTCCATATGTTGTAATAATCTGGTCAAGATATTTGTAGTTGTTAACTCATCATTTATTTTCATCTTTTGAGAAAAATCCATTGAACATTACTTTAGCCTTTTTAATGCTTACCTCTAGTCCTAATTTCTTACTTTCATTTGATAACTCCTGCAACATTTTTTGAAGTTCTAAATCATTGTTTGCAAAAACAATTACCTCATATGCAAAGTCCAAATGATTTGAATAATCTCCATTTACTGTTAGTTTTTGAATTTTCTATTTTAATTCACCAAAATACTTCTTTCACCATTGCTGTAAAAAGTTTTGGAGATATGGAGTCACCTTTTCTTACACCCTTTTCAATGTTAACCTTCCTAGTATCATTATGTAATCTAATTGTTGCTGTTGCATTTTTATAATTTTCTTCAGAATATGACAATATCCTGGATCTATATCTTGATGATCCAATGCTTTAATCATTGAAGAAATGTTTATAGAATCAGAAAACTTTTTGTAATCTATAAATCCAAAGCATAATGGCAACTCATATTCATTGTTCTTTTCTCTAACTTCTCTCAATACTTGGATATGATCTGCTAAACTAAAACCACTTTTAAATCCAGCTTGTTCTCTTGGTTGGTTGAAATCCAATGTTCTCTGTAGACAAGTTGTAATTATCTTGGTAAAAATTCTGTATAAAACTGATAAGAGGCAGATAGGTCTGTAATTTCTCATATCTTCTTTATCACCTTTTTATTAATACTGCATTCTTCCAATCATTTGGTACATCTTTATCATTTAGATATTTGGTATATAACTTTGTCAAAATTCTTTGTATTTCTTCACCTGCTTATTTTAATATATCGATTATGATTCCATCCTTACCTGGAGCTTTTCCTTTCTTCATAGATTTAATTGTATGTATCATTTCTTCATTTAAAATTTTGGGCAATTCAGAAGATATAATAGATGTAGGAGGTATTTGTTTTTTATTACTATATAATTCTTGATAAAATTCTTCTACCCATTTCATGATGTCATCTTTCTTTTTAGTAGTAGCTCCATTTTTTTTATTGCAGATATAAGTTTCCTACTAATACCAAAATGTTGTTTTACACTTTTGAAACTTCTATTTTCTTCTACAGCACTCCTTGCTAATTCACAATTATATTTTCTTATATCATTTATCAACTTTTTTTTTTGTACCATTTTACAAAATTTGAGATATTCAATCCTTTTTAATGCATAATTTTTATATATCTTCATATTTCTTCTTTTCTTCATTAATTATTTAGTCTAAGTAGAAATTTTATTGGTCAAATGCAGAAAGGAATTTGCTATTAACTGAAATGAGATCCTTTGATTCCTCTTGCAGGCCTTAAAGGAACTGAGTGAGGTAAATTTCTAATGTCTATTCCATACATTCTTGTCATTGCATCTATTATTACTATGTGATTATTCATATAGTATATGAACATGGATGGGCTGCTCACCAATACACAATAGCCAGCATAGTGTACATATTGGCTTTTTTTTTATTGACTTAGAGATGCAAAAAATAAACTATTTTATAAAAATTCTTTTTAAATAATTTATTTAAGTAATGTAAAACTAATATAAAAATAAGAAATGTAAAACTGATTTTAAAAAAAAACAGAAATTAAACTATATCTCCAATATATCAATTACTACCTTAGTCATCCTTTTGCCATAGACAAAATTGTCCAGGCTTTTTGCACTCTAGCTCATATTTGGACCTAATTAAAACTTAAAACTAAGTAACATAAATCTTGGTATTAAAAGTTTGGAAATGCTACATATACTAACCTATTTGCTGTGATATTACTAACAGTTGGTGCATCTACTCAACTGTTTGCTGTGATATTATTAACAGTTGGTGATATACTAACATGTTTGCTGTGACATTACTAACACAGTTGTTTGCTGTGATATTACTAACAGTTGGTGATATACTAACTTGTTTTCTGTGATATTACTAACAGTTGAATGTATTTGGAATATATAAATAAAATTAAACTTTTCTAAAGACATTCAACACACATATCACAAACCTTCAGAAAAACACTAATGGACATTTTGTTTCTAAATAAATTAAATATTTAACTTCCATTATAGTAATTATGTTTTGGATACCAAAAACCAAAATAAATATTTTTTATTTGCTTACCTATTTTTTGTTTTTATTTTGATGTTGAATTTTTTTTATTTTTAGAAAGGATGGTGGTACAGAGAAAATTTGATATTCTTTGGGTGGTTCTTGCAAACCAAATGGATGTGTAATGCTATCATAAGATATTCATTTATAATAAGATATAATGTCTTAATTATATAACAGAAACATATAAAAATATTTTAAGGGCTATTGTTAAGTTTTATAATCTATTGTTATTTATGATTTAGATAAAAAGACTATCATTTAGATAAAAAAATAATTTGAGTAAATTCAAAAATAAAAATCTGAACCACTTTTAAGAGAAATAATTATTATGTTCTTTATCAGTAAATAGTAAATAACTTCATGTAATATATCACAAGCTAATATATGTCAATACTAATATTATATATATTGGCTGCAATGAAAATATTTGTAATAAATGAGAAGTAAAGTTGAATGCCCAGTATAGATTTAAGACTTAATAATTCTAATTACCATCCAAGATGAAATAAAATTTTACATGTATTTTTGTCCCAACCCAGCCTTGATAAGTATTGTGGAAATCTAAAAATACACCATTTGTTTAAAAAAAGTGGACAGAGATTCTTTTAAAAATAAGTTCAGGTGATTTAATTTATTTTTGAAGTTTGAAAATATTATGAGTCACGGATTTTGAATAAGTTTAAAGTTATCTTGTATTATTAAACATGTGATGTGATGTGATGTATTTGACTTCTCCTTAAATGAAGTCAAGAATATCACAGCAATTATGCCCAGATAAACCTGTTAGCCATTTTATTTTCCAATCCCCATTCTATGTCTTCCCATATTCTGCCCCATTCCATTTCCACAACATAATCTTTGTCAACTCTATGGCCTTTATATCTAAATCCGCCTTATGTTTTCACAAATCCAGCATAAAAACTAATAACTCACTTTCTGTATAGTAACTTTGTTCATACGTATTCTCCCATAACTTCATTATCTGTACCCTTTCTGCTTTCAAGCATTTACATTCAATCAACAGATGCCTAATATTTTCTATACCTTCCTTACACAATTTGCACACTAAATCACCCATAGTTTTCCATTTACATGTATATTCTCTTGATGCTAAAGATCCCATTCAAGCCTTAAACAATAAACTACTTTCCTTACTATTATCATAAATTAACTTGCATCCAATATTTTATTTACTTCTATATAAATTTAAACTCTTCTTATCCTCCATACTAGTTCTCCATCTCTCCAACTCCTTATTTTTTATTAATGCTTCTATTCTTTTATCCCATTCCTTACCACTATAACACTCAACAATCCTCCTAACACAATCATCCCACCTTTTATACAAGTATACTGATATAAATTCTTTATCCAAATCTTTTGCATACCACATTATCTTTCTCACCCATCTTGTTCACTGCCCTTTGCTCATAACCCAATTAAACACTATTTTGGCTATTCTTTTACTATCCATAAACTGCAACCTACTAACATTTTCATTTTATTTTTTGCATCTCTCATATAAAAACTTGACCATCCCATTTCTCCTTCAATTGCCTCCTTTGCTGTCCACATCTCTGCAACAAATGTATGTCTTCCTACTTCCCTTTGTACTTTCTCTAAATAATCTAAAACCCTTTTACTAACACATAATGCATCATTACCATATGTTAACCCTGCTACTGCAACTCCCTTCCATACAATTCTAGCTACATCATATTTATTATATGAAAATACTGTTAGTTTCTTTACCATTGCTTCATTTACCCATTTTTTCTTCCATTCATCCAAGCAATTTTCCTGATTACATAAGATAATTCCCAAATACCTATATCTATCCACCTCACTTAACTTTATATCCCCCAATAAAAATTCTACATCTTCTCTTTCCCCAGTGTTAACCATCATTATATTTGATTTTTCTTTGCTAAATTTAATCCCCATCTCTTTACCCACCCCTGCACATGTCCGCAACATAATTTCCATATCTTCTCTTCTTTCTGCACACAAAAAGATATCATCTGCAAAAAAAGACCCGACAAAGTATATACTCCCTTGCCACCTATTAACATTATCTCTACCTCTCTTCCTAGTCTTTCTATTGCTTTCTCCATTTCACTCAAAAACAACAAAAACAAATTAGGTGATATAGGGCATCCTTGCCTTAATCCCACCCCATTTTCAACTTTAACTGATTCTATATCCCCTAACTGATAATTATAATAATTATTTTCATATAATTTCTTAATAATATTTACTAAATCTTCATCCATTCCCAAATTGGCTAACCTTACCCATAATCTATTTCTATTTACTCTATCATTTGCTTTCTCTATATCTATAAAACTCATATATAATGATCTACCTGAATTCCTACTCATCTTCATAAGTTGTGTAACTACAAACAAACTATCTCCTATATGCCTATCTGAGCTAAAACCTCCTTGCATTTCCCCCACTACATTATTTTTTTCCATCCATTTTACAACTCTTCCAGCTACCATATATAAGAAAACTTTATATAAAACTGATGTTACCGCAATCGGTTTATAATTATTTAACTTTCTATGATCCTTACTCTTTCCTTTAAATAATAATCTTATTTTTGTATTACTCCAACTACCCAGAAAAACTCTCTTCTGTGCCATCTTATTAAAACATGATAATAATTTTGCTTTTGCTCTATGCCCTAAATTCATTACCATCTCTGCTGCCCATCCATCTAAACCTCTTGCCTTTCCACTTTTCAATCTCTTCCCTGCCTCATTCAGATCATTTTTTGTGAACCTAATATTTCCATTACTACCTGCTTTCATGTTTTCTATCACTAATTCCTTCACATCCAACATCTTTTCTATATCCATTACATATCTATTTAAGATTCTCTCTACCTCTTCTCTAGAGCTACACTCTCTTCCCCTACATTTCTCCTTATAATGTAATTCCAAAATTTTTTACTCCTACCTCTTCCACTTTTCTTAATATTCTCCAACAATTTAATATTTAACTTCATCCTCTCTCTATAATTATCCATTTTAGCCAACTTCTTCTTTTCTAAGTACTTTCTCCATAATTATCCATTTTAGCCAACTTCTTCTTTTCTAAGTACTTTCTCTATACAGTAGTGCCATTTAGTGCTAACCAGAGTAATCAACAGATGCAAGAAGATTTGTGCATAATACTCCTATCTAGTGCAAGATAATGACAATTATAGCCACATTTCAAGCCTTATTTAAATTGGTAATTATTCATAAATCCAAATTGAAGAAAATATATATATATATAATGGTATTGAAATAAAAAAGAAGGTTTTTAAAAAATGTTGAACTTTACATTAAATATTGCTTATTAAATTTGTTAATCCAAAAGTGGATTTTTATTTTGATTGTAGTATCTTCTCTTAGGAATAGTATTTCTTCTACTGTGAGATTGCCTTGATGAAAACATATTTTGATTGTTTGTAAATCAATAAAGCAGTTTTTTTTTGAAGTTGATACTTAAGAGATTTTTCTTTAACATTAGTTGAAAATATATAAAATGCTAAAACATAAACATTTCTTAATTACTTCCCGAGGGGAAATAAAATAATATAAAATTCGATGTCTGCGTGTTGTGACCCAAAATAAAAAGCATAGAAATAATTTACGGTCTTTTGTATATGTATTGCTTTAAAATACTTCTAAATTTTATTTTCTAAGCATGTATTTATTTAATATATATACGGATAATATATCTTTAAGAACTTATTTTAGTAGTGAAATGAAATGCTAAGAATAGTATAATGAAATAATGAAAAATTAGAATGCTTATTAATAAAATTTAAATTTATTTATTAACAAGTATGTATAATATTTAAATACATATATACATATATTTTATACCAAACTTAATATAATTATAATAACTTGAACTCAGACTTTTAATCTCCCTACAGCTATCCAATCCATCTTATACAACCGATACATATGACCACATATATGTGAAAAAGATAACTGCTCTCCAATATGCTTATTTCGTGCCGAACCAGCACTCATCAGTTGGTCCAGATAACTATCTTCCATGCATATATACAATCAGTGCTCAGTTTATATTAAGATAGCAAATCTTCAAACATTAATGGACAAGCTTCAATCTTCACAGGTCATTAACTCTTCAGCCATCCCTATCATTGAAAATCCGAGAATGGAATGCTCAAAACCCTTGCTAATGCCAATATTATTGTCACATGTGACAATATACATTGATATGATTTTTGTGATTTTGGAACTATATAACTTATGTCAAAGTTTTTCTTAAAACGCTTGCCAAACAAATATTCACCAGTTATAAGTTCTACCAATTTTTCAATATACTTCAAAAATACTAAATTTTAAGAAAAATCATTTTGGCGAAAAATGTCTTCAATTTTGAATCTGAACTATTTTTGCCAAATATTTTTTTTTGCATGTCTAATTAGTTTTCAAGTTATCAGTAAACTGAGGTAAAATTGCATTAATTTGGCAGTTTAATAAATGGATATTGTTAGCCAATAATAGGCATCCATGTTAGCTATAAAGATTCAGAAATCATCCTCATTTTTTCCTCCATTTTTTGGTTATTATGGGAATAAAATGCAATTACATATGAAAACACAGACATACACACAACATATCCAAAAATGGTTTTAACATTTTATTTTAGAAAAATTAGTTGAAAATAAAAGAATTTCCAATATGATAGCAATACTTCTCTTTACTATGAGTATCTCATATATTGTAAAGTAAAACAAAATTCTGTCAGCCTAAATCTGTATAACTCATAGTCAAAAAGTTTCCTAGGCCTTATATACAATTATATCTCAGTGTGTGTTTTATTTTATTATTATGCACAAACATACCATGCATTTTGAAAACATTTGAAGAAAAACACTTAAAAAGGTAGATAGTCCTCAAGAACCAGTCATTGCTCTCCCTTAGCTTAGGAATCAATCTTTTGGATATCTTATCATAATTTTTTCAGTATTTATCAATATAAAATTATTATAATTTGATCTACAAGTGTCAAATTTTCTTGAAATCATTCACTTTAAATTAAAACAACAATGCTTATTACTTATGATTTATTAGACTAGATATTGTCCTACCATTTCTAGCCACAGACATAAACTTTAAACTCAGTAAAAGATTGAAGTTAAAGTTTATATCTAAGCTAGAAATGATAATCTCAAGTATAATAAGAAATTAGTAATCATCATTTATGTATTTATGCAAAGTGAATGGTTTCAAAATGGTAAGTGCAGAATGTTCTTTAACTGAATTCAAGATTTTTATTTAGGTAAGGACTGATATGATAATTTCTATATTTTAAATATTGATTAGTAATAATCATTAATGTGTTTATATAAGAGACAATGTCAGAGATCTAAATGCAAAAAATATTGAGACTTATACATCAAATAGTGATAATATATTTATATATTCTTACACAATAAATTGTGCAAGTATAATTCTTTGTGTTATGGTTACACTTTTGTTATTGTTTTGAGTTTAGGCTAAAGATTATCTTTGATGATGAATTTTCAAAATTGATTGGTATATATTTTATATGTTTATGCCATCATATAAATATTTACTGATTTATTACTCCCATACTTAATCACTCATATATTTCTTTTTTTACACTAGTTGGATTTATTGTTTAGTCCATAAGTATAAATAGATTATGTTGTTTTTCATATTTGTAGTAATATTAGTAATCTTGTAACGAATTTACTTAATAAAAATAATCATCATTTAATATTTTTGTTTGGATTTGCATTGTTTTTCATTTTTTAACTTTTCATTTAAGATATATTGATTTACATAGAATTAACTTAATAAATTCTAAACTTAACCCTCTTTTTGCTCAAGGTAATCATAATTTATTGATAATTCCATTTTTAATTTTTGTGTGTATATATTTTGGTTAATAAATAAATATAAATATGTTAGCAGTTGAAAATAGTCATGTTTTGAGTTTATTTATAGAATTATGGTTTATCATTTTCAAATTTTCTTCATTTACTTTTTTCGCAATTAATTTGAAAAAAAAAACCCAACAACCTCACAGTTTGGTTTAAATACTAATTGTTACTATGAATATATATTTTATTTCCATTCAAAAAAAGAAAATATAAAGGAAGGTATTAGTCTATCTTAATGAATATAATTTATGATTATTTGTAAAGAAACCACAATAGGAGAATTGCTGATGAAGATAATTCTGTAGTTTACATATAAAAAATAAATTTCAATGGTTTCTAGTGCATATTTAAATCTAAATTACTGTTTTCTATTTTATATTCCTGGATTAATACTAGAAGCTATAACTATTAAAATAATTTTAAAGACATTCTTTTTATTATGAACATTATGCCATTTTTTTCTATAAAATTAATGATGATAAAACTCTCGATGTTCTATGTGGAAAATAAACATTGCAATCTTGCTACTAATATCCAAGTATATAATTATGTACCTTATGAATTTGATTTGGAGGACACTTATTTATCTTGGACCTTTAACCTCTAGTAATAATACCTAGACTAAAATTGGAGACTGCATTATTTAATTATGGACATGATAGTTAAAAAAATTCTAATGCTGTATGAATTCCATATCATATATATTGCAATGGTACAAGGTGGGAAAGTTTTGATTTGATCAATATGTTTCACAAATTGCACCAAACTGAAGTGGTATAAAAGGGGCAAAGAGCTTCATTAAAAAATCTGCATCTCAAATGAAAGCAAAGTTGAAATAGAATATAGGATGATAATGATATATCTAATTTTTGTTACATCCCAAAGATTTGGCAGGTAAATTGCAATGGTACAAAAATAAAATTTAAAAGTTCAGGTTTGTTAATGCCCAATTATAATATAAAAATAACTCTATAATTGTGCTTTATGCACATGTAATGAATCTATATAGTTCATTAAAAATCTTAATTAATCATCTGAGCACTTTCGGGAAGTTTTAAGTTCCAATAATCATAGCTTGTTACCAATCGAGAAATGCTTATAATAGAGCCTTATGTAAATTTATGCAAATTGATTATAGCATCAATTTTTTAAAAATGCAGATGCAATCTTCTTTTCTGTTTATAGCTACGATATCACTTGATATATAGCAGGCTTCTTTGAACTTGTGTTTAGCATCATTTCTTTCAGTGCAGATCATCTTGGTAGTTGTTGTTTGGAAGGCATAACCAGCAGTCCTTTTGTCCTCAGCAAATATTGAGCCTCTTCTGTGTTAATTTTATTTTGTTTTATTGATATCTGTTAGTTTCTCTATAGTAAGTTGCATGGCAGTTATTATGGGAGCATGTAATTTTATATATAACCTGGGGGTTCAGTTCAGGAACGATTTTGCCTTTTGTGTTATTGATCAATCTGTTGGTGGCTGGAAGCAAATGGAAACCTATTTGAAAGTCTTTTGAAAAGTTTCCTACTGTTTACTATGGAATTGATGTATGGAAGTAGGATGCATGGTTTCTTTTCTTTGGATTGCTTATGTTTTATTTTGTGGTCAAATTGATTAACTTTTCTATTGATAGCTGCTCATTTGTGTTCCATACTTTTTATGTCTGCCAGGTAGTGAATGAAGTTATTTCATCTGTTGGCTTATATTTGCATAGTCTGTAATTTCTAAATATAAATGCTGACAAGGCTGCAAGTATGTTAGACCGTTTACTTCAACTGGTTTTCTTACCATCTTATAGTCCAAACTTCTTGTGTTTCTGAGGACCTGAATATCAAAATATTTGACTTAATGTGATTGTTTTTCCCATGTGGTGTTGAATATAAGTTTTATAGTATTTTGGAGATTATTGTGAATATTGACTATTGTATTTACTGGGGGTTGTCACAAATGTATCATCAACATAATGTGTGTGTATGATTTCTGGTGTGGAGTTGTAGTAGTCAGGCAAGAATTGTTGTTCATAGTGATTGAACTTGATGCTGGATATGATTCCGCTCATGGGAAGACCCATGGGCCAACTGTTGTTTATACAAAACCATTTGTCTTTAAAGATTAAAAATATATTTGTATCCAGCCATGTCAAAAACTTGTTGATGAATGTGACTCATGTGGGCAGGCAGTCTATTTTTTTTAATTCATTGTTGATAATTTCAATGGATTTCTTGTGGTCAATTGAACTGTATAGCTCGGTGATGTCAAATGATGTAATTCTAAACTGTGGTAGGAGCACTGCACTTTTTATCTTCTCCATGAACTTGAAGGAGAATTTGATGGTATAGTCACCAAAAACAAGACTGTCAATTAGCCACTGGTTGACCAGGTCTGTAGTTTCAAAATAGTATGCTGTCTCAAAGTAAAATAAAATAAGAAAAACAATATTTGAAACTAAAATAATATATAACTAGGAATAAAAGAGAATGAGTAAATTAGTTCTTTAAATCCTTTATAAAAGTTCTCTAGTTCAAATGCCCTTTAAAGTCTATACATCTAGATCATTGTTGCAGAAAAGTGGCCTTTTAATTATATAATAAACAAATAGAGAACAAGAAGCTTTCTCAGCTATGTGTCCAATTTTACTAGTAGTTGATATAATGATAGATTATCTTTTAAAATGATATCTTATAACTAAATCAAACTTATAAATAAAAAAAAACCTACTCACCTTTATTATCTCTCAAGACATCAGTAGCTTGCTCTCAGGTTTAACATCTAAAACAACTTATGAGATGTGATTACTTGACAAAATATAAAGTAGAAACAAAGAAAATATTTTACTGAATCTAATTTGTAATTACACACAACTAAATATGAATAACTTATCTAATATTTATAAATCATTAACTTTCTATAATGTAACTGCTTATTAATGTTTGTGCAAGTGATCATTAGAGTTCAAATATTCTCAGAGTAGCATAATTAAATTAACAAACTCAAGTATTGCACAATAACACAAGTGTACCGATAAGTGATTAAAAAAAATTCACAAAGTCACTTTATGTAAAACAATTGGTGTACTTTTATTTGTGATCTGTAATCTCTTTCTTTTAAGATAAACAATAACAATAAAATAATCAATAATATCCATTTTATTTTATAGGTTTTTCACCTGATTTTTAAAACATTCATGTTTATAACATTTGTTAACAAAATGTTTATCAAGTTACATTTATATATGAATGAAGATCATTTACTCTTTATAATAAATAAGATGTACAAGTAGTAATAGTAACAACAACCACAACAACGATAACAATAACAACAACAAGAGAAAGAGTAGAAAAAGAAAAAGAAGATGGACTAGTAGTAGTAGTAACAACAACCACAACAACTATAACAATAACAACAAGAAGAAAAGGAGGAAGAAGAGTAGAAGAAGAAATAATAATAATAATAATAATAATAATTATGATGATGATGATGATAATAATAATATCATCATCATCATGATTTGATAATATCAAAAGGTAGAAAATTGAAGATACGTTTTTAAGATAGGATCATGCCAACTTTATGATCTAAAAAATATTAACATTCTCCTTATACTATGCTAAATATATTTCCTAAACTACACTTTTTTCTTTTGAACTGCTTTAAATGTAGACTTTTTATTCTAATTCCTTTTATCTTACAAGTGATCCTCAATTATGGCCAAAACAATTAATATATTCCCTTATAGCACGTTTACTTTTCAGACTCTAATGAAAGGTTTAAATATCTTTATATAATAAATTTTCATAAATGATAAAGGGATTCTTTTTAATTTTGTATATAAATACTTGCTTATAATATATAAAATTTTAATATAATAAACTACCACTCAAATGTATCTTGTGATTATAATTCCAAATTATTTGTCTAAAATAAATAAATGAATAAATTTCAATAATAATAATATCAATACATTTATATATATGCTTACAAATAGACCTTATAAAAACAAACATTAATAAAAATTATTCTAAAGCATTTATTATATACTATGTATATACCATATAATAATAAAATGTATATATATATTAAAGCAAAACAAAAAAAATAATACCAAATGGATTGTTGATTTGTTAAGACAACTAAAAAACAAAAAAAATGTATACTTTAACCTTTTTTAAAACAATTATTTTGATTGACCTTATATATATATTTCTTACTATTATCATCATATATTTTTTTAAAATTAACAGTTATTGTAAAAGCTTAGATTAATCTTGCTTGAATCTTATTAATATAGCTAATAATTTCTTGTTGACAAATACTTGAATATTATAAATAACCAAAGTTGACATTTCTTAAAACATCCTTTCTGCTTGTCAAACTAAGATGAACTAACTGAAATAGCAGTTACTTCAGATGTTTTTACCATTTAGAATTCTCCTCATCTGTATCTTCAAAACAGGTATAGTGATTCCTTTTTAAAATATTTTTGTCTCCTTTCAGGTGTGTGCTTGTTGATAATTTTTCCCTTCCTTAACATAAGTAATATTTACTGAGGCTATAACCTCGAGAATATGCATGTAAAATGTGATAGTAGGGACCTCTACAGGTGTTTAACCACAAGCTTATGCTATGGAAGAAAAGAGGGGAACCCTTCTTTACTTCAACCTACTTTCTATTTAAATAGGTGAAGCTGAAGCAGTTAGATCTGCGAGCGTGAAGTTATTTCAATACTTCACTGATTAAGTCCACATTTTTATTACACATTAATACTCATGAAGGAATCAAATCCTTCAGCCAGCAAGTCTTCCCTAGCCAATCATTCTTTAGTACTATTTAATCCAGATAAAGTTCCATTAATTAATTTAGGTAGAAGGAAAAAAGATAGTGATAAATTTATAAATAACCAAGTTTGTTATTTTTTTAGCCAAAACAATTATTAATAATCATTAAAAAAATTACAAGCATGATCTCTTTTTTTGTTACATCATTAGTTACTATGACATTTCAGCTTAATAATTTCATAAAACAATAACTATCTAAACCTCATTGTTAATATAACAATCCATTCTTTTTAAACTTTTTTAATATTTTACAATTGTTTCAAGAAAAGAAAAAGTAAATAAATAAATGAGTACCATAGATATAATTATTCTGAGATTTTTATAGATTGTAAATCTTTTTTTAACAAACAAATTATATTTCTATATATTTTTATATATTATAATCATTAGTATTTCCCAATGTGATTTTCATATAGTTTCTTTATTTACTCTGTATATACCATTATCATAGCCAAATCTACAATCATAAATAATTGAATACCACAAAAGTGGGAGGAAACAGGCAAAACTCTCCATACAGTACTTATGTGCAAGCATAAGAAATGGTGATCATGTGATGAAAAATGGGATGAAACTAAAAAAAATAATAACAGCAACACAAAAAATACAACAAAATCATATAATGATAATAAGTGGGGGGAAAAAATTGCAACATTTTATATCTCAATCTTGAAAAGTATGACAATATATATATTAAATAATTCTATCAATCATCTTTTCCTTTGCTGATAAATAATTCAAACTTTTATGCATAATCAAAAAAATATTTATCTGCTTCTTTCATTCCCTTCTTTTAGTATATGTATATAGTTTGTTTTGTAAACATATATATACCGATATAATTGACTGCAAAAATGGATCCTCCCAATCTACAATATATATGGCATGTTAATTCACTATCCACTGCATTTTGAGAATATTTATTTGTAATTGTACCTTAATAATGTTATTATGAAGGTATGTGATGATAATATTTTATTTGTACTTGTGTTGGATTATATATTCCATAAATAAAGTATTAAATGTTTCCAAAAATATTTAAATTTTATTTATATTTTTTTAAACAGTAATAATTTTAATCATCTGTAAATGACATTTACTGCTGATCAAATATGTAACATTGATGAATGCAAATACTTAATAGAAAAATTACATCTGAGTACATTACTAAGACAAATTGTAAGCAAAACCCTCTCGTATGTTATATAAAAATGAATTAACATTGATATCCAAAAAAATTTGTATTTGCAAGTTTATTTAAAAATGGTTCTTTAAAATCTGCTTGGCAATTTGACTTAATATATTTGAATTTACTTTTAATAATAACATGAATATTAATAAGTATTTTGAGTGGTATTATTATCTTCCCTTCTTACGGACTTGATGAATGACAACTGTGATAGTAAATAAACAAATGATTTTTAAATTTATGAATGCTTATTTTAAGATAATATTCTAACCAGCTAGACCAGCCATACTCAACCTGTGACCTGCAAGTGGCATGTAGCCTGCCAAGTTTTTATGAGCAGCCAGCAATAGACTGACGGTTAACAGATGTGACAACATTTTTCTTCATTAGTAAATATACAGGTGTGGTTGGTTTTCTTTGACACACTAATAATGTTATCTGCCATTTTTTAATTTTACAGATCTGAAGAACATACTAAGTCTACAGCAGAAGTGCCTGAATATCTTCATATATGAGTTGTACTCACTCTCAACCTGCTATCTTTAGCATTATTTCACTGATTTTAGCAACATCAGTATTTTTTTAGAAGTAAAAAAAAATCAATGTTTAAATTTAATGGTATAACAATGACATAAATCCATGTTTTCAAGCTTTTGATTAGTTGTATCTTTTCTCCATAAAAAGCACCATCCATGATTTTGAAAGATGTATTTCTACATTTTGAATTCGAAAATGAAAACAATTTGCTAAACTTTTTTTTTACTCACTTGTTTGTTTTTCAGATTTTAGTCAAAAATATTTATTTTTACACAAAAGCATATTACTACTTATATAAGGCTAAAACCTTAGTACATGCACTTTGAGTGCTTAATTTTAGCAAGAAAAACCTCTACAAATCATAATGCAAGTTCGACTTTATAAATATAAGAGGGACCCTCTTATCTCTCAATCTATTTTCTTAATTATATAGGTAAATCTAAAGCATTTTGATTTGGGAGCATGAAGCTAATAAATTCTTCACTGATTAAGTCCATTATTTCTGTTAAACATTAACATTCATGAAATCTTTCAATTTACGAGTCAATATTCAGATATTAAATTTAGAAATATTTTGAATCAATTTAAAGTTGTAAATATTAATTCTTATTAAGCGTGATGTCAGCATGTAATGCTTATATAAGGCTAAAACCTTAGTACATGCACCTAGAGTGCTTAATTTTAGCAAGAGAGACCTCTACAAATCATAATGCAAGATTCAATTTTATAAAGATAAGAGGGACCCTCTTATCTCTCAACCTATTTTCTTAATTCTATAGGCAAATCTAAAGCATTTTGATTTGGGAGCATGAAGCTAATAAACATTTCACTGATTCAAAATATTTCTAAATTTAATATCTAAATATTGACTTGTTGTAAATCAAAAGATTTTGTGAATGTTAATGTTTAACATAAATAGTGGACTTAATCAATGAAGAATTTATTAGCTTCATGCTCCCAAATCAAAATGCTTTAGATTTGCCTGCATAATTAAAAAAATAGGTTAAGTTAAGTGGGTCTCTCTTATCTTTATAAAGTCAAATCTTGCATTATGATTTGTAGAGATCTCTCTTGCTAAAATTGTGCCCTCACGGTGCATGCACTAAGGTTTTAGCCTCATATAAGTATTACATGCTGACATCGTGCTTAATAAGAATTAATATTTACAGAAACATATTGAAAAGGAATACAATGAATTATGGCTGGAATTTATAACTGGATGGTAAGCATTTATTTTAATTTGACCACGTTAGATTATTACCATCAATTATAAATAGAAATTTATTTTTTTAAAACTTTTTGTAATCTGACAAATTATGAATTTTTATTTTAGAAACAAAATTAAAACAAATATAAATATAGTTTAAAAAAGAAAACAAATTTATTTACTGAAGATTTTATAACTGACTAATCAGAAGTTTGAAACTTTAATTCAATCTGTCAATTGTCTATGTTTTTGAAGGCAAGGTGAGACATTGCAGTTTTATACGTGAATTAGTATAAACACAGATGCATAGTATTTTATATCAAACAATAATTTAATTATCATAATGATGTCTTCACACAACAAGCAAAATTATTGGATAAAAATAGAATATTTTAAGACAAGTGGGAAGAGGAATATTTTGTGTTAAATAACAAAGATTCAGCAACATGTTTGATTTGTCAAAAAAGTGTCACATTAAAAAAATATAACATTGATTGTCATTATACCATGGAACAAATTGTTTAATAACACTTTTGCTCGTGAGTTTTTAATAAAAAGTGAAAAATTAGCTTTCTTCAAAAAATCATTGCAACAACAACAAAATGTTATGTCAGTGGCAATCTCACAAGAAGCAGCAGTGACATAAACATCATATGAAATTTGTTATATACTTGGCAAAAATATGAAACCTTTTATGGATTCTGAAGTTGTGAAAGAATGTTTCATAAATACTTTGAATTTATTATCACATGATCACATTTCCTGTATGGAGAGTTTTGCTCTGTTTGAATTTATTATTTGAGAAATTTAATAATAAAAGTCAAATGTCATTACAAATTAAGAAATTAAAACTATCAGATTCTACTTGCATTAGATGTATTGAAGATATTGCAAAACATATTTTTGATATTATAATAGATTTGAAAAATGGCAAATATTTTAGTTTGGCTGTTGATTCCAGCACAACATTTCAGCAATATGACAACGTGCCATTTTCTTCAGATACTGAATGGAACAATTCAATTTATGAAGATTTTTTGAAATTTCTTCCTATGAAGGATCAAATAAGAGGTAGTAATTTTCTCAGTAGTATTTGTACTTTTCTAGAGATGAATATTGCAATAAAAAATTGGTTTCCATGTGCATTGATGGTTGTCCTTCAATGATTGGATCAGAAAAATAATTCATTTCCCTATTAAAAAAGAAACACAATTTAACAAATCTCATTTCATTGTTTAATTCACCAAAAATACTTGGAGACACATGTATCCATTAAAAAAGTAGATGCTATGATGAAAACGATCATAAATATTATGAATTATATTCAAGCTGGAGAATTGAACCCCAAAAAATTTTAAAATGTTTTGGAAAAAATAAATAGTAATTATGATGTACTTTTGCATACTTCAGTGTGATGGCTAAGCAGAGATAAAGTTTTGGATTGCCTTTTTTTATTATGTCATGAAAATATTTTATTCTTACAAGGAAATAATAAAGTTTACAATAAGGTTGACAGGGATGGATGGTGATGACTTTTAGCTTTTTTATGTGACATCACAGAAAAATTTTGAGATCTTAATATTAGTTTGCAAGGCAAAAATAATCTTAATATTAGTTTGCAAGGCAAAAATAAAATTATCTCACAAATGGCAAATAAAGTATTTGCATTTTTTTTTAAAAAAAAACTAAATATTTATTACCAAGAAACTAAATACATCATTTCCCAATATTTATAAATGCTAAGTAAGATGGTTTTGACATTTCTTCAGCAACCTAAATTGTTATTTAGTTACCTTATTGAAAGAATTTAAAAGTAGATTTCAAGATTTAAGAAATATTAAGAATTGTCTCTTACAGAAAATCCCTGGCACTTAGAAATAGCAACTATTACACAATTAGCTCTATTTGGACATGATTCATCATCATCATCAACCATTATCAATCCACTGCAGGATGAAGGTCTCTCCAAGCTTAATCCATCTCCTCCAATCTTTAGCTTCTTTTCTCCACATTACCCCTGCACACTTTCTTATTTCATCCATCCTTCTCACATGTGGTCTCTTTCTGGGTCTTTTACAATCTCTTGGAATCCAGTTTAAAAATTCAATTGTCCATCTATTATCATCTCTTCTAGCAATATGTCCAGCCAACTCCACTTCAATCTTTTAATTTTTTCAATGAGGTCAGTAACACCTGTTTGTTCTCTTACGCATACATTGCATTTTCGATCTCTTCTTGTTACTCCCAACATACATCTCTCCATACTTCTTTGAGTGGTCTGAAGTCTCTGTATTGCTCTTCTATTAAGTGTCCAAGTCTCAGATCCATAAGTAAGAACTGGTAAAACACATTTCTTAAAAACCTTCCTTTTCAAACACATAGGCATATTTCCTTTTAGTATCAAGTTATTTCTATCAAAAGCACTCCAATCAAGTTTAATTCTATGATTAATTTTTTCCATTATGTTTCCATCTGTATTAATAATCTGACCAATATATTTGTAACTGTTAACTTCTTCTAATTCATCATAATCAATCTTTATTTTCATATTTTGAGCAAATCGATTAAACATTACTTTAGTCTTTTTAACATTCATCTTTAGTCCTACTTTCCTACTTTCATCTGATAACTCCTGTAACATTCCCTGCAGCTCTGAATCATTATTTGCAAAAACAACTACATTATCTGCAAAATCTAAATGACTTAAATAATCTCCATTTACTTTCACTTCTTTAGTTTCCCATTTTAATCCACAAAATATTTCTTGCAGCACTGCTGTAAAAGGTTTTGGAGATATGGAGTCACCTTGTTCTACACCTTTCTCAATGTTGACTTTCCCAGTATCATTATGTAATCTAATTGTTGCTGTTGCATTTTTCGACATGATTATGTCAAGCTATTTAATGAATTTGTTGAATTTAAAAATGACACAAATTTGGAAGCCATTTTTAAAGAGAAAAGGAAGGGAAAGGAGTATATGGAATTTTGCAAATTAGTGCCTGAAAAATATAAAACTGTCAAAATGTTTGCACAAATGTTGCTCACATTGTTCTCATCAATATATCTTTGTAAATCATCTTATTTAAAAATGAAATATGTGAAGTATATATAAAAACAGACTTATGATTCTCACCTTGGGGATATGTTAAGAGTAGCAGGTAGCATTTAAAAAGAAGATTTATCTAAAATTGGTAAAAGTTTATCTCAATATTAAAAATTACATCAATATTTAAATAAAAGTTTATATCAAATAAAAATGTTTTGTGTTTTATTAATATGTTAATTCTAAGATATAGTAAAGTGATTTACAACCCATGACATGCATGAATTGAGAAGCAGACATTTTTTCATGTGACACTAATTGGTTACTGATGACTTATATAACATGTTGTGGCCCACTTGATGTAGCACACAAATATATGTGGATCAGGAAAAAAAAGGTTGAGTATGGCTGATCTAGACCATTTTCTCACCTTAATAGATTTTCATGAATCTAAAGAACTCTGACTAAATTGCAATGCTGCCATTTCTCATATGACCAACACCTGAAGGCACTATAAAATTATCACTTGAATGATTCTGTGCCATTTGAACTCATTGTTATTTACTAACAGTTGAATACGTTTAACAAACTATAAATAAAGTTTTAATTTTTACTAAATAACAGTTAACAATTTATCTAGATAATGGAAATTGTCCAATATATAACTACAGGTACATTGATTATTTAAAGGTAAAATAAACTATAAAATATAAGTAAATACACATTCAAATCAGTAGTATTATAATTAAAAAATTAGTTTTTGGCATAAAGTTTAATTTATAATTTTGATCTTATTCTCTAGTCGATACAATTTAAAAAGAAAAAAGAAACTTCTATTTAGAATTTCAGAAAAAGTGTTAGATACAATTTTATTATAATTTTTTAATATATGAATTATTTCTATAGTACAGGTTTTTTCATATCTGCACTACAATATATAATATATAGGGGATTTGAACTCAGACTTTCACACAGCCCTCAACTATCCATGCTATCTCATACTGGTGACACACTTGATCATACAGGTTCATGTGAAAGTCTGAGTTCAAATACCCTATAATTTGTTTTAAAAAAGACATCATTAGAGAAAGATGTTGAAAATGTTACATTGTCATAGCTAAAAAGAGTTTCATCTTTAATTATTAACTGACATTTGATTTCTGAAAAAGTCATACATAGAGTAATCTGACGTATATATAATTTAGTTTTTAATTTTAAATCAATGCATCCTACCAGATAACTTTATTATCATAAAGATAATCGTCAGTGCCATTGAAGTATACCTCCTCATATGTGGCCCAAACCATACCTTACTACAATTGAATTTTACATTTTTACAGTTATTCAGTGTAATTAACCTGCACTTTTAATTACTTAGCTTACATTTAATATGACTCCCAGCATTTTAAGAAATGAAAATGTGTTTACAAAAATTAGCCCTCCTTCACCTGATTTTTAGAGTAATAAATCTTAGAATGATAACATTTAACAATCTAATCTATTCATTCATTCGTAATATATGTTAATTAAAGTAAAATATTCAAGAAAATTAAAATAAATTATACAATTAAAAGAGAACATTAAATAGATATTAATTGTTTTACTGGTTCTAGGAATGCAAACATCTCAAGTTTAGAGTTCAAATATTTCTGCTTTACTTTCATGAAGAGTTTGAAAATATGACAAGTTACGATGAGCAGGATAAAATATAATGACGATGCATAGATTTCATGGCACAATTCACACAGTTCTGGGTGATTCTTTTCTTGGATATCAATAAATGATTGAAGACGGGCTGGTTCTTTGGAAAGCATTTGGCTAAACATAGCTTAATTGACTAGGTTGTTACTCATTTTTGGATTGATGGTATGGTATGTCAAGCAGAAGGCTGAATTCTTTTATAATGACTGGAACATTGGCACAGGTATACTGCAGCAGACTTTAGATGAGCAGCAGTTTACAAACTCCCTTGGGATTCCAACTCACACTTCCTCGAGATGATGAAGGGAAAACAGAAACAAGCTTTCTAATCACTAGTTAGCATAGTATGGGCTTATAGCAGCCATGATTTCAATTGTCTTCTTAATAAACTTGAAGAATCCTTTCAGAAGAATAAGCATAAAAATATGAAAGAATAATCTTTAAATTTTCTGAGGTATTTATACAACTTTAGACAAAAAGCATCCAGATTAATTTTAAATGAAATGTATTTTAGCAGATAACAATTTTTATCAATTTAATGACAATTTAATCTTGTATTTATTTTATTAATTAATAAAGTTTTCCAAATTTCTAATGCCTTTTGTCTATGGCATGACTGGAATTAATTAAACATATATTAACACCTTTTAAACAAGGCAAAACTTTCCATACAGTAATGCCACCCTGTGCCAACCAGAGTAATCAATGGATGCCAAAAGGCTTGTGCATAAAATCCCTATCTAGTGCCTTCTGGCATCCATTGATTACACTGGTTGGCACAGAGTGGCACTACTGTATGGAGAATTTTGCCTTGTTTATTAACAATTATGTGCTAGTATAAGAGAAAGTGATCATGTGATGTTTAATGGATTAACACCATTTACTACAAAATAAAATATTGAAAACATGCTTGTAAATATAAAATATAAAGAGATTATTATTTTTATTTAAATAAGATTTCTATACCAATTATAAATGTGTTTATGTTCTATAATTAATCTGCCTTTCCTAACTTTATATAAATATTCAGGAATTTAAATTGGCTGAATTTTAAATTAATTACATCTTAGAATTTTCTAGAATTCGATATACAATGAACTTTAATTATCTATTTAATCTCAACTCTCTTTAATAAATTTAAATTTAATAAATTTTAATGGAAAAAATTCTTTTAATAAATTTTTAATAAATAAATTTTCTATAATATTAAAGTTATTTAATTATAAATTGAAAGTCACAAGTTTAAATTATTTATTTATAAGTTGGCATGAAGCATATATATATATGCATATATATATAGCTTCAGTATTTTCTGTTAGTCAAAATATAATCCAATTCTGTTGTGTCTTCATTTGGATGCTTCCCATGTTCATTTCTTTTTAACATTTTTCTCAAAAAAGGAATTCGTAATATAAAATTTTTCTTTTTCTGAAAACTCCACAAGTCTATGTCCCCTCTCATTTCTATTGTCATAACCAAATTTACCTACAACATTTTCATCTTTCATTTGTTTACCAATTCTAGCATTAAAGTTTTCCATAACAATTTTAAAATGTTGTTTACTCTGATAAAAACCTTTTGCATATCCATATAAAAATCTTCTACTACTTCATCTTTATGAGAACTTGTTGGAGCATAACCCTGAATTATATGCATTTGGTATCTGTTATTATGTTGAATAACTACCCTTGCCACTCTCTCTGATACATCATCACTCTCCACAATGTTGTTCATCCACTTTTTATTTATAATAAATCCTATCCCACTTATATTTACAATATTTGTGCCTTTGTAATAGAGTGCATGTCCACTTTTTAAATCAACTGTTTTTTCACATTTTCTTCTAACTTCACAAAGTCCAATAATATCCCATTTGATATGAAATAGTTCCAATTCTTACAATCTTCCTTCACTTGAAAGTGATCTGCAGTTTTAAATACCTAAATAAACAGTTATTATCAAATGACAGCCTGGGTTCACAATCAAGGTATTTTTAGCACCCTCTATCTTCGGCCACCAACCATAGCCTTGGGTAATAAGGGCCATGACTTATTTTTGTCTGTAATGATTTTATATATCTATTAGAAAAAAAAATTTCATTCACAAACACATTCATTTTTCCTTATCAGGCAACTAAGAAGGAAGACTGGTTTTTTGATCTTAGTCTCAAATACGAAACAACAATAAACTCGTCACGCTGGTTAATGCATGTTGGGAACAGCCCATCCATGTTGTATACTACAATTAGAAATATCACATAATATTTTGACAAAAATCATTTAATTAATTAAATTTTTATAAAAATATAAATGTTAATAGTGTGATATGTCAATGTTGATGCACATTTAAATGACAATCAAAAATATGCATTGGTGGTCGAGAGGTCAGCGCGACTGACTTGCACTTGCAGGCAGTTGCCCGGGTTGTGGGTTCGCGTCCCGGTCGATGTTATGACACTTAAAAATATATATATAAATTTGTAGTTACTTTGATAAATACCTGTTCATAAACAGTAACAATTCTTTATTCTTAGCACTGGTTTCAGCTATTATTAGCTTGAATAATCATGTTTACTAGATGATAAGCAAAATAAATCAGATAGATGTTGTGTATGTGCGTGCTTATTTGCTACTCTGAAAACAAAATGATCTAGGAATAAGACGAGCTTATATGCCAATGTTAGGCACGCAAAATAATAATTTTGAAAATAATACTTAAATAATCCACAAATAAACAATTTATTGAATTATTATGGTATTTCAAATTATTTTTGAGAAATATGTGTTCTGAATATTTTTTGTTCAAAAACTTCTGTTTTTGTTGTCTATGAGAAGGAAAGAGTTAAATTTTGGAAAACTGAATTAACGATAAAAAAAATACATACTCTGAAATGTAAACACAGCTGTAGAGAAAAGAGTGAATCTGAGAGAATGTTTTAATCCTTTACAAAAATAATATTATTGAAATACATTATTCCTACTTTTTTCTGTTTTAAATATTTAACAAATTAAAAATGAAAGATTAATGTTACAATTTAAATCTAATAATTAAGTAGTGATGTCTAAAAGTTGAAAAATATCCTGATGAAAAATTAGCAGATACTGTATTTATTAATAATAAATATGAAGAAAAGTATATAAAAACCTGATTATAAATTGTTTTCTGTAGTCTGTTTTAAAATTTATCTTCGATATTTTAAAAGACATTTTTCATCTTAAAGTGCTTTAAATAAAATGTTAAATCTGAGATAATGAAAAAAAAAACGTTCTATCTAACTTTGTATTGATCGATTTATATATCTATCTCTCTGCCTATCTCTCTTTATATATCTATCTGTATATCTCTATCTATCAGTTTGTCTATGTATTTATCTGTTTGCATAACTATTCATCTATTTATCTATCGATTGATATCTAACTATGCCTGACCTGTCTATCTATCTATCTATCTATCTATCTATCTATCTATCTATCTATCTATCTATCTATCTATCTATCTATCTATCTATCTATCTATCTATCTATCTATCTATCTATCTATCTATCTATCTATCTATCTATCTATCTATCTATCTATCTATCTATCTATCTATCTATCTATCTATCTATCTATCTATCTATCTATATATATATCTATATTTATCTAACAATTTATTGATTTATCAATAGATAGGTACATGTATCTGCCTGTCTATCTAATAATCTATTGCATTTCATCTAACAAATTTTATCCATCTATTCAGCCATCCATTCATATATCTATATTTCTATCTATATTTATCTAATATCATATCTATCTAAATAAATAGATAAGATGGAAAATAAGTTAGAATTTATTTTAAAATTTATTTAGATTTATGTCTTTCACCCTATCAAATTTTGCTTTTTTTTTTTTAGCTGTCTAATTCTTTAAGTAGCAGTAATTTGCTTCCCCAAAAAGATTAAATTTTATTTCAAAAATTAATTAATAACTCGCTGAACAATGCTTTCAGCCTGGAAGATATCATAATCATATCATTCAAACTATAATATGAATGACTACATTAACTTATTCATTAATGCATACAATATTTCATTTGGAGGTAGGATTGATGGTTCTTTTTTCTTTTCTTTTCCACTGCTTCTTGTAAAACTTTCATGACACATAATGAAAATAAAATATCATTGATTAATTAATTTATAAAATCAGAAAAGATCCAGTAATCTACAGAAGAAATATTTCCCATAAGTCAAAGTTCTATTTCTAAGTGCTGATTGGTAGATTTATAAACTTCACTTTGATAGTAGCAAAGAGAAAAAAAAATTAAAAAAATTCTGTAGTTTATTTAAATATATGGTAATTATTACAAAAGAAATATTTTCATGATTCCACTTAGTTGCTTATTTTTAAATATGTTTCATTTTTAAAAATACAAGTTAAGAAATTTGAAGTAATGATAAAAAAGAACTATAATAAATATAGTCAATAAAATACATTTTTGTACTATTTTAGTAACTATAAATGCAATTTTAAATTTTAGAAGCAAATTTCATAGCTTTATGATAACTTCATAGATATTCATTTTCATTTAACAAATAAAATTTAATCAATAAAGATTTTCTTAATTTACTTTTTTCAATAATGTTAAACTAATCAATCTTTAATAACAAAGTAATTGCTCTCGTTATTTATTTTACTTATTTTATTTTAATTTTTTTTTATAATTTTTAAGTTCAAAATTAATTTTTAGGGTGATTTTCTTTGGTAAAATTATATTTCTAACAAATGAAACCCAATGTATTAAATTCTAATATAACATAAAGGTCTAAGCATTAAAATCAACTGTTGAATTTACAAAAATTGAATATAGAAAAAATAATGAAAACATCAACCTGCCATACAACTAAACATCTATAGATGATCAATGAAACAAATATTAATTATCAGTATAGACACCTGAGATTCGGGTATTCTTTTCTTCTAGCACACCTGATAAGTGAAAATTTTCCATGAAGTGCATAAATAATATTAAATCACTAAACTTCATATGATCTCCATTCATTATGCTTACACAAGCTGTTTATACAGAGGCAAAGTTTTCTATGCAGTAGCCTAACTCAGGATAAGCCAGAGTAATCAATGGATGTAGAAAAGTTTTGAGTATAAAATCCCTATCTAATGCCTACTCATTCAATATCCCCAGACCAGTTTCTAGCTTGTGCCTTTCTTCAGTGAAGAGCCTTGGATCTGAGAGCACTGCACCTACATCTTAGGATCTAGTGCAGTGTTTTCAGACCTAAGACTCCTCACTGATGAAAACCACAAATTAGAAAAAAACTAGAAACTAGTCTGGAGATATTGGATGAGTGGGCTCTAGATAGGGATTTTTTGCACAAAAACTTCCTGCATCTATTGATTACTCTGGCTTGAACTGAGTGCTGCTAATGTATGAAGAATTTTGCTTCTGTGTAAGTGCATAAATAATGATATGTGGGAGTACAACGTTTTTTAATGGTTTGTGATGCTTTAATAAAAATTTGGAAAATTAATTAATTTTTTAATGTTTTTCTTACATCAGTTTTTAATCATTCCAATGATGTCTCATATTTTTCTACTTTTTCTAAATTTAATATAACGATTGTATTTAATATTTTCAACATTTTTTCTTTGGCCTTGTGTGATTAGTGCAATTATGTAGTAATCGAACACAGGGGCATGTGGTATTCAAACTTTTTTAAAGATATTTTCTTTTTCTCTGTATATAAAAATACTAATGTTACCATTAATTTGTTTTTTCAATAGAAATTGGTCAATGTATTATATCTATTTAAATATCTGACCAAGACATTGACGGCATATGATCATAAATTTATAGTTCTAAAAGTTTTACATTTTATTATATGAAAATTTTTTGGAAAAAAAAATATAGCTGTTAAAAAAATCTGTTCATAATTCACAATGGCCATAAATTATGTAATAAATAGCAAACCATCAAGCAAACATGTACATCTGAGTGCCAAATGTAAGAGATTGAACTTTCATTTAAAACCTTTTAGCTCTCAATTCACCACCTTAATATTATGTTAAACTGCTCAGGGAACAAATTTTATTAAATATATCAGTGTTAAGAATATGAGGACCAATCATATCGCTTGGTAATCATTACTGTGAGTATGCCATTAGTTTTTGCCACATTAGCATAATTTATTTTAGCATCTCAATTTTAAACATTTGTTTTAAATTTTAATGAATCCATGCCTTCAAGAATTCAACTGAAATTTTGTAAATTGTACGTGCTTTTTCAAAATTTATCTCAATTATAGTTTACATAACCATATTTTCTATTGTTATACTATCTACTCCACCCACATTTATTTCACATTCTTTCATATTAACATCTGAATGAGAGACTATAATTGCATTGTGAAAATAAATTGTTATAAACTTTACTATTTTTTATGTCTAATTAAAGTAATGTTTTACTGAAGATGTATATTTATAAGAAATAAATATTTAACTTCTAACATCTTTTAGTACCATCAATACTGATAAAAATATATTAAATGAACCAAGAGATGTTTTGAATGAAAACAGATTTTAAAACTCAGGATGAAAAACGGAAAATAAAAACCTAATTATAAAAAAAACTGATTAAATAAAGATGATTTATAGTCAAATAAAAATTCTCGATCATCGGTGGGATGCCCACCCTTAGCATAATTTATTTTAGCATACTGTATTTAAAACTTCCTCATGTAATGGTAAATAGATGTATAGATGACATTAATCATAATGATAAATGAATAACATGCTTGTTATTGAAGAAACATAAATGTGTCATTAACTATAAAAGTTTTGTAATCATAATGGTAAGTTAAATTGCCAGACATATGAAACAAACTATCATATAAATTTTCTTATGAACATATAATTATAAATATTTTAACAACTTTAAAAAAATTAATAACATAATATAGAAATGTTCTTAATTTTTTGATATAATGACAAATATAACCAACCTGATAAAAGTCTTACATGAATAAACACCCTTTAAACATTATAGCTTTGATCTTGAAAGTTATCTGAAAAGATGAAATATTGTATATCCTACACAAATGTCATTAAATCTGCCATTTATTTTATTTTGCTGTAATATTTTATATAATTATAATTTTTACACTTCAAACACTTTGGAGCAGAAATTTTTTTATTATATATATACACACACAATCTGATGTTTCGACTGTCTTGCAGTTTTCCTCAGAGCCATTCTTATTTTAATTTCTTATAAACCAAAAGAATGTTTTTGTTTTGGAAATTGAAATAGGAATGGTTCTGAGAATGATTGCAAGGCAGTCAAAACATCAGATTGTGTGTGTGTATATATATATAATAAAGCATTTTCTGCTTAAAAGTGTTTAAAGTATAAAAATATGTATTATATGTACTAAAGATATATATATGTTCCTCTTCCATATTCATAGCTATATGATTTTCTCTTTTGTGCAATTTCAATGAAACCATGGATAAAACCAAACCCAGGGCATTATGTTTTAAAATGTATATGCATTTGTATGATGTGATTTCATTTAAAAATTATACATGCTAAACTAAAAACCAAAATAATTAGTAAAACAATAAAAAATATAGTCACAAAGAGGCAATGCAGAAATCAATTGGGAGCTTAGAATGAGGAAATGACAATGATAAATGGTTCATAATGTCACTCATGCAAAAAGTATTCACAGAATTTGTTAATTTTGGCTTAAGGAAACATCTGTATTCATAATTATACAGACATATTTTATTCAAACCAATTTAGAGATAAATTTAAAAAGCCAATAAGAAATCGCTGAATATTTTTATAAATATAAATTATATAATATTCTACAGTTTTATCCAAAATACCATTGAAGTAATGAAATGAAAATTAGCTGAAGCATCACTATATAAAATAATAATAGCTAGTCTGTTTCCCAAACAACAATACAGTCTCATAAGTTGTTTAAATATATGATTATAGACAGATAATTAATTGTCTTTCAAGTTGCATTTTAACATAAACAATATCTCATTAATTGTTTTAAGAAATCACATCTATGCTAATTACAATAACTTACTTCACAAGCATCACTATATTACATGCATTCTAGACTTTATTATTAACCATTATTATTTATTTATAATGTTAAAATATAATAGACCAATTGATGAAACATGTATTATATTAAAATGCATATTAAGAGTCATTTACAAAACCATATGTTTAAAGAAAAAACATGAAAGTTTGGAAAATATATAAAAAACATATAAGTAAAAGAATAATAAAATATAGATTAAGAAGTAATTACGCATTAATAAATGTTAATAAATATATTTTAATTTTTAAGTAAATATAATAAAATTTTAATCTTAAAAAGGATTAATTATTTAATAGTAACATTGCTTAAAAGTAGTAATTATTAAACCACTAAACATCACATGATCACTATTACTTATGCTTGCTCAAGCTGTTAAAAATAGGCAAAACTCTATACAGTAGTGCCACTCAGTGCAAGCCAGAGTAATCAATGTATGCAAGAAGGTTTGTGCATAAAATTAGTATCTAGTGTTTACTCATCCAATATCCACAGACTAGTTTTTAGCTTGTGGCTTTTATCAGTGAAGAGCCTTGGACCTGAGAGCACTGCACCTAGATCTTATGATCTAATGCAACCCTCCAGAAGCCACCTTTTATCTCTACTTAATTACAAAACAATGAACCTAAAATTAAAAACATAATATTTTCAATCCAAGCTCAGTAGCTTCTATAATCATATAGGTCTGAAGTCAGTTCAGTATCCATACATTTTGGTATTTTTGGTTCTTTAATAAACATAGCCATCATTATCCAATTAGGCAGGATTGGTATTAATTCACTAAACATCACATGACCACCATTTCTTATGCTTGCTCAAGCTGTTAAGACCAGGCAAGACTATGCATACAGTAGTGCCACTCAGTACAAGTTAGAGTAACCGATGGAGGCAAAAAGGTTTAAAAATAAAATCCCTACCTAGTGTTTAATCATCCAACATCCCCAGACTAAAAAGTTTCTAGCTGTGGCTTTCATCAGTGAGAAGCCTTGGACCTGAGAGCACTATATCTATATTCTAATGCAACCCTCCAGCAGCCACCTTTTATAATTATAAAACTATGAGTCTATAATTGAAAACATAATTATGTTTTCGATCCAAGCTCATTAGATATATAATAATATAGGTCTAAATTCAGTTCAATATCCATACACTTTGGTGTCATTGATTTTTTAATAATCATAGCCACCACTGCTGTATTAGGTATCCATTGATTACTCTGGCTTGCATTGAGTGGCACTACTGTATGGAGAGTTTTGTCTGTTTTTAGTAGTAATTATCACTGAAGATATGGTGATAGAGTAAAATTTGAAAAATGTGATCAATTTATAATATGCCTATAATGTAATAATCAAAGAAAACCTTTAAAAACACTTCATTGTGAATATAATCATTCTACTTTTAAATGTGTTATAAGGAAGTGCATTAAATTTGTAGTAAACTGAAAAACATGATTATCTCTGTATAATTTTTAAATGCTTTTATTTTATTATATTATTAATGGGTCCTATCTGTATTTATAAAAACGTCAACACTTTTTGAATTTTTAACAATTAAAAAAATCTGGTTCCTGATTACAACTTGAACTCATAACCTTACTTTTCTCAGGAAATGTCTTTAATGACTGAACCAACAGAAATATTACATTTTAGAGTAAATTTGGTTAATATTAATTTACTTAATTAATAAAAAATATTTCCTACAAAATCTGAATTATTCTTATGAATTAATATTTCATAAATATTTGTAAAAAATAATAAATGTGTAAGAAAAAATTAGAGAAATATTTGTTTTTCATTTCCAAAATGAAAATAAATATAACTAAGTGATGTGATGTGATGCACTGTGACTGCTCTTTTATCAGAGTCAGGAATCTTTCAGTTACTATGCCCAGAGAAATCTGTTAGCCACCTTCCCTTCCCATTCCCCACCCTGTTCTTTCCATATTCTTCTCTATCCTTCTCCATGCCATTTCCATAATATAATCTTTGTCAACTCTGTAGTCTTTACATCTAAATCTCCCAAATCTTTTCCCAAAACCAGCATAAAATCCAAGAAACACTTTTTGTATCATCACTTTTACATTTATTTTCCTACAATTTCATTATTAGCACTCTTTCTTTTTGTAGACATATATTTAATTAACAGATGCCTAATACTTTCTATGCCTTCCTTACATAACTTGCACACAAAATCACCCATATTTTTCCATTTATGTAAATATTTCCTTGTTGCTAAAAATCCCATTTAAGCCTTAAACAGTAAACTATTCTCCTTGCTATTATTATAAATTAACTCACACCCAATATTCTGTTTACTTTTATATATATTTAAACTCTTTTTACTCTCCATATACTATTTCTCCATGTCTCCACCTTCCCCTTTTTTATTAATGCATCTATTCTTCTATTTCATTTTTTGCCACTATAGCACTCAACAATTCCTGTAATACAATCACCCCACCTTTTGTATAAGTATGACATGAAGTGTTTATTCAAATATTCTGCATATTGTACTATCTTTCACACCCATATTGTTAACTGTCCTTTACTCATAACTAATTAAAATCATTTTGGCTATTCTTTTATTATCCATAAATTGCAATCTACTGAACATTTTCATTTTCCTTTTTGCATCCTTCATATAAAAACACGTCCATCCAATTTCTCTTTGAATTGCCTTCTTTTCCATCCACACATCTGCATCTAATGCATGTCTTTCCACTACTCTTTGTACTTTTTCCAAGTCATCTAACACTACTTTATTAACACACAATGCATGATTACCATAAATTGACCCTGCTACTGCCTCTCCCTTTCATACAATTCTAGGTACATCATATCTATTATATGAAAACACTGTTAATTTATTTATCAGTCCCTTTCTTTTCTTTACTTCATTTATCAATTTTTTCTCCCATTCATCCAATAAATTTCTTTGATTATTTAAAACAATTCCCAAATAGTTATACCTATTAACCACATTTAACTTTATATCTCCTAATAAAATATCAAAATCATTAACAGCAGCTGCTCTCTATAAAAATAACAAGTAACATAAAAAAAGACTCATGAAGAAAATTATTTTATTTGAATTGAAATTATATGTTTTATTAATAACTAAAAAGTAAAATAATATTAATTTTTTTTAAAAAGCATAAAGTTTTTATATAAATAGTCCACTAAAAGTAAAAAAATAACAAAGTAATAATCCATTTCATAAAAGCATTTGAGCTCAGATAAATCATAAAAATCAAAAAAGGTTCAAATGTTTTTATGAAACAATACTTCATTATTTTTTTACTTAGTGCATTTTTTTAAAAAATATTTTTTAAATATTATTTTATTAATAATATCAAGATCCAGGATATTTATATTAAAAATAATAATATCAACATTATATACAGATGAAAACAAATTGTACATCTAAAGGAGAAAGCCTTTTTCAATTATCAACACTTCAGATTAACAATAAACATTTTTAGAATTATGAGTCTGTATCAAATATCTGGATATATTAATAATTATAGGGGAGAGGGGTAAATGGGTAACAAATAAATATTAAATTAAAAAAATTAAACAAAGCTGAGTATAGTATATTTCTAGAAGAGATGACACTAGAAAGACCTGTAAAGTCTTTAACTAAATCTCAAGAGTTGTAAATGATCTAAAATGAGAACATAAGAAAAATGATGGATAAAATAATAAAAGTTGATAAACTGATGTGGAGAAACAAAGCTATTGATTAGAACACTGGATTAAACTTCAAATGACCTTCATCCAGAAATGGATCAATAATCTTTAAAAATAATGGTTAGTGCTATATAAATTCATGAATCCATCCAAAATTTTTTTAATTCTTAGCTACTTCAAAAATAATTTCCCAAAAGTACAATTGGAGTAGAATTCATTGTAAATAAAAAGTGAAAGAACAACATTGTGGAGATTGATGATGTATCAGACAGAGTGGCAAGATTAGATTTTCAACTTAGTAGTAGATAACAAATGCAGATAATTGAGATTTATGCCCTAATAAATTCTCATTGAGATGAAGTAGAGAATGTTTACATGGCTGTAAAAAGGTTTTAATCAGACCAAACAACATTTTACATTATAATGAGAGAAATTAATGTTAGAATTGGTAAATGATTGAAAGAAGAAAATGCTTTAGGTAAATTCGATTATGGTGATAGAAAAGAGAAAAGACATATACTTGTGGAGTTTTCAAAAAAGAAAGATTTTAATTGATGCACCCAAATGAAGGTACAGCAGAATTGGATTTTATTTTGTTCTGACTAACAGAAAATTCGTATTTCAAGATTGTAATGTTCTTGATAAATACAACACAGGAAATGAACATTGATCAGTGAGATGTAAAATATGCATTAAAGCAAAATCAGAACGTCAAAAAATTATTAAGAAAAACAATATTCATAGATGATATTCTTAATCTTCAGAAGCATTCTAATGAATTTAAATTGAACTTGCAAATTGTTTTCAAATATTAACAGATTTTGAACATCATTCAGATTTGAACAAAATCAATAGGAAGATAACTAATACACTTTTAAAAACTTTAATAAAGGTAGCTGGTACAAAAGAGTAGCAATTGACCAATAAAATTTCTACAAAGATAAAACAATTTATGAAAAAAAAAGGAATATGAAATTATATAAAACTGATGTATTAGGATGGATTGAAAATCTCAAATTTTGTAAAATGATACAAAAAAGTGTTTATACTGATGTAAGAAAGTATAATTGTGAACTAATAAGAAAAGTTATAGAAGAGAATAAAAATGTCATGAGTGTAAAATAACATTTTGGTATTGGTAGAAAACTTATTTATATAATTAAAAAAAAGATGAAACTGTTACTAAAAAGTGAGATGACATCATAAAATGTGTAGAAAAAGTTCTATTAAGAATTATATATCAATAAAGAACAAAGAAAAATATCTTTTAACCTTCTACAACTACTATATTTTTTGAATTGCCCAAGATTTTAAATGATGAATTGACACATTTAATTAATTTTATGGAAAAGGAAAAACTCCAGGTAGTGATGGGGTTTTAATCGATATCTTAAAAGAAGCAGGTGAAGAAATAGAAAATATTTTGGCAAAGTTATAAACCAAATCTCTAAATGATAAATATATACCAGATGATTAGAAGAATGCAGTAATAATAATATTTTTAAAAGGTGATAAAGAAAATATTAGAAATTACAGACCTATATATTACTTATAATACTTCATTCATATACACTTTAATGCAAGTAATTTTCTTAACCTTCTTTATTTTCTTACAGTTTCGACTGTCCAGCAGTCTTTGCCAGAGCTTAATCCTCCTTACAGTTTAACTTTAATTAAAATTACAGACCTTTCAGTATTTTGCCAAAATAATTACAACCCATTTATAAAACTTTGAATTTTAACCAACCAAAAGAACAAGCCTAATTTAAAAGTGGTATTAGTACAGTGAATTATATTCAACTATTGAGAGAAGTTACAAAAATGACCAATGAATGTGAGTTGCCATTATGCTTTGGATTTGTAGACTATGAAAAGATATTTGATTATATAAGCATTTTTTCAGTGACAAAAGAATTGGATCATCATGGTATAGAATGAGGATTCTGTCATATTGTGAAGAATATTTAAAAAAGGTAACAGAAACAATTATATTACATAATTATATGAAAAAAATCAACATTGAGAAGGATGTACATCAAGATTACTCAATATCTCAAAAACTTTTTACACCAGTTTTGCAAGAAGTTTTTTGTGAAATAAAATGGAAGCTAAGGGAATAAAAATAAATGGAGATTACTCAAATCATCTAGATTTTGCTGATGATGTAGTTGATTTTGCAAATAATGGCTTTAGAGTTTCAGGAAATGTTGCAAGATTTATCAAATGGATTAAAAGTAAATGTTAAAAAGACTAAAGTAATGCTCAGTGAAGTTTCTCAAAAGAAGTAAATAAATATTGATAATGATGAGTTAGAAGACATTAACATCTATAATTCTTTTAAAATATTATAAAGATGGGAATATAATGGATTAAATTAATCATAGCATCAAACTTGATTGGAGTGCTTCTGGTTAGAAGTAACTTAATTTAATATTACAACAAAATATGCTTATGTGTTTGAAAAGAAAGATTTTTAATAAATGTGTGTTGCCAGTTCTTACTTATGGATCTATGAAAGCAGTGCAGTGACTTCAGACCACCTAAAGAAGTATGGAGAGGTGCATGTTAGAAGTAACAAGAAAAGATTAAAAATGAAATATATAGATAGGAAAACAAACAGATGCTGTGGATATCATTGAAAGAATTAAGAAATTGAAGTGGAGGTGAGCTGGACATATTGCTAGAAAAGATGATAATAGAAAAACAGTTGGAATCTTAAATTGATTTCAAGAGATTGTAAAAGACCTAGAAAGTGTTCACACATGAGATGGATGGATGAAATAAGAAAGTGTGTTGGGTGAAATCAAAGAAGACATTGAACTTGGAGAGACCTTCATTCTACAATAGATCAGTAATAGTTGAAAATGATGATGATTGACAATCAAATATAATAAAATATATACCTAATTTATACTGAGCATGTTTTTCTAAAAACTATCTTCCATGTAAAAATGTATAACTTTTCATGATATTAAAACTTTTTATGCATTTTTCATTTTATAAATATGGTTTGCATTGCTTTTTATTATTATCACGTATTATTGTTTTATATTACCAACTATTTCTTTTATGTCTTTTATCTATAAAGTGCCACTATGGTATAGACTTTGCATCACTTCACTATATAACTATGTTATGTTCATATACTTTATGGATGCAGGATGTAAACTAAACTATGAGAAAAATATTTATACCAATAATATATGAAAATAATAAAATAGTAATAAAATATTCAATTAGATATCTTTAAATGGAAGTTGGTTTGGAGATAAAACATAATCATTATAAATTTTGTATGTATTTTATTATATATATATATATATGTTTCCATGTGTCATAGCATCGGCCGGAAAGCAAACCCGTGAACCCTGGACAACTGCTTGTAAGGCAGCTGTGCTGACCACTCGACCACCAACACTTGACTATTTTATTATATTTGATTTTTGAATAGTTATAAATATATAATAAAAAAGAATGATTATATATTGTGTTTAAGAGTTTATTCCGTATGTTGGAATTGCGTATTTTCTAAAATAATAAACACAGGGGAAATTTTATGACTGTAGTTTCAGTTTATATTAAATTTGCACTACATTTATATTAATAATAAATTTACATTATATGGATTTATAATTTATTGTATTTCATTGATAATCAATATTTTTGAGTTATATATTTTTACATTTTAATGATAAAATATTATGGGTATATAAATGTCAATTTTAAGTTTTATCACTAGATAACTCTATAATATTTATTAAAATATAATTATAATTATCCATGACTTAATTATACAAAATTGAAATGGAAGTAACTAACTCTTAAGAAGCTATATATAAACTAACAATCAAATATCAATAAATATTATGTAAAGAACCTTGTAAATAAACCAAAGTAATATATAGATTTTATATTCTGATTTATAACCCTGTAAATAAATTAATGCTTAAATACCATCAAAGCTAAAGGAATAAATTTGTATCATTTGGGAATTATTCTATTCTTTTTTTCATTTATTGATATTTTACTATTAGTTTATATATAGCTCATTAAGAGATACAGTTTTTTTCAATAATGAGTAATATTTCTGTTTAATTTTCACTACAACACTCTTATCCAATATATTGCTTATAATAAGTTCTCTCATATACACTTTAATGCAAAAAAAAAAAAAAATAATAAAATTTCTTTATTTTCCTAACAGTTTCGACTTAAAAGGTAAAGGAAATTTGAGAAGCTCTGATGAAGACTGTTGGACAGTCAAAACTGTCAGAAAAATAAAGAAGTTTTATTATTATTTTTTTTGCATTAAGTGTGTATATGAGAGAAGTTATTATAAGCAATATATATGAATATATGAAAAAATGCAAAGAAAGTAAAGGAGAAGAATAAGAGTATATACTCTGGTCCAAGGTAGGGGACTTGTTTGTATACATTTTTAGTACCTTGCAGAGGAATGTAATCATAAATCTATGACCAAAGATATGTGAAAAAGATGTCTGATCTCTGAGATACCATTTCATGCTCAACCAGAACTCATCAGTTGGTCTAGACCACAATTTCTTGCACATATTATCATTGTTCAGTATATATAGTAAATTAATACAATTTAATTAATAAATATCAAACCTTCTACTCTCACAACTTTGACCCAAGCCACTTTATGAAATATATTAATAATTTTTATTCATTAGACTAGAGATTATTGAAAAATGAATAATATTTCTGTAGTATAATTCTCACTACACCACTTTCACACAAGGTAAGGACAGGTTTCTATCCACTTTTCACACTTTGTGGAGAAATGTAATTATAAACATATGATCAAAGACATATGAAAAAGATGTATGGTCCTGAAGATACACATTTTATGCTAAACCAGCAATTATCATGTCTTGGTATTACATTCCTACACAAAGTGTTGAAAGTGGATAGAAACCAGTCTCTACCTTGAGTGAGAATGGTGTAGTGAAAATTACACTAGAGAAATATTTATTATTGGATAACCTCTAGACTAATGAATGATTAATAAAAATTAGAACTTTAAAGTTTCTTCTATTTGAATTTCATATTGTGAAACTATGATTATTTACCATAGCAACTTATTAAATTAAAATTTAATTTTATCGTAGAATATTAAAACTTATTAAATTAAAATTTAGTTGTCATTTAGGGATTGTTAAAAATAAGGCACAGCCTTGATAAACTGAATGTCTAAATAGTGATTTCAAACTATTTACACTATACATAAATCAAACTAATATATAGATCTCATACTCTGATTTATCAGTTTCAGTAAATTAATACTTAAATAATGACAAAGTTAAAATAATAAATTAGTATTATTTTTGGAAATAATTTTCTTTTCATAATTTGACAATTAGTTTATATATAGATGTTTGCGAGTTTCAATTACTTATGGGTCAATTTTTTTTAAAAAAGATGAATATCTAAAGAATGATATAGAACAATTACAGTAAACAATAATTCAAATTGTCTGCCAGCAAATATGTAATTGACAGAATTTAAACAATTCATCATTGTTTGATATATATATTTATTCTAAAATTAGTATAATGAAAAGTTTTTCAAGTTTTGTCTGAAAATTATATCATAATTTGATATATCAGTCCTTAAATTATGTTCAAAGTTTATATCTGGACTAACAAATATGATATCTAGTCTAAAAAATGAATAAAAGTTAGTAATGCATAAAGTAAATTTTTTTTCTCATGTGTCATAGCATCAGCCGGGAAGTGAACCTGCTAACGTAGGACAACTGCTTGTAAAGCAGCTGTTGCTGACCTCTCAACCACCAATGTTTGATAAGCATAAAGTAAATTGATGTCAAATTTTGGCAATTTTTAGATTAAATTGTACAAAAGAAATATGGTATAAGCCACAAACATCACACATTCACCATTCTTTATGCTGACCCAAGCTGTTTACACAGAGGCAAAACTCTCTAAACAGTAGCATCACTTAGTGTAAGCATGAGTAATTAATGGATGCAGAAAGGTTTGAGCATAAAATTTCTACCTGGCTTGCACTGAGTGGCACTACTATGTGGAGAGTTTTGCCTCTGTGGAAATATAATATTTTACATATATATCACCTAAGTGGCTGAGAAAGAAATTTGCCATTTACTGAAAGAAGACCTTTGATTTCTTTTGTAAGCCTTAAAGAAACTGAGAAGAGCAAATTCCTAATGTTCACTCAATACATTCTTGTCATTTCAGCTGTTATTACTATGTGAATGTTCATATAGTATATGAACATGGATGGACTGCTCACTAACATGCATGAGCCAGCTTGGTGAGTTTATTGGCTTTTTACCTCCAAGTTCAAGATCAGTAACACTATCATTTTTCTTCTGAGTTGTTTGATAACTGAACTGAATTTCAAGCGATTGTAAAAGACCCAGAAAGAGATTGCATGAGAGATGGATAGATAAAATAATGAAGTGGGGGGAGCAATGTTGAGAAGAGAGGCTAGAGATTGGAATAGATAGATTGAATTTAGAGACCTTCATTCTAAATGAATTGATAATGTTAGAAAATGATCATCATCATCACTATCTAAGCATAAATTGCTTGGGGTTATTATGTTAAATGCATAAACTAATGTCATAAAAGATACTATACACATGATATGTTATACATATTTTAATCAACTAATTTGATTACTTAATACTTATCTAAATCATTTTATATTGTTCAGTTTAAGATTTGAAATTTGTTATAAAGAATACTGATAGCAATGCAAATATTGGAAGCAAACAACGGTTTTTAAATAACATAATAAAATGCATTACGTTTGGTTTTTTTAGAATAAAGATTTTTAATTAAATACAATTGCAATAAATCAGTTCTATATCTATTTTATTCGTTCAATACGTATATTTTCAAAATGTATCTTTTTGTTTTGTTTTTAGAATAAAGGTTTTTTTTTACGTTTACTAAATCCTAACAAAATAAATAAGTTAAATATTCTTTTCACATTTTCAATATACACAATATATCTCTTCTTTTTCCTAATAATTACTATTTTTTGCTTCAATTGTTGATTTATTCTTGCAAATGTACTTTTTTTTTACTCGAACTCTTTTGACGTACTACATATATATATATATAAACAAACAAGCAAAAAATTAAATCTTTTCTTTGCTGTTTATTTATGGCACTATATTTATTTCTAATCACAAATATTTAGTTTAACTTCTATATATCTGAATTAATGGTTACATATTTTTAACATTTTTATTCTTGATATTTTTTTTTTTTACTTTACAAGTTTTTTTATTAATTAAATTGAGAATTGTTTTTTGTTTTATTATCTATTGTTAGTGCTTATGTGCTTTTTGCCCCACTTGAATTATCATCAATCTTTCTACTATCAGCATTTGCATTTCCTATCATTCACCTTTTTTTCCCCAATGTCGTTATTTTATGTATTAGTAGGACATTTTGTCTTGGGTGAAAACTTTTAAATTCTACAGCTATATTATGGTTTGAATTTTTAATAAATGCTAGAAACATTAACAATAACATGTTATTAAAAACAGGCAAAACTCTCCATACAGTAGTGCCACTCAGTGCCAACCAGAGTAATCAATGGATGCCAGAAGGCTTATGCATAAAATCCCTATCTAGTGCCTACTCATCCAATATCCCCAGACTAGTTTCTGGCTTGTGGCCTTCATCAGTGAGGAGCTTTGGATCTGAGAGCACTGCATCTAGATCTTAGGATCTAATGCAACCCTCCAGCAGCCACCTTTTATCTCTACTTAACTACAATACTATGAGAATGAAATTGAAAACACAATATTTTCAATCTAAGATCAATAGCTTATATAGTCATATGGATCTGAACCCAGTTCAGTACCCATACATTTTGGTGTCTTTGGCTCTTTAACAACCATAGCCACCACTATCCTATTAGGCAGGATTGGTATCAAACAACTAAACATCACATGATCATTATTTCTTATGCTAGCACATTATGAGTGGCACTACTGTATGGAGAGTTTTGCCTGTTTTGAATAACAGTAATGGGCTAGCATAAGAAATAGTGATCATGTGATTTTAATAACATGTTAATAGCATATAAAAGCGATTTACCCGCTGATGAAGAAGCTGCAAAAACCAAAAACAATTAAATGGGCCAAGCGCTTTCGAGGTTTTCCCTCATATTCATGGCCAACATAAGTTATAAATCATTTATGTAATGTTGTTAACTAATAAAATATGCAAATGTGAATGCAAATTAGTTTGTCCATTTTTTTGAGATAGAAAAGCACATGTCATGTCTATTGATGGAATTGTTGTCACTGATAATAAAATACGCCTCCTTAACTTTTCTTTTGCAGTCATTGGCTTCAGAACATACTATCTTGGGGTTGCCTGGTTCAAACACATGGCCAGCCTGCTTCTCATGTTCCAAGAATATTGAGAAGTTATCATTGTTCTTTTTTGCTCTTCTGTAAGTATAAATGTGTTGAGCAGCTCTATTATGAACAGTGGCCTTGGTTTCCCCATAGTATGTGGCACTGCATCCAGCCTGAGGGCATGAAATACTGTATACGACTTGGGGTGTCTGAGATGGATCTGTTCTATCCTTGGAATTATTAATGTCTGTTAGTATTAGGGGGAGTGTGGAGGTATAAAGTTAATATGTTTACCTTTAAAATTTATAAATTGCCAATTAAATCTAAAGCGGATTTATTTCAAACGATGTTATTTCCTTTTGTTTCATCTAAATTTGCAGCCTTTATCAGATATCTGTAAGTTATATTTTATAGTATTACATTGTGTTATAAGATAATAAATATTAACTTTAAATACATTTTACTTTTGCTATTCAAATATTATAAGAAAGTGATAAAAACATATTATATGAAATGTGTAGTATATAAAAATGTGTTATATGTCTAAAATCACCAAAGCTATAATAATATTTTATATTGTTTGTTTTGCTTTATTTAAAATAAAAAGAGAAGATATAATTTAAATTATACCAGGGTAATTTAAATATTTGCCCACTTTGAAATATAGTGCTATTAAAAAATAATTATAGTCTTATTACAAAAGGATAAATAAATTCATTTTGGATAGATGGATGTATTACCAAACTGACATCTTGTTCATTGTATTTGGAAAATTTGTAAATATAAAATTATTTTATTGGAATTTATAAATAGTCACTTTAATTGAAAATTACTTATATTTTGTGTGTTGTAAAATAAAACTTAAATATTGATTTGTAAATTTTAAATATTGTTTTGTAAATAAATTGATTTTTGTAGAATTTCAAATTGTGTACTTTGACATTATTTATGTTTCATATTTCTATTTATTATTCATTACAGACACTGATTAAATTCAGTATTTACTCTATTGCACACTTATAACAAATCATTGTATTTAATGTGTGTATTACACTCATGAAAATACTTATTTTTGTCAAGAAGTATATGATAATTGGTCATCAATTATTATAGATTCAAAAAAAAAAAAACTATTGAATAAAACCAAATTTATTTAATCATGTATTAGAGTTATCATCTTCAAAGATCACATATGTTTTGTTGTTTGTTTCAAACTAATAATAATCATTACTATTATTATTAGACTTATTTTGCATTCAAATACAGAACTTATTATTATTTTAAGGTGTGTAAGCAGAGCTATATTTGAATATCCATATGACAATTAACTTTATTAAAGAAAATAAACTTTGTTTAAATATTTGCATTATAAGATTAGTTATACTCTATTTATAGTATTAAAGATTAGTATTATCATCATGAGAGATGATTCCTGAGCATTTTAATAATCCAAATTATATTTTATTAGATTTTTTAAATTATAATAGAGATTTTTCTTAAATTAATTCAAAATACTATAAGTCTTAAAGTAACTATTTTTACAGTTTAGTTATCATACTGCTTAACAAAGCTACTATAGTTTGTTTAATAATATTATTATTTTATATTTTTCTAAATTTAGTCTGGATTATTGGATTTCTATAAAATTGCCCTGTGTTATTCAATATCCTATGATTTGTTCCTTCTATAATATGATATTCCTGAAATAAAGATTAAAATGCAATAAAGATTTAGATCAAGATTTACTTCAAATTAAAATTAGAATATAAATTTATTCTTATAACAAATTTTAATATTTAGTTGGAATATTATTTTAACTTTACTTAAATAGGATTATTATAGTTAGTTTGGTCAGATTATTAATACAGATGGAAACGTTATGGATGAAGTTAATCATAGAATTAAACTTGTTTGGAGTACTTTTGGTAGAAATAACTTAATTCTAAAAGAAAATATGCCTATGGGTTTGAAAAGGAAGGTTTTTAATAAATGTGTTTTACCAGTTCTTACTTATGGATCTGAGACTTGGACACTTAATAGAAGAGCAGTACAGAGATTTCAGACCACTCAAAGAAATATGGAGAGATGCATGTTGGAAGTAACCAGAAGAGATTGAAAACACAATATATGGAAGAGAACAAGTAGGTATTAATGACTTCATTGAAAAAATGAAAAGACTGAAGTGGAGTTGGGCTGGGCATATTGTTAGAAGAGATGATAATAGATAGACAATTGAAATCTTAAACTGTATTCCAAGAGATTTAAAAGACCCAGAAAGAGACCACATGTGAGATGGATGAAATAAAAAAGTGTGCAGGGGTGATGTGGAGAAAAGAAGCTAAAAATCGGAGAAGATGGATTGAACTTGGAGACATCTTCATCCTGCACTGGATTGATAATGGTTGATGATGATTATAGTTAGTCATAGAGATATGATTGTAATTCTTAAAGAGTTGGAATTCAATGATATTTCTATGCAGTCAAGTATGTGTCTTTGATACTTGTTTGACTTTAAGGCAGTCTCTACACCATAGCATGGAAACACAGTCTCATGAGTCAATTTATTATTGCTGCTATTATTATTATTATTATTATTCTGATCACAGTCTCATGAGTCAATTTATTATTGCTATTATTATTATTATTATTATTATTCTGATCTAGGAAATAATTAATTAACAAGTGTTTATTTATTAAAGCAGTTTGAGATCAGTGGTTATTATTATTTGATTATTGTTTTAGCACTTTTTGGTGTTGTCATGCTGCAGACTTTCGATCGATTGTCCCCATCGCCACATGTTATATATATATAACAATGTTTTAATAAATAGTATATTTTATAAGAAATGCCTCTCCAACAGATTATGTAAAAGAAAGGTAAAAAAAAAATTAACTTGGTAATTGTCAGATAGAGATGTTTTGAGTGTTTTTCGTTTTTGTTTTATTCTCTAACTAAAAATAACCAGATAGCCACTTACTAAATAATATATATCTGATTATCTCTATTGGATATATGTTGACTGTCTAAGTGAAAAATTTTTAAGCCTCTCAAAAACATGTTACTTGACTGGGATTTGACCAACAGGTTATAGAGTAAACAAAGGCAAAACTCCCCATACAGTAGTGCCACTCTGTGCCAAACAAAGTAATCAATGGATGCCAGAAGGCTTGTGCATAAAATCCCTATCTAGTGCCTACTCATCCAATATCCCCAGACTAGTTTCTGGCTTGTGGCCATCATCAGTAAGGAGCCTTGGATCTGAGAGCACTGCACCTAGATCTAAGAGATCCTAAGATCTAGGTGCAGTGCTCTCAGATCCAAGTCTCTTAGATCTAGGTGCAGTGCTCTCAGATCCAAGGCTCCTCACTAATGATGGCCACAAGCCAGAAACTAGTCTGGGGATATTGGATGAGTAGGCATAGATAGGGATTTTATGCACAAGTCTTCTGGCATCCATTGATTACTCTGTTTGGCACAGGGTGGCACTACTGTATGGAGAGTTTTGCCTTTGTTTACAACAAATTATGTGCTAGTATAGAGATAGTGATCATGTGATGTTTGAGGTTATAGAGTGTTGGTAGTCCAACAGGTTGTAGATATAGAAGATACACTACACTTGCACTATAAAATGTCCGTTAATAGAACAAATTGTAATCATAATAAAAATAATAAATATAATGGTAATAAAGTATTATAAACAGTCTTTCAATCCGCAGAAGTACTTTTGGTCAATTTCTTAATGGTAATAAGCTATTAAAAAAAGGCTTTCAGTTAACAAAAGTACTTTCGGTCAATTTCCTAAACCAAATTGACAGAAGGTGCTTCTGCGGATTGAAAGACTGTTTATAATAGTTTATTACCGTTACATTTATTATTTTTATTATGATATATATATATAACGACTTAAAAAGACCATTAAATATTTAATTATAACTTTTATTTTACCATACACATTTTAATCACATGAATAAAGATATCTAAGAATAAAGGTAAATAATCTCGAAGATGCATTTTATGCTAAACCAGCACCCAATGAATAGAGATAGTAAAACGAAAGTTGTAAGTATATTATTACACATGGTCGTTGTTAATAGTAATAGATATAATCATCCGTAATTAAAGTTTAAAGTGTATTTGGGCTAGAAATGATACGATACTTTCTAGCCTAAAGTATGATTAGTTATGATCATTAAGGTATTTATGTGAAGAAGACGGTTTGACTTTAATAAATATAACCATTTTAAACCTAACGTATTAAACATATTTCCACACATTTCTGAATATATGCCTAAAGCATACTAAGTACGCAAATATATTGTTATAATTTCATAATCTCCCCTATTCACTGCCAAGTAACTTTTGTGTCTTCTGTGTGTTTGTAGAGATAAATAACAAATGATTCAAGCCTTGACCTATATATTTTTTGATGTTTGACCGGCAAATACATATATAAATGCGCACACATTACATACAAATTAAATAACGCGTGTATATAGAACAGATAATATCCAAGCAAACTTTAGATTTAAGTTTCAATACAAAATAAATCCAGTGATTGAAAAATATTATTTTTCAGATTTATCTAGCTTTAAGATAAAGATGAGTCAGCAGTGATAAAGATGAAATCAGCTGTTAAATAGAAGGCACACAAAATTGGATTAACTATTATCTAATGTTGAAATTTCTGTAGCATTTTAATTCATTTTTTTTAAAATATTTTTTTGAAGATTAGGACAAAATTTAAAAAAAAAAAAAACAATTATCTTTTTTTTTAAAAAAGGATTTTAAATAAGTTTAAAATTTTTTTAATAAAATAATTAATAGATAACTTCAGTAAGGATTATATATCAGCAGAAATCTATTAAAACTCTAAACAAAAAAGTCTATTGAATTTTTTTTTTCCTTTTAAAACTATTGAGTCATCGTCGCACTAGAATTTGAGTCATGATTCAAAGTTTAACGAAATCAAAGGTTTGATAGTATTACAGTAAATCAATTTAAAATTTTATTGAGAATAAATCAAATGCAATATTTATATAATGGATCTAAATGCTATCGAGTAAAAATTTAGTCATATTGTAGCATATTTAGTGTCTGTGATTCAACAGCAACAGTAAAATGATGGATTAAAAATGACTCGGTCAGTCCTCCGATGACTATCATATATTTTTTAAAAAATCTCAGTTCAGACTATTGAGAAGTCATATATTATTTCCGAATTAAACTCTAGAATTTCAGCTTTTATTCAGAATTGCTAAATTGCACAAAAACACCGTTATGTTTAAAATTTTACTAGAATTGCATGGACGTTATATAATCTTTTGAATGCCAGACTTAGCTGTGGTATGGGGGTTCCAAAAGCTTAGACAGTTTTTAGTGGGTTCAGAAGTCATAGTACTCTCAGATCACTGTAGTTTGGAATTCTTAAATAAAAGCTATTTAAATAATGAAAGTTTGGTAAGGTGGAGTCTCTATCCAGCAATTTCAGTATATAATTATATATTGCTCTGGTAGGGATAATATTATTGCAGATACATTTAGTCACCATCCTGGTACAATTAGTTACCAGAATCCTAGTACAAATAATATTGTACTTTGTAATTTATCCACTTTATTAGAAAATGAAATAGTTCAAAGTTATCAAGATTTGGAAATATTACAGATGCTAGACTTAAAGGATAATAAATTTACTGGGGGATCCAGTCAGGTTAGCTAAAAACAGTAGGTTTGTAGTAAGAGTTAGGGAAGGATATAGGTTAGATAATGGAATACTTATGAAGAAATTAAGATTAGTGGATGAGACTTCATGGAAGGTTATTGTTCCACCCAGTTTAGTTAGCAAGCTTGTCTATTATGTACATTGTAACCATGTTCATTATGGAGTGCAGAAGATTGAGCCTATCATTAGACAATTCTTTCATTTCAACAAGTTGCATGAAGCTATTTCACATAGACTGAGGGAGTGTGACATATTTTTGAAGACCAAATTTAGCAATAAGTCATATGTTGGTACCTTACAGCTATGTTGTTACCTTACAGCCTATTTTCTCACAGCAGGCCAATACCAAAAAGTAGCAAAAAGTCCAAATTTCAAATACAGAGGTAAAACTACAAGCATTACTCCAGAAGCATTGCAGGTATTTCAATGATTCAGAAAAAAAGAAATGAACTTTGTATTTTAGCAAGATTCATTACCAGTATGGGCTACCTAAAATCCATAAAGACAATGTTCCATTAAGACCTATTGTTATTTCTAGAAATTCACCATGTCAAAATTTGTCAAGATTTCTTCTCAAAGTTCTTGTCCATTGGCATACAGGACACAGTCTTTCATCAGGTATTCTAAGCACTTTGTAGAATTAGTCAGAAATATGAAAATGGAAAGAACTGACATAATGGTAAACTTTGATGTGGAAAGTCAGTTTAAAAATGTACCATGTGATGAGGCATTGTTTACTGTAAGGAAAATGTTATATGATGATAATAGTCTACAAACTAGACCAACTCTACCTATTGATAGTATAATGGAATTATTAACATTCTGTATAACAACAACATACATTCAATATAACTCAGAATTCTTCCAACAAAATCAAGGGATGGCCATGGGATCATCACTATCATCTTTGCTCAGCAACATTTACATGAAAGAACTTGAAACTACAGCCATAAATACTACTTTATATCTACCTAAAGTGTGGCTTCAACATGTTTATGATATATTTGTGGTATGGCCACATGGTGAGGTACAATTACAGTCATTCTGGATGCACATTAACAACATATCTTCTACAATTAACTTCACATTGGAATTGGAACAAGAACAAAAATTTGGCATTTTTGGATGTTCTTGTGACAAGACTTTCTCAGGACAAAATAAAAAAACAACAATGTATAGGAAACCAACATACACTGGTAAATACTTGACATACACATCCAATTATATGAAAAACACTAAACATGAAATTATACTATCACTATGGAACAGAGCAAGAAGGTTTGTTCAGAAACCAGTGATTTAGAAAAAGAATAGATTCACATAGAACAAATGATTATGAAGAATGGTTATCCATCAGCAGTCATCAGGAAAACTTTCAATGAACAACACAAAGAGACACCAAAAGAGAAAACAATTATTGGTATGGTAGAGTATCCATACATACCAGGAATGGTGGACAAATTAAAGAAAATCTGCAATAAATATAACATTAAAATAGGTTTCCAAAGCCATATCACACTTTGAGGAATTCTTACTTCTACTAAGTCTTATATGAAATACCATGAGAATGTGGACAAAAATACATTGGTGAGATCTGTTCCCCTGTTGAACAGTGATTAAAGGGCACATACTAATGGTTAAAAGAGAAAAACAGATTTGTATATCATAGCAGATCATGTATGTACTAATGACCATATGCTTAATTGGGAAAATACAAAGATATTGGATAAAAGGGATAAAATGCATAGAAGAAAATTCAAGGAAGCTGCTCATATGACAATGGTAAATAATCCTATAAGTCAACCCAGTGTGGCAATACACAATGTATGGAAGCCTCTGATTAATCTTGCTTTTAGGAAAAATATTAAACGGTAATAATATTTAAAAAAAACCACTAATTAGCCTTGCTCATAAAAAAAATTGAAGGACTCAGGAGAATTTGAATCAATCCTCATATATAAATATATAACATTTCTACTATATGTTGCCTTTGACAAAATAGCTCAGTTGATAGACCATTTGCTTTAAATTTGATATTCAAGAATCTAAAGATGCAAGTTCAACTTCTAAGTGAATATTGTCACTGTGCATATAGGCCAGTAACATTTAAAGAAGAGTGGAGAATAATACTACCCAGAACGTTGTGTAATTACTAACCTATGTTGTATATTTGTGTGTTATTATTAACAAGTTGTTTGTATTTGAAAAGTTTAAATAAAGTTTAAAATTTTCTATACATTCAACATTACTCATAGATGATGAAAATAGTCCAACATATCACATTTGTTAATTAATGTATTCTGAATACTCAACCATTTCAGACTCAATTTCACACTCTATTTCACACTCAATCTCATTATTACATGAGATCTAATGTTTTTTTTAAAAAAAAAACATGACCTTTTCAATGACAGATGTTATTTTGTCAAAATTTAGGGTAATAATTCAAAATAATACATGGTTTAAGCCAAAAATACTTTATTTACATCATATAGCTATAAAAACATTAAATTATATATTTATAGTAGCCAAGTGATTTCACACTTGCTCCCATTGTATATCTTAGCTTAACAATTTTATATAGTGAATTGATTTAAAAAAAGTTAATTAATGAATTAAATATGAAATAACTAATAATTTTGTAATATATAACACTTTAATATGGCTTATCTGCAAAGAAGACATATCTTTGTAATTATTACAGGTATAATAGTTTTTTTTTCTTGGAAAGGGATGTTGGTTATTATTAAAATAATAGTATTGTGCTATTGTTTGTGCTAAGAGATAATATTTTAATAGTATTATAATTAAATATATGATACAATAGAGTAGGGAATGTTAAAATTAGTTTAAAGTCAGCATTTTAAGTTTGAAAATTAGTTAAATAATAGTTGAATTTTTAATTATTATAAGTCAGCTTTAAAGTCTATTAAAGCTAATTTAGTATTTAATGTTGTTAAATATTTTCATTTGACAATTATTATAAGTTATAATTTGTTATTTAAAGGTAGTTAATAAATTAAGTTAAAGCTTAGAAGGTCATTTTCTTTCAATCATGTATGTGTGTGTTTGCATGGTTGAATGGAAAGTATTTTATAATAAATTAAGTAGTTTTAAAGTTGAGTTATACAAACCCATAAAAATAAAAATAAATAAATAATTATAATATTACTTTAAAGGTAATTTTAATGGGTAAAATATTTATTAATTTAAACTTTGGTAAATACTTATTCTAAGGTAATTCAATTAATGAGTGAGATAAATTTAATTATATTACAGTATTTTTTTTATAGAATATTTTTTTATGTAAGAAAAACTTTGTTAACCTTTTCTAAATTAAGTTTGTTAAATCATGTATCATTTTGAAATATCTAGATTAAAATGACATCATTCATTAATTGATTTTTTTACAGCCAAGTTTTAAAAAAATAATAATAATATTCTGTTTATTGGATATTTTATAAGAAATTGACAGCTTAAACAAAAAAGGGAGTAGTAAAAAAGTATTATAAAAGAGAAATTTTGCTCTCTTAAAAACAGTTCTGAAATTCTTCTGAAATCTTCTGGTTGTTTTCTCTCACCAGTGCAAGTTAAATTTATAAAGTATTAATTTTTTTAAAATTTTTTTAATTTTCTTTCAACAGTGTTATAAGTTAAAATTAATCATCTTCACATCTGCAATATGCTTTGGCTAGAAAAAACAGGTAGCTCACTTTTTGGTAATTAAGCTTTCTTAATATAAAAATGCTTTGAGGGAATTTTATCATTATTATTAACTATTTTAATAAAACTAACTATGGAATAAGTTTTAACACTAAGCAGTTGTTATATTTATTTATGAATTTTATAACCAAAATTATGCAGAACAATTTTCCAGCTCTTATTTTGCTTAATTATCTCATAAATAGGATAAATTTTAAAAGAAGAAAATTAAAATACATAAAACTATAAGCTGTATATTTTAAAGTTTCAAATACATTATATTAATTCACCTGTTCATTAACTAATGTTATGGAGTATTCTTTATTATATTAATTTGCCTGCTTAATAATTACAGTTATTGAATATTGAAACTGTTTAAAGAATAATTTTAAAAAATGCTTATATAATTTAACTGCCTATAAAAAGGTCTTCACATATGTGAAAAAATGCTGGAAGAATGATAATAATTTTAAATGTTTGCTATGCAGAAGTCCAATTATTAACTTTGAAGAAATATAGTTCACAAGTAAAACAAAATGTAAAATTATTAATGTTTAAATATATGCTGTAAAGTTAATAGAATTATTCTAAAGACATTTTGATATGCCAAATTATTCTCTACTAACAAAATTGCTTTATGAATTTTATTATGAAAAATATATTAAATAATAACATGGAAATGTCTCATTATTTTCACAAGTAAACTTTAAAAGTGCTTAAAATGTGTTCTTAAAAAGAGTAATAATGAAGCTACATTATTAATTAAATAAACCCATAGGATCCCAAAATTTTCTATCAGTTGAAAAAATAATTGTATTACCATATTGTCATTTCCCCATCACAACTCATTAGTGTTTTATTTTCATCTATCTTCTTGCTTATATTTAGGAGTGCTTATATTTTACACTTACATTAGATAAGAACTTTTATTATATGTCTTGAAAATTCTATTACCATTTATAAAATAATAGTTTTGACTAGAAGCTTTGCAGAATACTTGCCCATTGAATTACTATTATATGCACTTAACAGATGGCCCGGTGTGAAGAAAGCTCATTTATGAACTAAAGTTTTTTTTTTTTATTTGGTAAAAAAAAAAATTTTATGCAATATTTTCTTTGGAAATTTGTTACATTTAATGTAATAATGTTTAGTATTATATGTGTGCCAGGTAATTAATTTATATAAGTTTAATCTTAATGGGTTTATTAGAATGTGCAGATATTCTACACATTCTCAGGTAATATTTTATTATACAATTGGTATGTGCTTGATAAGATAACATATATTTTATTCATTCTGAGTCAGTGGAGGTTTTCATATATCACTAATAGTTACTTTAAATGTATGGTATTTTACTCAGTTATCTGCAAAACAGCAATTATTAGAAGTTTTTTTCATTATATTTTGCATAAGTGCTATAGTAATTATAACCGTTAGTATTTTTTATGCACTGAGAGTTACTATTCTCATATATTATTCATATTATCATTCATGTCCACTAATTACAATAATTTTTATATTTAACATTCTATACATGTGTTCATTGCTACTTGTGCCTAAGATTTTCATATGCTATTAATTTTCAGAATTAATTTTTCATAGTCGATTGACTTAAAATTGCATTTTCTGATTCAGACATTGATTATTGTTTATTCTGAATACAAATTTCTTGAATATGACTTTAGTTAGTTATAGTGGTGTTTGTATTTTGTTATTGTTGATATAGTATTGCTTGGCCTCACAAAGTATTGCCCTATTATATTTATCATTGTGCATGAAGCAGTGCATAAGTCCCCATCCTTAGTATGCTGTTCCATGAGTGATAGTGCTTATTTCCAGTGATTATTAGCACATATTTATAAAGTATCTAGTTCTCTAGAGAGGATCATATATATCTCAGTGTGTCTTTCCATGTTTTTCCTGATGTGCTGTGACAAAGTTCAAGCATCCTCTTTTCTGCCTCAGAAGTAGGTATTTTGGAAGACACCACAGTTTTGCTATGTTGTTCAGTTCTGCGGAGCATATTACTGACCTATCACTCATAATGTGTTTAAAGCTATTTTACCATCATGGTATGTGAGATTGTTTGTGTTTTTGATATGTAATGACAAGATAAGTTAATTTGAAGGACTTAGTTTCTTCAGGTTGCACTTAATTATTTTAGTGCTTAAAGGTATAATAATGTCTGCATTATGTTGTTATGATATTACTATCATCCACAAATCAATCAACAACAATTAATGCTTTTAAATATGTAAATTGTAGGCATATAGCCAGTAAGTGCAATCCACACATGCTATGTCATGAATATATTCATCCAGAGTTTTCACTGATGGATGTGTAAGTTTTAAATTTTACATTTTAGTGTAATTTATATTATGTGGACAGTAACTTCTTTTATTTGTGTGGGCAAATAACTTTTTATGAGTGGCCCATACATTTTACTTATTTAGTCATTTATTAGTTTATAATTCTAAACAACAGGAGTATAATTATTTATAATTTGAGATTTATTCTGGATTTGCCAGCCATTGCTTAATGTGTTTGGTTTATTATATCAAGTACTTGCAGATTAGTTTATTAATCCTAGTTACTAATTTTATAATGTTACTGTAAAATAAATAAAGTGAAACTATATTTATTGAGCTAACACTAATTCAATATCAAGCATATAAATTTAAGATGATCAAAAATATTTTTAGAGATTATTTATTTGAATGGGGTTGTGTAAAAAAATTAGCCAGTTTTCACTCTCAAATTTTAATAAATTATTAAATAGGGTGATCTATGTAAATTCAATTATTTCCCAAAAGAAACCTTGATAGTTTATTTGTAAGAACAATTCAAATACTGTTAGTCAAAAGACCTAATTGTAACAGCGCTATCTTGGCAATATTTCCTAACTTATGTAAATATTTTTTTGTTGTTGTTTTATATTGTTATAATTGTTAATAAACCAATTTATTATTTATTTAAAATAAATTTAGTTTCTGTTTATATTTTTTTTATATGCTATTGTCTTGGGTTCACAACAACATTTATTATTTACATTAAAGTAAAGGTATACAGAATATTTTCATACTTATAGAAATACACTAAAGCCATGCATATATTTGTCATTCCTGGATTAAATCACATTAACAGATAATCACGTATTTACAGATACTCACTATGATATTCTATTTTAAGAATTGTTTAAAACTAGGTCATTTTCTAAGATAAGAAGATTATGTAAGATAAAATGGAAACTGCTTGATATTGTGGAAGATTATTCATTATATTTCAGATTGCACCCTATCTTGTTATATTTAGTTAAGGTCCATTTGCATTTAATTTCATATGAAGGTTGTCTGTGAAAAGGTGGAGGGACATAAAAAGCATCTTTTTCTTTCTTCCATCTTGAGTGATATCCTGGGTAATAGACTATAATTAGTTTAAATTTTAAATATTTTGATTATATAATTACATATTTGAATAAAGATCTTTTCTGTATTTTTATAAAATATGGTTATCTTATAGTAGGAGGAAGTCACTACAAGTGTAGTGTTTGTCTCCCACCATTGGCCAGGATATCACTCACTCATTTATGTGTCCATTCAATAACTTTTTAGGCAATGTCATATCTTAGTACATTTCACAAGAGTTACAATAAGACCCCTGAGATCATTTACTCTTGTTAGTCTTTTAGTGAAGCATCTCATTCTGTTTGTGTATAGCATGGTATTGAACCTTGTAATTATGGAATAAGTATTTCTTATTTATTATTTGCATCATAAGAAAAGTACATCTTAAAGTAGATTACTTTAATTAAATTGTGACAGGTTGTGTTATTTGGAAATAATGGCAAGTGTAATATTTATGTTGAAATAAGAGATAAATAAATCTATTAGTGAAGCATTCTTTGAATAAAAATTTGTTTTATTCAGAGAATATTATTTGATGGGAGGCTGGTTCTGATAACTCTTTAGTAAGAGTAAAAATATACTCTATATCATTTATTTTAAATTATTTATCATGTTATAATAATGATTTGCATTATTATTAGATTTTGTTTTTATCTGATTGTATATCTCTGTAGCATCATTCATCCTTAAAATTTATTGTGACCCTACTGTGTCTAGCTGAGGAATCTGTGATGATTTTGAGTATTTTTCTTTTTTTCTCTTTCCCCTCATCTGTCTTCTATTTCTCTCCCTTTTCTCTTCTTCTCCCTCTCTCTTACTCTCCTTTCTCTTGCTTTCTCACTATTTCATTGTACATCCTCTTATCCTCCTCCTATTTTCTTTTATCTACTCCATTCTTATCTCTCTCCTCTTCTTTCCTCTCCTCCTTTATTTCTCTTTTGGTTACATTTTTCTTTCTCCCTATCTTTTCTATTTCTCCCTCTCTTCATCTTTCTCTCTCTCTCTCTCTCTCTATATATATATATATATATATATTCTTCTTCTAAATTTATAATATCTGTATATATATATATATGATATATATATATATATATATATTGTGAGTGTTCAAATTGATGATCCACATACATATATATAAAAAAAAAAAAAATAACATAGTAAGCAATTCAGCATAATAAATTTAACGAAATAGGATTAATATTATTTTATACATTTCATATATAAATGCAATCACCATAGTAACAATATTACATACAGTTTAATGTTTTTTATGTTGTGTATATTTTATTGTAAAATATTTTAAAAAAAAAAAATATTTTATTAAAAAAGGTTATTATATCAATTTTATATTTTGGTTTTAAAATATTATTTTAAGAAAAAATTATAATCGAATTTAAATGTATCTTTGGTTTCTTCTTATCTATGATCATTTATTATCTCTTATTATCTATGACCTATGTGTGCAAAGATAAAAAAAAAAAACGTCAGAAAGAGAATCTATAAAAATGACGTGACAGAAGATAAAAGAGGTCAGATCTCAGTCATTCTCAGTCACTCACTCAAGCAGCACACACTTATTATCACTTTGTATGGTAAAGGACAAATCTATTTGTTCTATCTTAAGAAAATGAACCTTTTCAATATTAAAATTGTTGGTTTGTAAAACTATAAAACATGGAGTAGTAGCAGGATTATCTGCCCGTTCAATCATTCGGGCGGGCAGGTTGAAAAGTCTCGAAGAGCAGCAACAATGTAAAAAAAAAAAAAAAAAGAAACCTATGAAAAATAAAAAAAAAATGCTTTATAAATAAAGAAAAGACAAATGGTTTGCATAGACATCGTCCCGACTAACCAAATGGATCAATTCACCTCATAACATGATCATCGAAATATACTCACCTCTACAGAATGGAAAGAGAAAAGAAACTTTTAATGAGTATTGCAAAGTTTACAATTACTATTTCGGACGGAGAAAATCCTCTTTACACTATAAATGAAGGCAATCGATAGACTAATAAACAGTGAATGGACAGATTTATATATGGTATGATTATTTTTTTTTATGAAAAATATGTGTGTTAATTTTTTTTTATATGTAATACTATATGATTTTTTTATTTATTATTATCTAAAGAAATATAATTATTAAATGAAAATGATCGGAAAGACTCAAATATATTTATTATTTCCTATTCATTTATCCGTAATTATTTTTGATAAACGAATAAACTTTGATACCCTCTTATTGCACATTTTGGTATAGGGTATATGTAAATTTTTATTTTTTTTTAGTAAAATATCTAAGAACCTTTCCCATCATTTATTCATTCATTTTTTGTATGTGTCGTTAACGTTCTTGCAACACGTATATAGAGATACATATAGCAACATGATTATTTTATTTAGTCAACCAATTTAAAATATAAAGACATTTCGGATGTATACTATCATTAATATTGTCAATCTTCTTTTTTATAATTAAATAAATTGAGTTAATTTAAATATCAAGACTAGTTACTTATTTTGTTTTATTTGGATTGCGTAAGACGGCGGAGCAACTTAGGTAACAGAATTCAAACTCAGCTTGGTAAGCGAATTGAAATAGAAGATAAGGTATATTTTGCTTATTAATATTTTATTTTGTTTCTATATAAATCTTCCGATCTTAGTTATATTTGCATTCGAATATTATATATCCATATTATTATGTCTCTTAATTAATATTACAAAGTCAATCATTTCATGTTTGTCTGATTCCGTAATAAAAATCTAAATAGATTATACTTTATCGTTCGGTTTGGAGTAGTTCGTTTGAATATTTCTTAAGCTCCTATAAAATGAAGAGAATAAACTTCATTGACTGATTTAATTGAATATTATTTTCATTTATAGAAATATCAAATATAATCATGTGTTTTAATTGTTGCCAACCAAAATTTTTTATTCAGTTATTTAAAGTTTTCAAACAAGTTGTATTAATATTCACAAGTGAATAAACATCCAAGAGAAGCTCGATATATTTTTAGTTAATATAGTTGGACATTGTAAAATTAGAAATGAGCTAATAGAGTATTGATATTAAACTCCAGTGAAATATTTTAGTTTAAAACCTAAACGAAGCATTAATTAAGTATCATTTTATTAAGAGATATTTATAAATTATTTTGTAACTTATTGATAATCTATCGACGTCTATTAATTTGTGTAAACATTTAAATGAGTGTATAAATTTTCGAGTGTTTATCTTTATATTTAGCGTTTGCTAACATGGATATATGCATATTTGGGGTTCAGTTATTATTTTGTTTTGTCGTTTAAATAATGTCTGTATGCAAACCAATGTTTTGTAAAGTGCTATTACAGGTACTTAGAAAATTATCCATTAAGTTATAAAGACAGTACCTGTAAATAATAAAGTGGAGTTAAAGTACTATAACAGTAACAGGCTAATAAAATATATATATTGGAATCTAGATTAGTTATTAATTGGATTGGTTTTGATTAGATTGCCAATCAAGCGTTAGCCTAATCCTATATTATTGTATAGGGCAATAGTAGTTGATTTCACCGCTCTATGCAATTTATATTGTAGTTGACGGTTTTGTTGATGGCTGGAGCAGATAATCTCATTATTTCTTCATTTTTCATATGACTTAAGTAAATTAAACTTTAAGAGAGATTATCTGTGCTTTATGATGGTTTATTATATAATGGCGACCCGATTGAGCTAGACCAGATTAATTTATATTGGATTTTAGAATTTTATCAGATCAAATTGATCATCCTAACCATCACCTTCATCCATCGATTTAATCAGTTGCAAATTGGCACCAATATTTTGGGCCTTCTTTTTGTTAGATTTGAATGGATCACAGCAATCGACAATACCGTCGGTTACAATATATATATATATATATATTCTTCTTCTCCCTCCCCTCTTTATTTATTTTAAAAGGTTCTCATTTTCAATCTTCTCTCTCTCCTCTCCTTTCTTTTCCCATCTCACCCACACTCTCAGTATCTTAGATTACTATATATATATATCAAAAGAGTCTTACTGAGTTGAGTTTTATCATTAATGTAAGGATTTATCTCTTTTCAGTCATACATTTTTGATTTTTAATAATCTTTTTTAGTTTCTGCCAATCCTAGGACAGTTTGTTCAACTATAGATTATTGATTGATTTATTCAGTTTAAATTTCAAATAACGTTTCAGGCTGGTTGTTAAAAAGACACTTTTTCTTTATGTACAATTACCAGTTTTTCTCCCTTTTTTCAGCCTGGTCAGAAATGATGAGTTGTATCTTTCATTGTTCTTCACATTAAGGTACTCTTTATTATTATTATTTGGTTACAGATTAAATGTATTTACTGGATAGAATTTTCGAGGGATTCAGAAACTACCATACTAATTTCTGGCAAAAAAAAAATACCTTCAATAATAATGGACATCAATTCATTTTATTTTCTTACTAGAGCTGAATTTTATAGTTTTCTTTTTTATGAAGCTACATACTTAAATAAACACATAGAAATGAATTAGCTACACATGCTATAGAAACACAAATCATTAGTGCATTTGGCCATTTTATAGATTTTATTCTTATAATATTAAGATTCTTCTTCTATTGGTGTATATGTAGCTTGCACTTAACTTCACAATAGAAGGTTGTGGTTAATCATATTTTAGTTGACAAAGCTTATATTTATGCTATATAAACTTGCTGTAAATTCCTGCATTCACTCTTCTAAACAGATATATTCTGATATAAATTAATTATCTCAGTCACTAATTGTCACGGTTTTTTCAAAAATTATTTTTAAAAAATGTGTTTTCCTTAATCTCAAGCTGTCTACCTTCAAAATTACCTTATTTATTTTAAATAATCAATCTTTAAATATATTTTCTTTAACAAAAAAAAACAAACTTTTTTTTAACAAGAGAGAGAGAGAAAGAGAGCAGAAAACATGTGATATAAAATGTTTGTAAATTTTTGAATTTGTTTTGAAAACAAATCATATTTAAGTTTAATAATTTGATAACTTTTTGTTTACTATTTAATTTTAGTAAGCCTGATTTTTTTTTCACAGTAAGAAAACTTTAATTAATTTTTTTCTCTTGAATACAATCATAATATGTTTTTTTTAATCAAGAAGAAATAATATATAGAGGAGAAAGTGCAGTGACATATCCCATCATAATGACCTGAATTCAATATATCCTCTTTTATACCTTGACCTATACACTATTAGTATTGTCTTACATTTGATTTGTACTTACTTACAAGAGGCTAACACATTTATACATATTAATTAAACATTCAAAACTAGTCAGCACTTAGACAATTCAAATATCAATAACAATCAACAATTTCAAACTGTTGTCAAGGCAACCCCCCTTTTAACCATAATGGCTAGCACTTCTGAGACAAAATTTTAATAATAAAAGTTTTTAAATGGTAAAAGTGAATATGTTATCATATGGCTTTCTAGAGCTATATTAGCATGTGGATTTTACAAGAATATAATAAAAGACATCAGAAATTTTTATTTAAGATTATTCTAATATTCTGTAATTAATAAAATATTTTGAATGTAATGCTATTAAATCTGCTCTAGCAATGGCAAATTTATGATTTAGTGCAGTTAAAAAATGATATAATCTCGAGCTTAAAGTCCATGAATCATACTCCAGCTATCTCTTCCACTGTTTAATCTTCTTATAAACTCACAAGTAAGAAACCATGTTATTTTTTTATTTATTGAATTAACTATATGAAGACAAAGCATTTGACAGGAAATTTGACCATTATTTTGGAGAGACAGTCTATTTATATTTTAAGAATAGCTCAAGCTGTGGCCTATGAATTTCAAAACAGTATGAGTTCTCACAGATGATCCCCCAAAAGACTTGAAAATGTGAAAGAATCGAAGAGTATTAGATCTAAAAATTCCAGAGGTATTATATTCTAACTGACAAAGGCATTAAACAAGAAACTATTCTCATATTGTGATTATAATGATTATGAATAGGAATTCAGTAAGAAATGCCATTTATTGATTTCTCCAGTTTATAGTAGATAAAGTAATATAAATAAATGTTTTCTCTAAAACAATCTAATTTTATTTGACTTGTTTGAGAAAAACTTTGCTTTAGATTTTTCTAATCTGTATCCACTTTAAAAATGAAGTCAGTTATTAAGATAATTATCCCCAGTATTTGACACTTCTGCATCATGTAAAAATTTTCAAGTGAATAATACTGAGAACTAACAAAAATTATCCAGTATACATGACCCTCTCCAAATAGCACACTCTTTAAATCAGCACAAGCCTCAGTGCATTTAGATCTTGGGATACAATATGAAATATATCACAGTGTAATGGGACAATATTCTAAGTAAGAAAATTTGCTACTGAAATGTTTGAAATGATTCAAACCATGTATGGTAGTGAAGCCATGAATTGCAAGAAGTTTAATTCATTCGAAAAAAATACGATGGTAAAGAATCTAGATAGGTCTGAAACACATTGTTATATTTTATATCATAACTTATAATCCAGAATCATTAAAGCTTTGAAATTTCTGTGGAGAATAGTTAAATTATATCACTACATAACACTTGTTGATTCAGAAATGGCACTGAAGGCAGTTTAGATAGAAAAATTTGCCTTTTAATAGAGATATAATGTGAACATTAGTACTGAACATATATATATATATATATATATATATATATATATATTATTATAATGCATTATATATATATATATATATATATATAATGCATTATAAAAGGGATCTGCATAAACATAATATTATTTAAAAAAAGCCACATTGCAAAAAATGCTTAAAACACTTGCATTATAATGATTTTTTTTTTTTTAAAAATCTTTAAAATTTTAATTTCTTTTGCTTGATTGATGTAACACAGAAGAGAATTCAACAAGAGATATAATCAGACTAGGTGTTGAAGATTTTCACAAATAAAGGATTGCTTCTCAAAATGGTTTCATGTTTAGAATGGCATGACCTCAAATTAACAAAGAATCATCAAGCAATATAAGGAAACACATTTGTGTTTTATGTATTAGGTTGAATAAACATTTCAAGGTTATTTTACTTTCTCATTTTTTTCTGACTAAGATTAACCATACTTATTTATAAGTTATTGTCAATATATGAATGATTGAAAAATTAATAATGACCATGTGTGTTCTGCAATTTTATATCTATTTCAAATTTGGAATGAAAAATTACAATTATTATTAACCCTCCTGGAAATTAGGGATAATGGTTGATCTGAAAGATGCAAGCAAACTCTTTTCTTAATTATTGCTACATATATTGATTGCATGCATTTAAAGGCATATAAACTGTGCATCTGTATGGGAATAATATTAAATCATAATATTTATCCCATCTATTTGGCTGTTCCATATCATTGTTAGGGTGTGTGATACTCGATAATAAATTATATCTGAGATATATCACAGTCGATTGTAACTGGAAATAAATAAAATAGCATTTACTTTAGTAAAAAAGACAATAGATGCAAATTTAAAGTGGTCTTTATTATTATTATTATTATTATTATTATTATTATTATTATTATTATTATTATTATTATTATTATTATTATTATTATTATTATTATTATTATTATTATTATTATTATTATTATTATTATTATTATTATTATTATTATTATTATTATTATTATTATTATTATTATTATTATTATTATTATTATTATCTAACATCACATGATCACCATCTCTATACTAGCACATAATTGTTGTAAACAAAGGCAAAACTCTCCATACTAGTCCCACCCTGTATCAAACAGGGTAATCAATGGATGCCCAAGCCTTCTGGCATCCATTGATTACTCTGTTTGGCACAGGGTGGCACTACTGTATGGACAGTTTTGCCTTTGTTATTATTATTATTATTTTGCATTTGTGTACATATTATTAATGAATATATCTCTTGAATACTTGCAATTTGTACTGTAAATTTTTTTGACCATGACCATTACATTTTTACATTTTTGTTAATAATTTCTAGATTGTAATTTTATTATGTGAAAATAATAGAAGCAAATATTCAGTATTTTTAATTTATTTAGTATTTCAGCATCTATTTGTAATGAATATACCTCTCAAATACATATGATCACTGGTGCAGTATTGTGATTGTGGTCTCTGAAATGTTATATTATATTTTGAAAATTCAAACAACTCAGCAACGTAATTAGAAGGCGCATAGTATAATTCTGAATACTTATTATTCAAAAACTTCTTCACAATCCAAACAAAATTTCAAAAGTAATTATCTATAAATTAATAAGACTAATTGCTTTGAGCTGGTTAATATTTCCTGGCTAACCAGAATATGAAAATCGAATTTTGAAATCCAAACAATTTACAAATCTAAAAAATCCATGGAACAATCTTTATATTTCTATAATAAAGCTTAATTATTGTGAATTCCATGCAGAGAATGCAATCATTGGAAATTAAAATAAAAAATGTTCAAACAAATTTAAATTCATCAACTCATGGAGTTTCTATTCAACCATGACATTTTTAGATAATATTTAAAAATATTATATAGATTCCATATGTTGTTTAGTGAAATGATGAAATGGAAACATATGGGTCTTAAGGTCCATGAATTACAGCTTTCCATTTGCCTCATCCAATGTCTGAACTTTTTATGAACTTCAAAGTAATAAACAATTCAGTTTTTTTTTTAATTTTATAGTTTATATCTTTCTCTCTATTGTAGAATAAATATAATGGTTTGTGCTCAAAATATCTTGGGGTGCTTAAACAATAAACATGATGCATTGATCATCAATCCAGAACCTTTAGCTTTCAGATCAATCAATCCACAATTGACTTCCATCACTAGATTAAAAAATAATTGAATTTAAGTTACTGAGTAGGTCAAATGACATCTAAATACAGAAATAATTGCTTGAGGGTTAATTGTAAAAGCTTCATCTCTTGAGTACATCACACTATACATCACACTAACAGTGTGACTAATCACAAAGGAAAGAAATGAGTAACAAATAGTCACTATATGGGAACATAACAGTATTGTTTTTAATTTGTTACTTGCACAATTATGTTCTGTCAGTTCAAGAATAGGGGAAGATAATTATTCCCGAATATGAATTAATATTAATTTATATTATTACAAATTTTTAATGTCACCATGGCCTAAAGATTAATTATTTTCCAACCAATCTAAACAATAATAATGTTTTGATCAATATCTTCATTATCTCTATTGATCAGTTTAATACAACAAAGTTATTTATTTTCTTTTTTTATTACATTTATTTAAACTTTTTTTTTGTTTGTTTCAACTGAACTTGCAGCCTTCATCAGAGATCTATAAATATTTTTATTTTATAATATTACATCATGTTATGCAATGTTAAAAATAAACCTCAAATTCACATTATTTTTATATCTTATAATACAATAGAATATCATAGAATATTATAAAATATTTACAGATGTCTGATGAAGGCTGTGTGTTCAGTTGAAACAGTCAGTAGAAAAAAAAAATTTCTTGGGGCAAAAAAGCAGAAAAAAAAAGGAGAGAGAAATAATATTATGGTAATGTTTTGATCAAACATTACAAAAATAAATTTGATAAAACATTTAATAATATTGCAACAATTATTTCTAGATAGAAGAAAAACTTTCCAATTTAATTAGGGCCAATTAGATAACTTTTGATACACAGACACAAAACAAAATTGTCTGCTGCAATAAAATGTGGTCAGAACCACTGATAGAAAAGGTATCATACTTCTGTAGGCATGGAATATGGGATTTGTTTTATTTTAAACAGTGATTTTGTAAAAATGTAATTTTTAATTAAAAAATGGTTTTCTATATTTTTTCCTGTGTCAAAGCATCAGCTGGGAAGTGAACCCATGAATCTGGAACAACTGCTTGTAAGGCTGCTGTGCTAACCACTTGGCCACCAATGCTTGACTTCTGTATTTTATATTTAGATGTATTCAAAATGATAGAAGACTATTATAATCAATTTGCAGTTGATATCTCCAAAAATGTTGTACTCAAAACTTTTATCTGGATTTGATAATTTAAAATATATATATTGTATCATATTAATTGATAAAAGAATGCATTACTATTGCCATTTTTATTACAATATTTCTTCTGTTTTTGTTATTTTTGAGTTATTATAGTCTTTCTATAAATTGTTTGTAAAACTCATGCAGATCTCATCATACTTATGAACATAAATTTATCTTCAACCTAATTCAGAGCCATCTATTGTAAGCTTAAGTAATCAGTGGAATTAAACTATACTCTGCGTAGTTTGGCATACTTGGAAAAACATCTGACTTTGGATTAGTAAGTCCCAGAATTGATTCTGATATTTGAACTTTTTATGACTCACAAGCAATAAATCCATATGTCGTATTACCTGCATTGTTTGGTGGAATTAGTAGAACATCCAATTGGAATTGGGGGACCCAGGATCTATTTTGACACTCACAATGCTGACACTAAAACTTCTTATGAACTTTGAGCAATAAAGTCATTATCACTTTTTCAGAGGATATAACTATTATCCCATCCTTAGATGAATATGTTTGAGTATTAGTTTCAGTTTCAATTCCTAAATCTTCACTGATGAAAACAAAATCAGAAATTGGTCTGAGGATACAATATCATTATTTTCTAGTGTCTATTGATTACTCAAACTTACAGCAGATGACTCTGAAGTATGGTGAAAAATTTTTTTCTCGAAAATAAATTTTCAAATATAATTAGTTTGATCTACTAATGAGGAATTGGCAAACCTCATTGTTTATAACTTACAAGCTTAAGAGATAGTGTCATGTGATCTATGACTTTTATTTTGAATAATTAGTTTGACTCTCTTTTGTTGTATAGAATTAAAAAAAAACCATGGCAGTTATTAGTCAAGCGTTGGTGGTCGAAAGGTCAGCACAGCCGCTTTACAAGCAGTTGTCCCGGGTTCGCTTCCCGCGATGCTATGGCACATGAGAGAAAAAAAAAACACATGGCAGTTATTGCACTTTATAATATTTTTAAACTTTTAGTCAGTAAGTGATTTAAACTTTATATAATATTTCTTAATCAGTTTTTGAAATTATGAAAAACAAAGTTTGAAAATTTTTAACGATGTTATAACAGGAATTTTTAAATAATGAAGCCAATGATACAACTTATTTTTTAAAAAAAACTTGATGGGAAGCATTTTAGTAACTTAGTCACTTGGTGAGTAGTAATTGACTTATTTCTAGTTTTGTCACACATAAAGAATTATATACATATAATTTAATGAACTTATGAATTATAACGCAGTTATAATTTATAAATATTATTTTATAATTAATACGAAATGTTAGATGTTATTGGAACTTTCTAAAATATATATGTGGCAAATAGAGATTAAGTACCCATAATTTCTTATTGCTTATTTACAGGATTCAGTATATTGTATAACTTAGTGATAAAGTGGAAAACTCTGAAACTCAAAATCTGTGGATTATAATTCCATTCTACTATTTCTGGTGCTTGAAGTTCTAAAATTTTTTGATTTAGTAAATCTGATTCCCAGTATTATATGCACACACAGACAAAATATTTTATATTTTATTGCTTCATATGCAAAGTTTTTGAATTATATTCAAGGTATATATACAACATAAAAAACTTTCGTTTTTATTACAGTAGAAACTAAGGTGATGATTTGACCAAATAAGATCAACATTTGAATTAATTAACAAATGCAAACATGAATATACAAAATGTAAACAAACAAAGCTAGGTTATGAGTGCAAAGATATAAAATGAGGTTAAAAAATAAGTAAAAATATTAAAAGTTTAATAATTAAGTTGAATCTTAATCTCAAATCCTAAGTAATTTACAATACAGTAACAAACATATACCATCGGATGTCATTCTGATTTTGGTTACAATTCTTATATGATGCTCTATATCCGTGGACATTACATGAATGTAATAGCAAGACAATCAAGTTGGTAATGAAATTTTTGAAGGGTAAAGATCTATGTGACATCAAGCACCAAAAATGTCAGGTTGAGTTTGGTCTAGAAGTTTTCACTTTTGAATTTATTTCTCTATTTTCAGCTCCAAACCACAGAGAACATTATGTGATATGGCTCTGGAATAGTGAAAAGAGAGTTACTTCTATCAACAGTGCTGTTTTAGTCCATAAAACAAAATTCAACCTAAAACTAAACAAAAATAGATGTTTTAACAAGTTATTTTAAAAATCAAATTAAAAACCTTAATTATGTCATTATATGCTTTTTCTATTTCTCTGGAAATATCATATAGATGAGAAATAAAAAAAAAGTCCCTCTGCTAATCTACATGAAAATATATATTAGAATAAAAAATATTATATTAAATGCATTTAAATTAACTTGCTCTGTCTATATTTATGTCGTTATGTTCACATTTTTGAAGTACAATGAAAACATCCATTTCCATTTAGAACACAAACTCCCACCCTTTAGCTTCCCAAGAAAACCTTTTAAGAACTGAGCAAACATTTGTAGAATAAAATTTTATTAATATTGATTTAATTTGTACTTAATTAAAATTATATATATATATATATATATATATATATATATATATATATATATATATATATATATATATATATATATATATATATGAAAAGGCATTTGATTCTATAAACATTTCTTCAGTGATTATCAAGGTATACATCCAGGATATTGTCATATTTTAAAGAATATTTACAAAAATGCAACAGCAACAATTAGATTACATAATGATACTAGAAAAGTCAACATTGAGGAGGGTGTAAGACAGGGTGATGCCATATCTCCAAAACTTTTTATAGCAGTGCGGCAATCAGTATTTTGTGGATTAAAATGGGAAGATAAAGGAGTGAAAGTAAATAGAGATTATTTAAGTTGTTTAGATTTTGCAGATGATGTAGTTGTTTTTGCAAATAATGCTTTAGAACTGCAGGAAATGTTGTAGGAGTTATCAGATGAAAGCAGAAAAGTAGAACTAAAGATAAATGTTAAAAAGACTAAAGTAATGTTTAATCGATTTTCTCAAAATATGAAAATAAAGATTGATTATGATGAGTTAAAAAAAGTTAACAGTTACAAATACCTTGGTCAGATTATTAATATAGATGAAAACATAATGGATAAAATTAATCATAGAATTAAACTTGGTTGAAGTGATTTTGGTAGAAATAATTTGATACTAAAAGGAAATATGCCTCTGTGTTTGAAAAGAAAGGTTTTTAACAAATGTGTTTTACCATTTCTTACTTATGGATCTGAGACTTGGACACTTAATAGAAAAGCAGTACAGAGACTTCAGAGCACTCAAAGAAGTATGAAGAGATGCATGTTGGGAATAATGAGAAGAGATCAAAAATGCAATGTATGGGTAAGAGAAGAAACAGGTGTTACTGACATCACTGAAAAAATTAAAAAAATTAAAGTGGAGTTGGGCTGGACATATTGCTAGAAGAGATGATAATAGATGGACAATTGAAATCTTAAACTGGATTCCAAGAGATTGCAAAAGATCCAGAAAAAGACCACATGTGAGATGGATGAAATAAGAAAGTGTGCAGGGGTATGTGCAGAAGAGAAGCTAAAGATCAGAGAAGATGGATTCAACTTGGAGAGACCTTCATCCTGCAGTGCATTGTTAATAGTTGATGATATATATATATATATATATATATATATATATATATTAAATGTGGCTTTTATATAAAAATCCAACTAAAAGATATAAAAAAAAACTATGTAATCCACCTCTTTGTTAATTTGCTATTTTTGGAAAATATTAAAGATCTTAAGAATCTAGATTTGTAATAAAACAATTGGAAATTGCAGGAATATGTTGTTTCATAAAAGCATTTGAGGCCTTTTTTATTTGTGAGAATTATTTGTATCTCAAATGCTTTTATGAAATGACAATATTCCTGAAATTTCTGATTGTTTTATAACAATATGATTCTTAAGATCACTGACATTTTTCAAGAATGGCAAAATAACCAAAAGTTGGATTACTTTGTTATTTTTTAGTTAGCTATATATATATATATATATATATATATATATATATTGTGCCAGGCATTATCAAATGGCCTTGCACAAAATCTGCTGTAAAGAATATTACAGCAGATACATATATAGATTTGTACATATTAGGCACAACAAATATATAAATGTGCTATATTAATAATGGAAGTTGGTGTGAGCATTAAAATACCCCCACACACCAATTTAAAGTAATATGAAATTGACATACAAAATATTGCATAATAAACTCATGTGTTTTTTTTGTTTTCCTTTTTGTATATTTTTTATGATATGTCATTGTATGTATTTGTTTTTTTTTATTTTACAACATACTTGTATATTTTTTTTAATTACTTTTCTAAAGATTGTAATTTTATTCCATAAGCAAATAATGTTAATTGCTTTTGCAAAAATCTGATCAAAAGCAAAATGTTTTGATAAGGCTATAATTAAACTGTTATCTTTTTAAAAATTATTTTGAATTGATTTTGTAAGCAAGTGGTCCACGTTATTGAAGATGGAAGTCATTATATTAAATCCCAAAATGTAAAATTTAATTGGAAAAATTGTAAGCAATGTTATAATCTAAGTGATAAGCTAAATTAAAAGGATTGGCTGATTCATACTTCTCAGAGGGCTATCTGTATTGGTTCTTCTGGGTGATTTTGATAAGTTAGTCAGTGCTGGGAGATTCATTCTTTCTTTGGCATTCAAGTCATTCACTACTTTGACTCCAGAGATTTTCAATCATCTAGCAACTTAGAGATAAATTTATGGACTAGACCGCTGCTGACATTTTCTAAGAAATCCGTTAACTTTTGATTTCTTAAGAATTTAATAAACTAGTCAAGATAGAAAATGAACATTTGATAAAATTTATTATCATATACAAACAGAGGAAAATATGAAGCAATCTACCAGTGAGTCCAGTAAAATGACCGTGGGGTAGACAACTAGCCGGTGCACCGCCCTTTCTCTGTCCCAAGCCGCCAAGATGTGACCATGCCAATTCCAGCCACCCATGATGATGACAAATGCCACCTTGCTAAATGGATGAAATCCTCACCACATAGCCAGTTAACTTGAAGCCCACTGAAGAGCCCAGAGGAGAAGTATTAAGACGCAGATATAAGTTTATTTTAAGATATTTATTAATATTGAGATAATTAACTTTGATATTTCCGATTAAATATATTATTTTTTTGTTATTATTATCAATCATTTAAAAAAGAGAATCTCTCACGTATGTATTTGAATTTGTGGTTATTACAGGCATAAATGATAAAGCTTTGACTCAAATCCTTTGAGTCAATTTTTCTATTTCAAATTCTAGTATTTTCAACAAAGATTGCAATGAGATTCTTTTTTTTTGTTGCTATTCATTTTCCTCTTGTTACTCCTGGAATTCATCATATATGGATATACATGTATGTATATGCGTACATACGCTTATAATATTCGGTAAATATGATATCTCATGCTGAATATCTAAAAATGTATTTAACCATATATCCTTTTTAAGTTATTTTTTTTGTTACTGCTGCACCTTATAATGAGTGCAAGAAGGGGTTGACCTATTATAGATTCCCTGTAAGCAAGTACTCTAATAACTTTATATTTAAAGTAATAGTAAGTGTATAATTGTGATGCGCGTATATACATGTACAGGAATTTATCTATAGCGAGAGGGAAATAGATACAGTACCTTATAGTGAGTATGATATAGTATCTGAGCCAATGCAACCTTGTTGACTTGTTGAAAAGTATGAAATTAGTGAAATATCTCATATTGCAAATATATGTATGCCTAGTTGTTTTTTTTTTTATTTGCTATCAATAAAAAGGTTTTAAAGTTGTCAGTAAAAGTGTATTCCTGTATGACCGAAAATCTCCTATCTGTATATCAAATCACACAAAGTAAAATTTATTTCTATTGGGTAAAAAGAGCTCAGACTACTTCCATTAATTATAAACATTGTAAATAGCTTTAGGGATTTATTATTTTTCTTATTTAAAATTGTATTTTATCGATTTCAACGCCTCGAATATATATGGTTTGGGATAATTAATTATTTAGTATTTTGTTATTATATCATCATTAGTATAAAATGGTGGTGGGTATTTGGGATTAAATAAATATTTAATCATAATATTAAACTTGTTTTGTTTTCATATTATTATTATTTATATTGATCAAAATGTATTCTTTCCTTATCAACAATGTACCGGTAATAATCATTTAACTTACGCATTTGAAGACCCTAGATTGTAGAGTGACTGAGCTAGCCACAAAGGGATATCGCTCTACCGGGGTGTTAAATCTTATTCTTATGCTCCGCTGAACATATGGTATTGCACATCCTTCTAGCAGAGTGAAAAATTCATTTTTTGATTCTTTTCTAGAAGTGGTGCGCAAAAGTCTATTTTGTAAATAGATTTTTCAAAGGTGTGTACTTGCCATTGTTCTAAATATTCAGGCATTCAAATAAGATATCAACTAAAGGGTCTTTTTTAACTGGAAGAGTCCTGTCAAACCACTCTTTCAGTTTTACTATACCAGTCCATACTCCCTGCGGAATTCTTTTCCTAATCTTGCACTGAGCATGAAGTGACCAAGATTCAACAGGTAAAGAAATGGATATCAATCTAGCTGATTGTCTGTACTCATGTATATTGGTACTTCCAGCTAAATTGATAGAAATAGTGGATTGACAGGACTCTTCCAGTTAAAAACACCTTTTAGTTGATATCTTATTTGAATGCCCGAATATTTAGAATAATGGCAAGTACACACCTTTGAAAAATCTATTTACGAAATAGTCTTTTGCGTGCCACTTCTAGAAAAGAAACAAAAAATGAATTTTTCACCCTCCTAGAAGGATGTGCAATACCATATGTTCAGTGGAGCATAAGAATAAGATTTAACACCCCGGTAGAGTGATATCTCTTTGTGGCTAGCTCAGTCACTCTACAATCTAGGGTCTTCAAATGGGTAAGTTAAATGATTATTACCGGTTCATGGTTGATAAGGAAAGAATACATTTTGATCAATATAAATAATAATATGAAAACGAAACAAGTTTAATATTATGATTAAATATTTATTTAATCCCAAATACCCACCACCATTTCATACTAATGATGATATAATAACAAAATACTAAATAATTAATTATCCCAAACCATATATATTCGAGGCGTTGAAATAGATAAAATACAATTTTAAATAAGAAAAATAATAAATCCCTAAAGCTATTTACAATGTTTATAAGTAATGGGAGTGGTCTGAGCTCTTTTTACCCAATAGAAATAAATTTTACTTTGTGTGATTTGATATACAGATAGGAGATTTTCGGTCATACAGGCATACGCTTTTACGGATAACTTTAAAACCTTTTTATTGATAGCAAATAAAAAAACAACAACTAGGCATACGTATATTTGCAATATGAGATATTTCACTAATTTCATACTTTTCAACAAGTCAACAAGGTTGCATTGGCTCAGATACTATAGCGTACTCACCATAAGGTACTGTATCTATTTCCCTCTCACTATAGATAAATTCCTGTACATGTATATACGCCCATCACAATTATACACTTACTATTACTTTAAATATAAAGTTATCAGAGTACTTGCTTACAGGGAATCTATAATAGATCAACCCCTTCTTGCACTCATTATAAGGTGCAGCAGTAACAAAAAAAAATAACTTAAAAAGAATATACGGTTAAATACATTTTTAGATATTCAGCATGAGATATTGTATTTACCGAATATTATAAGCATATGTACGCATATACATACATGTATATTCATATATGACAAATTCCAGGAGTAACAAGAGGAAAATGAATAGCAACAAAAAAAAAAGAATCTCATTGCAATCTTTGTTGAAAATACTAGAATTTGAAATAGAAAAATTGACTCAAAGGTTTAAGTCAAAGCTTATCATTTATGCCCGTAATAACCGCAAATTCAAATACATATGTGAGAGATTCTCTCTCTTTTTTTAAATGATTGATAATAATAACAAAAAAATAATATATTTAATCGGAAATATCAAAGTTAATTATCTCAATATTAATAAATATCTTAAAATAAACTTATATCTGCGTCTTCATACTTCTCCTCTGGGCTCTTCAGTGGGCTTCAAGTTAACTGGCTGTGGGGTGAGGATTTCATCCATTTAGCAAGGTGGCATTTGTCATCATCGTGGGCGGCTGGAATTGTCATGGTCACATCTTGGCGGCTTGGGACAGAGAAAGGGCAGTGTACCGGCTAGTTGTCTACCCCATGGTCATTTTACTGGACTCACTGGTAGATTGCTTCATATTTTCCTCTGTTTGTATATGATAATAAATTTTATCAAATGTTCATTTTCTATCTTGACTAGTTTATTAAATTCTTAAGAAATCAAGAGTTTTTAAAAGAATTGTATAATGGATTTCTTAGAAAATCTCAGCAGCTGTCTAGTCCATAAATTTATCTCTAAGTTGCTAGTTGATTGAAAATCTCTGGAGCCAAAGTAGTGAACGACTTGAATGCCAAAGAAAGAATGAATCTCCCAGCACTGACTAACTTATCAAAATCACCCATCAGAACCAATACAGATAACCCTCTGAGAAGTATGAATCAGCCAATCCTTTTAATTTAGCTTATCACTTATATTATAACATTGCTTACAATTATTCCAATTAAATTTTACATTTTGGGATTTAATATAATGACTTCCATCTTCAATAACCTAGACCACTTGCTTACAAAATCAATTCAAAAGAATTTTTAAAAAGATAACAGTTTAATTATAGCCTTATCAAAATATTTTGCTTTTGATCAGATTTTTGCAAAAGCAATTAACATTATTTGCTTATGGAATAAAATTACAATCTTTAGAAAAGTAATTAAAAAAAAATATACAAGTATGTTGGAAAATAAAAAAAAAACAAATACATACAATCACATATCATAAAAAATATACAAAAAGAAAAACAAAAAAACAACATGAGTTTATTATGCAATATTTTGTATGACAATTTCATATTACTTTAAATTGGTGTGTGTGGGTATTTTAATGCTCACACCAACTTCCATTATTAATATAGCACATTTATATATTTGTTGTGCCTAATATGTACAAATCTATATATGTATCTGCTGTAATATTCTTTACAGCAGATTTTGTGCAAGGCCATTTGATAATGCCTGGCACAATATATATATATATATTCTGACCTTTCTAACGTGTCAGGCCCCTAAAGTTGAGCCACCACAATCTGGCCTTTTATTATGTCATGTAACTACATACACCTCAAGCCCACCACATTACACCACAATCTACCCTCTCACCCTACGTGTAATTACGTGTATATTTGTACTCCACTTCCCCCAAAATAAATAATATAACATAATGAAAATCGCCTCACTGGGTTCTAGCTCTAATAATTAATGAGATATTCAATTAAATGCTTTACTAGCTCATATTTCTTAAAATTAACTTAGGTTCTGTTTTAAACTAACTCAAATAACTATTTCAGAATTCATGAGACTAGAAGTGGAAATAAAGGGTGACAAAGTAGATTACATTGAGATAATATCCCATAGGATACCACCTCAATGGCATAAGAACACTATCCCCACTTATACTACTATTACATATAATAACTACATAGTATTCTTATGACTTCTGCAACTTCTAATCACTAAGACTCATTTAACAATTAAAGTATCAATCTTTTATCGATAATAACAATAATAGTAATTATCTAGCTCAAATGGAATAATCTCAGGTTCTTAAATTTATTCAAGTTAAATTAAAATAAGGTAGCAAAATATGATAAGGGATTTTGTGTCATAATTTACTACTCTGAAATTAGATTAATAATAAAACAATAATAATAATAATCACAATCTTCATTGTTTAATCTAACTAGTACAGCTTTTCTTTTATCGCAAATTTATAACTGTAATAAATTAGTTAATAATCTAATATCCTCCTTTTTTTTATCTTTAAGTAATAAAATAAATTAGTAAGTGGCAGTGTTTAGATAATCTGATAAATGAAGCGAGTGGCAACTAATAGCATACAATTTAGCAAATTATTATGACAATGGATTTATGACCAATAACGCAATTCAATTTTATAATTATTCAATTACAACAAAAAAAAAAATCAATAAATATTTAAGATTAAATATACTTCTCTATTTAAATTTTGTTCAAACAATTATATACTTAGTTTAATGACGGTAAACATACCCTGTGGATTCATGCAATGATGGTAGAGAAAACAAAACTCAGACACAAGTTTTAATAACAAATTTTAGAATTTTATTAACAACAATCAAAATTAAGATAAAACAAACAAATGTATTTACATTTATTTACAAGGGATATCCTCATTTTTTCTTTTCACTACAATAGTTGAATTATACATTTTTAGATTTCTTTTATAGTTAATTTAAATTATTATACCTTTTATAAGTTATTTATTTATTTCTCATTAGGTTTATTATATTACTTATTTTAACTATTTTATGGGTAATACTATTCTTTACCTTTTAATATTAAAGTTACCATATTATAAATTATATATGTGGATAAACATCATTTATAAACATTATAAATTTACAATCAATATGGTTTTTCCTCTTTAAAAAAAAATTACATTTCTTGTAACTCTTTATAATTCACTCCGCATATTGTTCAAATATTATTATTACCTATAATGTTTGTTCTCTAATGCTCGTAAACTCTAATACATTTATTCCATAAGCCATACTCATGTATAATGCCATAACACGGGTTTAATTATCACCTGTTTTAGTTTCACATATACTATAATTATCGAATGTTATTATATTCTTTAAATATGCAATACTTATATTTTTAAATATAATCAACAATAAGAAAAACGTTAAATCATTTTAATATTTTTGTATATTTCTATTTGGGTATATTTTTATCAAATTATAGTTTATTTCTTAAAAATTAAAATAATTCTCTGACTCCTTCCTTTCTTAGGATATCTGCATCTCTCTTTCAATAATCATAATCTACTCTTTGTTAATACTTAACTATTCTTATTATACTTAACTATTCTTATTTCAAATAACAGCATGACATACATTCTAAAATATCTATTGTTTTTTTTTCAATAGACTTATCAAATAATGATGTAGTTGCAAGAAATACAGATAGAGATAGTGAAAGATGTATAGGATATTGGGAAGATAGATAGATAACTTATCAACATATATACTTCAAAATGTATGGAACAGTGTGAATAGGTCAGCATGATGTGGCAGCTATTTATTCAGCTTTACCAAACATCTAATAAGATTCACAAGAAAGATAAAAATAACACTGTCCATGACAACATGTGTAACAGTCGTAGGGCTTTGTTAACTATGCTGATTACCATCTAAAACTACTTATTATTTCATTCCCTGTAGCATCCTAGTTTTTTAATACATCCTCTTGGTTTCCGAATCTCCACGTACTACCAAGTCACTACCCAAACTATCTCTCAAGATTTTTACTGTACCCAACATCGATAAAACTAACTACCTTTTAAAACAATAAACAAAATTCACTAATATAAAACATTTCCCTATTCCATAAGAACAATTTGTCTTGCTTTATTACACTGTAGGTTCGACATCTACGTTTTATTAAAATAACACTTAAATATCCCAATCGGAAAAATTAACAGAAAATATGACATAACCATCGGTTATATTGAACTATATTAATAACACATAAAATGATTATCGTATGCATATTTTTAAAAAATCTAATTACATCTCAAAGTGTTTTAGAGTATTGTTTTTTCAAAATGCGTTTTACAATAATTATAACAATAAAACTTTTGCATTACATTCATTCGATTCACAGCTGATCTAAATAAATAAAACATACATTATATCATTAATAACTATAAAATGTTACCAAAATAATCTTTACCTTCCTATTAGAGTTCGTAGTAGGTTTCTTTCTCCTCGAGCATTGCAAATATACAAAATTTCCACACACATACAATTTTATTTGAACATTCAAAATCACAACGTATTATTTTATATAATGTTATATTGTGAATTAATGTATTTGTTTCTTTATCATTATCTAAAACTTAATGTTTAACTTAGATTAATAAAGAAAATAATTTAAACCATAATCACATATTTTCCTGGCGATAAATCTTGGTTAGTCCCATAATATTTATTATTTCTTCTTTGTCCAAATATTCTTCTTTCGGCTTATTAAAGTTTTAAATAAATTAGTTCATTTAGCAAACTGTTTAGATGATCTTTAGTTTTAGTGTTTAATTCAAAATTATTAAAAAACATTTATTTAGTTATCCCATGAAGTTTTTAATGTTCGGGCGAATATTACCTCGGCGCGTTGATGCATCTTTATTTCTAGCTGAACTACAATTATTTAATCATTATGGTACCAATTGCATTCTCCATGGATCCAATTTTTATATTTATTTCTCTGTAAAATATTTTTTCTTCTTTAGGCAAGTATTTTCCTTGGTAAATTTCACTTTTATTCATTATTATTTTATATACAACATTTTCGATCTTTAACTATTTCTAGAGTATTTGCTCAAGTCATCTTTAAGAAAGCAATTCATAAAAATTCTTTTTGTCCATTTATTCTTATATGAATAATATTTATTTTTATTTTCCATTATATTCATTAACTTTGCGCACAATGTCCTTTCATTAATTTTATACGCACGAAAGCAGTTTTCATAGTAATACGCTATACAAACTATATCAACGAATAACATTAACATTTTTGGAATATTATAAAATTTATAACTTAGTTTTCAGAATCTATCCATTTTTTATTGAAAATTCAGATTATATCTTGATAGAATCCACTGGCAGGTTACTGTGGAGTTAGTGAAACATTATTATGAGAACTTTTTTAAAATTTTATTCTTAGATTCTCTTCGGAAGATTTTAAATTGTCAGTTAGTTTTTTTCAAAGATATTATTAAAGTTACAATAAAATTGACTAATAAATTGAAGAAAGAAAGAAATTTTAAAGAGCTTAAAATTTTACCTCTGCTCTGGAGTCAACACATTTTTGTTCTCCCCATTTATACAATTAATTGGCGCGATTTTTGTTGTCTGCCAAGATCTATCTTTTTATTGGTCAATCCCTACTTTGGTTTATAGACAATTTCTAAAGTTTTAAAATCGTGACGTAATAGACTTAAATATTAACCTATTATTATTTTTAAATTAATTATTATCTATTACAATTTAACTATCTTTTAAAATAATTTCAAAATAATAATTAATAAAAATGTATAATACTTATTTTTTTATTATGATGTGTGACAATTCCATCCAGCTCTATAATATACTATTTAAATATTTTAATTATTAGTATTAATTTAAACTGGTGCTTATACATAAAATATTCCAGACAGTCACGTAGACATTTCCGGTGTTTAGTCTAGTTTTATCTGTCTTAATAAATTTGCTACTTATATTATTTAAAATGATTATATAAAATTTTGAAAAATAATTTAGAAAAATATAGAACTAGATACAATTCTCACCATTACAATACTTATTATTTAAATATATTATATTAACCTTTTATTGCTTAACCCTAGTTTATAATTTTAAATACTATATAATATTAATTTTAAAATTTTTTAGTAATTGACCACTTATAACCATCATTGACCTATAGAAAAGGGCACAATATATATATATATAAGCATTATTTAAAAAAAATTACATATTATTTGTAAGCATAAATTCTAAACTTCCAGTGATTTGTAGATCTAGAATTATTATCAAAATAGTCATATCTTACTGCTTTTTTTGCATAATGCAAGTTTCATCCGTTTATTTTTTGTTCACAAATTAATTATTAATCTCAAGAAGGGGGGGGGATTGATTTTTTAAATATTACTACACTATAATACTTGAACATTATATTTAAAAAAAATAATAAATTTAGAACATTAATTTAAGCTTTAAGCAAGTCCTTATACTTGGTTTTTAGCATCCCTTTTAATTAAAAAAATATTTAATTGCTTATTACTTAGAAGTTTATATAAAGTTCGAACACTGGGAATGATGAAGCCTGAGCTATCATCTATACCAGTGGTCTTCAACCTTTTCACACCTGCGGACCAGTAAAAATAAGAATAAGGTTTCACTGACTGGCAGAAGTCTATAGATAAATTTTGTTAAAGATGTAAACTGCTTAGCTTTAGATGAGTATATTTGTTATAACTGATCAAAACAACAATGTTAAATATACATGATATATATATATATGGAGTTTGTATTATAAAAAACATTTTTTTTAATTTTGAATTTTTTTAGAAAAGTAATAAAAAAATTAATTCTACCCCCCCCCCCCATAAACATCTGTGATAACTGAAAAAACAAATTAATTTAAGTATGATTGATTAGATTTTGTTTTCATTCTATTTCTTTTTTTTTTTTAATTGGGTAAAAATGAGATGAAAAAATAAATAAAAATTGTTTATATTAATTAAAAGTTTAAACTCTTACTATTTTGTTATTACAAACTTTCCTGCGGCCCAGCAGAAAACTTTTGCAGCCCGGCATCGGTCCGCAGACCAAGGGTTGAAGACCACTGATCTATACAATATGAATTTTAGAATCTTTTATAACTATCATATACTAAACCTCCTGACACTGCTTATAATTCATTTAAAACAATAAAACTTAAAACTGCATTATTTTCTTAAAAATTAAAAAAATATTTCTCAATATGGATTGTTTTTAAAAATACTGTTGTTGAGTTCAACAACTCCCTTCTTTTTTTAAATTTGTATATAAAATTTTAATATTCGCATAAACATTCTGGACACTTATAAAGAAAAGGTCATTTATATACTTACAATATGTTGAAAGCACGTTAAGCATAAATAAAAGTTAAGTTTAAAATGTATAGACTATCATACAATGAAATTGGTGGTTAAATGTTGGAAGGGTGAGAAGATTGAAGCCTGTTCATTAAAGTTTGAGGAATTGCTATCTTAATATAAATAGAGCACTAATTGTATATATATATGTGGAAGATTATGATCTGGCTCAATTGATGAGCTGGTTTGATACCTATATTGGGAATCATATCTTTTTTGTATATGTGTGGTTATGTGTACAATTACATGAGATGGAGTGAAGGATGAATAGACTAAAAATCCTGAGTTTAAATCCCTCTAATGGGACTACCTTTTCTATAAAAATGTCCAGAACATTTATGTAAATATTATAATTACCCAGAAAAAAGAAAAAAAATCTTTGGTATTGAGTTATATAAAATTTTAGAAACTTTTTAAGTATTAAAAAATAAAACATGGTTGATTACTAAAAAATTTGTAACAGACCCAACCTAAAAAGCAGCAATTGCTATCATCCAAGTTTTATGATGTTTTCTCTCTATGGATTTCAAAGACATTAAAAAAATATGAAAAGTTATTGATGCTTTTGAACTATGATTGTTATAGATGTTTGAGAATTTCATATGTAAGCAAAAAATACTCATTAAATACTGAATAAATCAGACCCGAAATCTTATGTGAAGTAGAAAAACTTGATCATAACACACACAGTGATCTAATTAATTACAATGTTGCATAACATACAGAAAAATGGGTAGTGAAAGAGAAAATACATGGCCAATAATGTAAAGTTGTAAATATTAATTTATTAAGTGCATAGCCAGCAAGTAAGTACATATATATTTAAGGCTATAACCTTATTACTATGCATCTTGAGTGTTTAATTTGCCACCAGAGGGACCTCTAAAAATCTTCACATAAGATTATGACATTATAAAGATTAGAGTGGCCATTTTTATCTTCAACCTACTTTCTAATTATATAGCCAAATCTAAAGTATTTTGATTTGAGATTGTGAAGCTCTTAAACTCTTCACATTTTAAGTTTACAATTTCTATTAAACACTAACGTTCATGAAATCTTCTAAAATACAATGAGTTAATGTTGAGATCTTGTAGTTAGAAATATTTGAAACAATGTAAAAGTTATAAATATTAATTTATTAAGCACATATGCAGCATGTAAGTACTTATATATTTAAGACTATAACCTTAATATTATGCACCTTGAGTGTTCAATTTTCCATGAGAGGGCCCTCTGCAAATCTTAACACAAGATTAATACTTTATAAAGATAAAAGTGGCCACTCTTATCTTCTATCTACTTTCTAATTATATAGGTGAATGTAAAGCATTTTTATTTGATAGTGTGAAGCTGTTAAACTCTTCACTAATTAAGTCAACAATTTCTATTAACCAATAACATTCTCAAAATCTTCTGAAATACAATGAGTTAATGTTGAGATCTTGTAGTTAGAAATATTTGAAACAATGTAAAAGTTGTAAATATTAATTTATTAAGCACATAGTCAGCATATATATATATATATTGTAACGGTATGGGGTGGGTCAAGGAATGGTAGGAAGGTAGATTTGAATTGGGTGATGGAAAAATCAACATCACCTCAGTCAATAAGTGGTAAGAACCTGGGGTGAGAAGGTGGTATAAATCTGGGGTGATGGGAAAACTTCATCACTCCCAGTCCATTCAAAATTTGAATAAATATTTACAAAATTATTGTAAGTAATACATATTTATAAGAAGTATAATATTTAAATAAGATATATTTAAGAGTATGAGATTAAGAGTCTCTAAGAACATTGAGAGATCAAAAGCTAACTCAGAAGAGCAACTAAAAGCATAATTACAAATTCAGCCAGCATTATCAATAAAAGTAAGTATGAGTACTTGAGAGAAATAACCATCCATCATCATCATTGATGAGAATAATAAAACAGTACAATAAATCAGAATAAATCAACAGTCAACCATGTGACTGGATTGGAAATGGATCTTCTTTAGACTAGGCTAACTATTGAGCCTTTGCCAACTTGGGCAATTACTTATACATAGCTTGGATGCACCAGCTTAGTGCCCATCCATTAGAATACACAATAATCAGGAATCAAAACAATAATGCTGGGACATTTAAAACATGCTGATCATCATCAATGCTCTGGCCACTTGTACTGGCCAACTATAAACTTATATTTTTAATAAGACAAAGTAAAATAAAAAATAATAGTGCATGGGCTTTAAAGAGTATCCTCTTTTGCACCAAACAGGATGATGATTGATCATCTCTGGATGCCCAAAGCACTAAACACATCCCCATTTATCCGTGTCCAAAATCTAGCTCAGAGAACATGGGCTCTATTACTGTATGTGAACAAGAGATGATGGAATACAATTTTTAACAAGTAAATAAGTTTATTAATAATGATAAAAAAATAAATATAAATGAATAAGGTCTTATAAGGGTTCTGATTTTGAAAAGTATACATTAAGTTACATGATTAATAAATTAGGTTTATTTAAATCCCATTCAGCACACAGGCATGTAGCTTGATACAAAATAAACATGTTTAAATTAACATTTAATTTAGAAAAATGATCAAAATTTTACACATAAGTGTCTATCTGACACGCATTATTATTTACAATACAATTGACATATATATGCACACATATGTGTGTGCGTGAAATAACCTATTTGACTGGTTACAAAATGATTATCAAAATCTTAAATTATATAAAATACAATAAATGATTGAAGTTTCAGTTAAATGAAAGACATTTTACACACTAGGTTTACTGAAACACTATATATAATTTACACAGATGTGTGAAACATTAATTTATATACATAACATTTGTATTTATCACAATAAAATTATTAAAGATTATTTCGCAATTGAATTCTCTTTGCGGAATATAATCTTTTTTTTTAAAATAAGTACTATCAAATTTTTGACAGTTAATTGATTTAAAATGTCTTTTTTTTTTTTAGTCTAAAAGATTTTTGGAAATCTTTTTCTTGATTATTAATTATAACTTTCTTTGTAGTTTTTTTTTTTTTTTCTAAAAACTAATATCGTTTTATATATTTCTATCAGTTATAAAAATGTCATTTTACTAAGGAAATTGTTTAAAACTTTCTTATCATATATAACGCTACTCATCACCAGCTGTATATAAGTTTATCCGTGTTTCTCTGCCTTTATCTGACGCAGCATACATATAATTAATTCTTCAGCAAGCTGGAAGATTTTTCTTGATGAGTTTGGTTTTAGTGATTGTCATCATCAGGTAAAAGTATATAATTACGGTAATTTGTTGGCATTCTATGAGATTTCTTTTGTAGTCCAAGCAATCGTCAGGCTGTCTTCTAGAACATATTTAAGCAGCTAGTTGATCCATTTGAAGTGACCCTGGCTTCATGAATCAAATCTCTGAAGTAAACTATAAGGCAGTGGACTGCCCTTAGATCTTCATAGGAGTTTTGTATAACTCTGCTAGCTATTTTGTCCTCTTTTTTTTCAGGCTATTGATTTAGAAGTGACGCAGCTTTAAATAAATCAAAACTCCTGTGAAGGAAAATATTAGCAGCTCTTGATCTGCTGTCTTGTCTTCAGCTATATTAATTCATGGTAGATGGACTGCTAACTCTACAGTCAGCTAAAACCAACTGCTGCAAACTTCAACAAGCTGCAACAAATTATTATAACCAACTTTGCTGACTGCTTTCTTAAAAATCACTATCCAGACTAACTGATATATTTTTAATCAGTCTTTTATAAAACTTGGTTAAGTCGTGACAAAAACACAGTGGCTGTTTTCAATTAACTTTAATCCATTTGAAAACAAGCTGAAAATTTCTATCAAAGTGTGATTTTCATGTTTTTACTTTAGTCTTTGGAATTTGACCAAAGGTGTGATAATCCTTTTGAAAACATATACATGTTTTCATTTAGACAATAAAAATTTACAAATTAATTAAAGATTTAAAAAAAAAAAGACATTTTTTTTCAAAATTATCAAAAAACAAGCTTATATTTAAATTTCAAAATCGGAATTACAAATAATTTTTATCAGACCTTTTAAAAGTTTAATTTATAAAACAATTTTTATTTTAAATCAGAGTTATTATTTAATCCTTTACTTATTATTTTATTTTAGGAAATATAAAAAAAAATCTACAAAAATTTATTCTGTGTTTATTTCTACTTTTCCTTTATTTTCCATATATATACTGAAGCAGTCAATCTTAGCTTAAGATTGTGCATCATGTTTCTACCTACTAACCCATGTTCAAACCTCTATTTCCCATCCCACTTCTTTTTGTCGTGTATATATTTTTATGTATATGCTTGAGATGCGCGCCTAAATTATAACATTTAATGTTTCAATAACATGTTTTAAAATTATTAATAATTCTTTTTATTAATTATTAGTTCTTCATTATTAAAGTATTATAGATGGGGCTCAAATATATATATATATATATATATATATATATCAGCAAAACTTACTAATAAAATATTGATGTTTTTAAATATTTATTATATGTCATTTTAACTTTTTCTTTTTAAATTGCTTGTTTTTCTATTAAACTGTATATTTTTTATAAAATCCAATATTGAAGATGCAAGTGTTGTTAATTGTCTAAAAATAATTAGGGGTTGGAAGCGCTATTGTTTTAATCTGGGGAAGGTATTTTTTAATTAAAGTTTTACTTAAAATAAATGGGATTAAGTAGATTAAAGATTTACTTGTGTTAAAAACATGTTGTCAAATCTATTTCTAATCTGGAAATAGATTTGAATTTATTTTTGGACGTTATCTTACAATTGCATCTTCAAAAACAACTGATAAAAGAAAAGGTATAAAATGACTGAATTTTGAATCACAGGAGATTAAGTACTATTGAGAGAAGATTAGCTACTTTTAGAGGGAGGTATTATAAACAAATTTTGTTTTTCTTGAAACTTACAAATGATGTAGCAGTAAATCCACCACTCTTCTCGACCCTATGGGTTAGGGTCATCATCTGCCACTACCGTAATATCCTGCTGCCATGAAATGAAGAAAGGTCTAAAAAGAACTTTAGAATGCTAATAGAAGTTTTCTGCCACCGAAGTACTTACATTTCAATCACCGTGCACATGAAATATTTTAAATTGGACTCTTAAAATTGCAAGGTAACTTTTATGCTACTATTTGAGAATGAGACTAGCCTCACTAATCTCAAATTCTACTATCAAGTTTTCTCATGTATTCTTTAACTTTGCCTTTTTTTTTTGTTTTATATATATGTAAATTGCTCTTCAATGATTTCTATAAATTTAATCCTATCTCATATGCTTTAACTTCTTTTTAATTTTGGTGTGGTCATTTATTTATATATGTTTATTATTTGCTTTATATATCTGCTTGCTTATTAATATGTCAATCTAAAACAATCTGATGAATTGAATTTTCTAAAAATCCTTTTTTTTAAGTAAGCCTTCATGAATCAAGTTTATTAACATCCTCTTACAATATAATGTGTTGTTAATTAATACACTCACCAGATTGTTTTATGTGCCAACATTTTATTTATTATAAAAATATATTTGTTTAATTCTGGATTTTCTACCCTGTGTAAATCCAGAACTTAAGCTAATTAATGCTTTGAAATCTTATAAAAATATTCTTTATTCATTTCTGAAAGATGACCAATTATTTGTTTTCTATATAACTGCTAGTTATTTTTTTTTCTATACTTGTAAAATAGTCTATGCTTAAAATATCAAATAAAGTACTTATATATTTCATTTATTGTAAAATCAACGAACGTGGGATTGATTTATTTTAAATATCAGAAAAGGGATGGGGGTGAATCTTAATGTTTCTGTTACTAAATCAAATCTTAACTATAGTTTATTAATTTGAAATGTAAATCTTAATGGTTCTTTTACTAGGTAAAATCTTAACGTATATTTTATTAAATGAGATACTCTCTCTCTATATATATATATATATATATATATATATATATTATAATTGCATGGCGTATTATAGTATTCAAACAAGGATCATTTATTTTAAAGCAGTAAAAGTTATTCAATGTTGTTAGAGACATTTATCATTCGTACTGCGTTCCTGACATATAGCTGATCTTCGTGATTATATATATGTGCTGGGGGTTACGACAAATTCGAACCCATAGATTTCTTCTCAAGTCTTCATATAAAAATGCCTCTGGTGGTGACCCCTAAGTTTGACACACACTATGCATATTCTTTCTTCATATAAAAGGCCACTGGCTGTGACCCATAAGTCTGGCACACGCTATGCCCATCCATTTCTTCGTATAAAAAGGCCTCTGGTGGTGACACATAAGTTTGGCACACGCTATGCCATCCATTTCATTTTTGATCCAGAAGCACAACTTTTTTCTTCTTACTTATTTTTAGGCTATTATGTCAGCACCGCAAACTTCTTCGTATTTATTATTCCCTTTTCTTCATGACCCAGTTTTAATGCTCTAATATTAAAATTAAGCTTTGCTTAAAAGATATGTATAAATGCCAATTACTTCTATTTATTAATTAAGTTTATTTCGATCATATACAATCCTACCTTCATAATTTTTATATCTATATTTAAGAGTATCTATATGCCTTGGGGAAAATAAAGCGTTCGTCTTTCTATTGTTAAAATAATTTCATTAAATATTTTGTCATAGTTTCAAATATAATTTTTCAACTGTCTTTTGTTTATTTTCACAACCTCAGTGGTGTGAAAATAGTTTATATCATATGTATAATAAATCTCAGAATGCTCCCCTAAATATATGTTAGTCACCATGTTTCTGAACCGTAAATCAAAGTGTTAATGGCAGTATTATCATAATTCTTTCTAATATTCGATTGGCATTTTAATATTGGACCCACCAAAGATGTGTGTTTATTTGTAAGATTATTTAGCTAATAAAGAGCATATAAGAAATAATAGTGTAAATGACACTATGTAATCGCTTGCTCATTCACACACACACTAATGTATATAATTAATTTATAAATGTATAATAATTTGTCAGTATATTAAAATATATTTTATTGTCTAACTTATTTGAGTAGTTCAAATTCCTTCTTTTCTTCACTTCAAAAGTAAAGCCTGCTTATATGTATTTTAATATAGTCATAGTTAAGAGATGTCTCATTGTCTTCTCCGCTCTCCTAGTCGGCCGGATTTAAAATTAATTCTCATATGCCATCACTATTATGTTATTCATTAGGTGTTTGATCTGGAGCTTATGGAGTGGGTTCATATCCAGGTTGGTCCTTGACCTAAATCTTGGGCTGTACTGGGTTTGAAGTACATTTTGTGAGTTTCAGCTCATGTTAGATGGATAAACATGTTTTGACCAGCACAATACACACACACACACTATATTATTATGGGTGTTCCATGTAACCCAACAGGTTACAATATATATATATATATATATTGAAATACAAAATCTAATGTATTTATATATTAGTTCACAGAGGGCGGTACTGGATTTTTTAACCATGTGGGGTGATTTAATGCTTAATATTTGTATATTCATTTCAGTATAGCATTATGCACTGGAATTATTATATATATATATATGTAAGGCTAATTAGTGAAGAGTTTAATAGCTTCATACTCTCAAATCAAAATGTTTTAGATTCACCTACATAATTAGAAAGTAGGTTGAAGATAAGAGTAGCCGCTCTTATCTTTATAAAGTGGTAATCTTCTGTGAATATTTGCAGAGGTCCCTCTGGTGGCAAATTCAACACTCAAGGCACATAGTATTAAGGTTTAGCCTTCAATATATATATATATATATGTGTGCTGACTATGTGCTTAATAAATTAATATTTACAAATTTACATTGTTTCAAATATTTTTAATTGTAAGATCTCAACATTAACTCATTGTATTTCAGAAGATTTCATGAATGTTAGTGTTGAATAAAAATTGACGACTTAATTAGTGAAAGAGTTTAACAGCTTCACACTCTCAAATGATTTGCTTATATATTTAGAAAAAAGTAGGTTGAAGATAAGAGTGGCCCCTCTTATGTTTATAAAGTCATAATCTTGTGTGAAGATTTGCAGAAGTTCCTCTGGTGTCAAATTGCATATAGTATTAATGTTATAGTCTTAAATATATATGTACTTATGTGCTGACTATGTGCTCAATAAATTAATATTTACAAATTTACCTTGTTTCAAATATTTTTAACTAAAAGATCTCAACATTAACTCATTGTATTTCAGAAGATTTTGTGAATGTTAGTGTTGAATAGACATTGTCAAGACTTAATTAGTGAAGAGTTTAACAGCTTCACACTCTCAAATCAAAATGCTTTAGATTTGCCTATATAATTAGAAAGTAGGTTCAAAATAAAAGTGGCTACTCTTATTTTTATAAAGTCATAATCTTGTGTGAAGATTTGCAGAAGTCCTTCTGGTGGCAAATTGAACACTCAAGGTTCCGAGTATTAAGGTTATAGCCTTAAATATATATATGGCCAATAATGTGGTAGATGGATTCTAATGAATTGCATCAATGATGATAATAATGTCAATAACAACAGTAGTAATAATATGTAATATATATATGCAATTTATTCATTCTCTTTTGAACACTTTTTAGCAAAAAAGCATTCTATTGTACATATGATTGTGTATGCATATATGTACAATGAAAGGTTTTTTTACTAAAAATGTTCAAAGTAAAGTAGATAAATCATGTTTATAATAACAACAATAATAATTTTTAATCTTATACTCTGTCCAGTCATCGTCTCAGATCATACTAATTCAATCACATCCTAGGCTTAACAGTAATAGAGTCTGCAGTGATAGACCTTCACAAGACTATGAGAATACTTTTATCAGCAACCACAACTAAATTTCTATACTTAAAAACCTACATATTGCATCACAAACTTCAAAACATGTTTATTGACCAAGTACAAAAGTACTTCGCATACACCAATATACTTTTCCTTAACATCAATTATATCAACTGCAGGAAACTACTCCCGCCCCCCACCAAATTACTTGCTTTAGCTGATGATTTGCATAAAAAATAATCATCTGCTGATGAACAGCAGATAATTATAAGCACATTAAAAACCACTGAGGAATACGACAATGTTTCACCATGTGAAAATAGTGTATAACAATAAAAAGGAAAAGTGTACCTTATACAGAAACATACTTGGACACATACATTCAATGGGCACTAGAGAACCCTCCACAGAGTAAGCAGAGCACTTGAAATAAATGGTTGAGTAGCATCTGGACATAATATCATAGATCCAATGTATCAACACTTCAAAGAAAAAGTCCAAAAGCAAAAAAACACACACATACTGCAAACATATTCATAAACCCTGAAACAGATGCTGCAATCATTCTATCCAGCTCGAAGTAATAGCTAATATGTGCTATCCAGGATCCCAAGACATTTCCATATTAGCTATTTTACTGTCAAATACCCATGCAATCTTGCTAATTACATATCACAAAAAATAATTACATACAAACCTTATATCTAACAGTAATGCTTTACAAAAACCAGCCACAATGTCAACTCTGTCTAATTTACGCCCAATCTCAATGGGATTCTTAGGAATAAAAATTCTAGAAAAAGCAATAAAAGAGAAAATAGAGCCACACATAGCTCCTATATTACCAAAACATCAATATGCAAAAAAGGCTCATCTATTGGCTATTCTGCCCTCATGTGTAAAACAATTACAAATCAATAAAAAAAGATAAAATATGCACTAATTAGGGTACAGTTGGACATTGAAGCAGTCTTTGACAGTGTCATCATAGAAAAATTATTTAACATACTAAAAACCACAACAATAACCTTATCTCTTCTATATATAATTTACAATCTGCTACTCAGCCATGAAATTCTATATCATATTAAATAAAAAGAAAATCACGTTTCACCCAGCCAATCCATCTTATAATGAATTCCCCTTAGCATGCTACTCTTCACATTATATGTCAACTATCTATCAATAAACATACAACAGCAAATAAAAAAAATTCCAATTCCCAAACACTAGTCTATTATACAAAGCTTACACAGATTATAGCACCATTTCCCTCCCTTCTAAAAAGATCTTCCCTTACTTCAAGAAATAATTCAGGATTACTACTTCATTTATGACCTAAAATTAACACAAATAATACCAATGCATGCTATCTATACACAGACAAACAATGTACTGATATTTACAATGGTAAGCCAACTCCATTATTGTTTTTTTCCTGTCTATATAAAATCCAATAGAGTGAGACAAAAAATTCAAAATAAATTAAAAAAAGATGCTGAAAAATTACAATCTCACTTGAAAGATCAGACCTCTCAATTTACATTAAGGTTGCACTGTATAATCAACTTGTAATTACAAAAGTTACATACTACACATCTATTATCAAATTTGCTAAGACATTAATATCAGCATGTCATCACACTGTCACAAATTAATATGGAAGAGAAGACAGTATTATCCCTTTAAAATCAAAGCAGACTGCCAATCCACAATGAGCTTAGATTTCACTCAGTCTGTGTTTTACACACAGAACTCAAATAAATCTTCAACAACCATAAAAAGATAACCAGACCTGGTATGTGTGATCAATATAACACCCACATGCAGGCCACCCTTATCATATGGATACTTATACATCCTGATTGAAAAATTCAAGCCCGTATATAACCAAACATACTGGGACATTTATAATATCCAGTACCCAAGCCAAACACCTAATTCATATCCACCAGTTTTTCAGGATAGATAACCAGAAACTGCTAAATCATACAGAAGGGGATCATTAGAAACAGAATCTTTCAATTTTTTGCTAAAACAATCTAAATGCTGTACCCACTACAGACTTTCTAAGATTTCATAGATTTTACACTAATATTAATGTTTGTGGACTTTGTCACAGGCAAGAGGAAACATAAGATCATTTTCTTCATACTTGTATTGCACTGGCAAAGATGTGACACACAATGCTTAATATGTACAAAAATACTCATGATTCAAATGATGATATCAAAAACACATAAAAAAGGCAACATTTTTGAAATTCATGCTGCAGAATACAGCATCTATGCCTTTTGGTACACAAGTTGCACTTTTGCTCTTGATAATAACTCTTGCTGCAATTCAACAGCATACCCAATAGAGCTTAAATTGTTAAATAAAAGAGACAGCACCATAGCTTATCAAGATGTGTTTGCAGCCATGTCATCACACATGAAAACAAGGTCTAATCTGTAAATCATAACCTCAAAACAATGGATATAAAAGTTAGAACATCATTAAACTCAGGACTAAACCTAACAGTGCAATGAACACACACACGCACATACACACACACACACATATATATATATATATATATACACACATACAAAACATCATCAAAACACAGATTAATATAAACTTTTTAATTGAAAATCAGATAACAGTAGACCATTCCAAAAAATAATCCAATAACTCTGCAGAATAGTTAAATATTCAGAAAAGTACTTAAATAGCATTCTAGATCCTTCATTGAAGATTATATGGGCAATGAATTTGTCTTAATGAAGGTAGTTTCTTTTCATAACTTTTGAAATTTTTTTAGTAAATCAATGTATAATTATATGTAAGTTTGTAATCTTTTAAACCCAATAAAGACTTGCTTTGAAACATCATCATCATCATCATCATCATCATCATCATAATAATAATAATAATAATAATAATAATAATAATAATAATAATAATAATAATAATAATAATAATAATAATAATAATAATTTTTAATCTTATACTCTGTCCTTTCACTATTTCAGGTCATGCTGCTCAAATCATCACCTTAACCCTAACATAAATACAGACTGCTACAATAAATGGCTTCTACCAGCATACACAACTGTATTCCTATACTTAGAAACCTACATAGTACTTCAAAAAATTCAAATCATTGTTAATTATTAGTAGAAAAGTACTTAGCACACACCAACATACTTTCATTCAACATCAATTATATCAACTGCAAGCAACCTCCCCCAATACACACATACACCAGATTATTTACTCTAGCTAATAAACTGCATTAAAAATAGCAATCTGCAGACTGCAGATAATCACAAGCATATTAAAAAACACTGAGGAATATAACAACATTTGCAACACATTAAAACAGTATTTTGCAATAAAAAAAATATATATATATACCTTATACAGTAAAAAAAATATATATATATACCTTATACAGTAACACACCTGGACATAGGCATACATTCAATGGGCACTAGATACCCTCATAGCCAGAGTGACTGGAATTTGGAAATAGATGGTTCTGTGACAGCTAGACAACATTATAGATTCAATATACCAACACTTCAAAGAATAATTTCAAAAACAAAAAAACATACCAACTGCAAACATATTTGGAAAACCTGAAGCAGATGCACCAACCATAACAACCCATATTGCTATCCAGCTTGCAATAATAGCCAAGATATGCTATCCAGGATTCCAAGTTATTCATAATTTACACATTAGTCATTTTATTGTCAAACACCTATGCAATCTTGCTAATTACATATTACAAAAAAAAATTATTATCTACAAAAGCTTATATCCAATAGAAATAGTTCCATTTAACAAAATTCCAGCCACAATATCAACTTTGTCTAATTTACAACTAATTTTGATGGAATTCTTAGGGATAAAAATTCTAGGAAGAACAATTAAGAAGAAAATAAAGCCACCCATACTCCCTATATTATCAAAAGCTCAATATGCCAAAAGAGGCTTATCTATTAGCTATTCCACCCTGATGTATAAAACAATTTACAACAGTAAAAAAAGAAATAAGCCCAATTACAGTGTAGCTGGACATTGAGGCTGCTTTTGATTCTGTCCCCATTGATAAATTATTTAATACACTAAAAAATGCAACAATAACTCCATTTCTTCTATATATAATAGCCACTATGTTGTTACTCAATCATGAAATCCACATGGCATTAAATGAGAAAAAATAATCTTTCACCCAGCCAATCTATCTTACAATGATCCCCCCTCAATGCACCATTCTTCATGCTGAATGTAAACTCCCTTTTAAAAAGACACAACAAAAAATAAAAGGAATTCAAATCCCAAACACTTAGTCTATATAGATCATACATAACTTACATGGATGATATTACTGTTTTTTCCCTTCTACCAACCAAAATGGCAGAGGGCCTCTTCCAAAGAAATTAAACATTACCTAAATAGTAGCTGTCGTTATATTCAAGGAATGTAACAAAGATGAAGAAATTATAATCATTACTATTTAAAGTGATTAAAAATACTTTAAGACTTTAAAACTTTTAAAAATCAGTACTCTTTATGTTTTTTCATAAATTCTAAATTTGAAAATCATCATCTTCAATCATTATAAACCCACTGCAGAATGAAGGCCACTCGAAATTTAATCTAGTTTCTCCTATCTCAAATCTTCTCCATATCAACTCAATAAACATTTGCTTTCATACATTCACTTTATATGTGGTCTATTTCTAAGTCTTTGGAATTCAGTTCAAGGTTTCATCTGCACATCTACTATCATTTCTTTTTTCAAGACATCCATCCAAGCTTTACTTGAATCTCTTAATTCTTTCAATGATGTCAATAGCAATTTTTTGTTTTCTCACCCATGCACTTCATTATTGATTCCTTGTTACTGCTAAAATACATCTCTTCATACTTTATTGAATGGTCTGAAGTCTCTATATTGCTTTATATTAAATGACCAACCCTAAGATCCATAAGAAATAACTGGTAAACATAATTATTAAAAATCTTTCTTTTCAGACACACAGATATATTTTCTTTTAAAATTAAGTTATTTCTACCAAAAGCATTCTATCCAAGTTGATGCTTCCATATATTTTTTCTTATAGCTACAAATCTCAGTTGGCATTAGGTTCTGTTAGAAACACTTCTTTTCTTGATTTTGCAAGCTCTTGAGCCATTCTGCACCTCAGAATTTATGAGCTCTTATGAGGATTATCCAGAATTGTATGTCCCAAAAAGTATTTATAGCCACAGGTAGGAACTGGCCAGGCAGGTAAGGCCCAGAGAAACTAAAAATGCTGATAACATCTTTCAAACTTTTTATTTTATTTTACATTAACTAAACAACACATGGTTTATTGATTAGTGATAGAAATATTTTTTTAATTTCAATTTTAAATAACAGATTATTGTTCATAATAGTAAAGAAAACCCCTTTGTTTCAGTTGTACAAATATTTAGTTAAAAAAATAATAATTTCTGGTATAATTTTAACCTTTTAGTCATTTTAATCTTACGAGTCGTTATTTACGTGACATTTCCTTTGTTCTCTTGTGGCAAAAATCTATACATAAATATACTCAACAGACTTAAAAAGTATGACAAGAAAACAATCCATACAGATAAGATTAAAGTGGAATAATAGCAGTTTATCTGATTGCCTTGGCAACAAACAGTTTTGAATGTAGGTCCAATAAAATTTGGATTTTTTTTATTTTTATGAGACTTGGAATTTTATTTTCAGGTAATCATCTCTGAATCAATCTATCTAATCATCCAATATTAATTGGTAATTGGGTAAATAGCTTTTTTTTAGATACAGTACAGATAAAGATAGAAAAGTTATTCACATTTTACCATATGTTAACTCGAACGTTACCTTTATGAGAAGGTTTTGGTGAAGTTTGCACTATGAATTGACATTTTACAAGCAAATTGTTTGTATAGATATATAGATATGACATTAAGCCAATAAGTATATATTTTATTAATATGTTATATATAAGTTGGCAATCTTTTTATCTCATTGTCAAGTTAGATTGGAATTGAAATTTGGAGTCTATGAACCTTAACTTATATGTTATCAAAAATTAGAATTGACTATGAAGGAAACTAGTAGCCAAAGGTGAGCTTGGTTGTGTGGATATGGCATTACAAACTTGTGTCTCTGGATTATTCAAGTGTGCAATAGGTATCTATAATGAAGTTAGCAGTTTTCTCACTTAGAAATTTATATGGCTTTTGAGCACTATAAGTGATGCAGTCAAGCTGTGGTGCATGGATTTTTAGCTTGAGAATCTAAATCATGTAGAGAATAGATAACTGTGAAATAGAGCAAACAAAAAAAAATTCCTAAAGCAGATATTAAATGTGTTCTTTAATATATTAAATGTGTTGTTTAATATGCATTATTCATTATAACTAATTTGTTATTTGATAAATAAATTTAAATTAACATATAACGAATATAATCACATGATAATTGCTATAATCTAAACTATGAATTTTCAATTGGTTGTCATAGCAATTTCTTTAATAAAAAAAGTAGATTCTCTTTTACTTAGGGATGCCCGTTGACAATAGATTAAAAATTCATGGTTTAAATAAGCTTGTGGTGATTATCATGTGATTAAATTTTAGCAAAATCTGATTTATTATCAAATTACAATAATAAAAAGTTGAAAAACTGATCTCAGAGTGAATAAATTGTTTTGAAATTGCATTGGAATTTGAAATTACTTCAATAAAAATAAAAATCATGTATTGATTTTATTTTTTAAGAATTACTTAGTAGTTTCCGTGCCAGAAATATCAGAACTGATATTAATCTGACAGTTTTATGCTCCATAATTGAACACTGCACTAAATCATACAATACAATTACTTCAATAAACACAAAATTGATATTAAGAACTTTCACTGTAAGGGAATTGACTTGACATTTGATAGGCCACTTATGATGAGTAGTTATTTTCTTTTTTTGCTCCCTTGATAAGTGTTTAACTTTTTTTGTGAATTATTAAAAAATTAAATTAACATTTCCACCTTTAATTTAAAAAATATTTTGACATTTGGATTTACAAGCGTCAAACTTACCCTATCTACAACTTTGATATGATCCACTGTAGAAATATACAGTAATAATTATCACTAATCATTCAATAAACTGGAGATTATCTTTAGTACAGACAAACTTTAAACCCCATTTTAAGATTGATATATCTATTTTTTTAATTATACAGACAAAGCAATTCAACTTGATGCCTTCTTTTCCATGAGTAATATCTGTTCTAGATTTTCTTAATAATGACCACATCACAATACATTTTTAAAGCACGTGAATACAGATACTGTGACTTTCTAGATGCCAACTGATGAGTGCTGGTTCAGCTACAAAATGCATCTTGAAGATCATTTTTTATTTATAGTGTCTTTATTGATTGGAGTGAAGGTTATTAAAAATTACTTCTTGAGGGTGTGTTTAATTAAAAAAAATTGGCGTATTAATTTTTAAATGAGATTTATAGTTCAAGTCTGTGCTAAAGATAACCTGCACATTAATAAATGATTAATAATAATCATTACTATATTTATTTAGAATGGATCGTATTAATGTTGTGGATGGAGTAAGTACTACTGATAAGTACAGAACATATAGTAAAGATATATGGTGATATAGACCAACTGATGAATGCTGGTTCAGGGCAAAATGCATCTTGGGAATCGTTTGTCTTTGACAGGCTCTTTATTCATGTATTTTAAGAATATGTGTTGGTATGGGAGTTAACAATATCTATAAAAGATTTTAAAAAAAATATATTGCGATATGAATTTTTTTGTCCAGACTCACTCATATGATGTATTAGCCACTATCAATATATACATTACATTTTATAAATCTCATCTTTTGTTTCTATTCATTCTATCTAGTTTATCGAGATCATTTAGTTATGTATAATTTCTCACTCATTAAAAAAACAAACAATAACTTTATTTTATTATCTTTTCTATTATATTATATGTAGCTCCATCACTTTCAGTTTTCCTTTTCTATTTTAGCTTAAACTGCTATATTTTAAGTATAAATAAATGTTTAACATTTTCTTGCTTCACGCACATAGAGCCGAATGACGAATTTAAATAGTGACACCTATTATTTATAAATCAAACAAATTGGTATTGTGAACAAATTGATTATAAAATTTATTATAACATTTATTTATCAATAAGAAATTGCATCTTTTGCAAACAAAGAGCAATCTTATTCTACAGTTTCATCCTTAAATATCAATCATAATAAACATCACAATCAGCAACTTAAAAATGCATTATTTGTTTTATGCATTTTATTACTGGCTCTCAATATTCGTCAAAAAATCTTTTATAGCCTTTCTTTAAGTAATTCACTCTTTTTAATGCAAAATTTATTTGTATTCAATTTAGAAATTTGCCCGAATTTGTAATTTGAAAATAAAAAAAAAATAGCTGTAGATAAAGGAAACCTTTTATTGCAGATATTTAAAGAAATGGGGACAATTTATAAATACACCATCAAGATCAGTTTTATATTGATAGAAGATTCTAATAGGAATTGACAAAGAGATTGCTAAGAGAGTAATTATGGTGAGAGCTAATGCAAAGTGATTCTATTTGTAAATTGAATTGTGTATTAACTTTTTTGATTAAAGTGGTCTCTCTTTATTAACATGTGTGTGTGCGCGCATAAACGTAAATATAATATTTAAATAAATCACTCTAAGCGATCGATGTACTATGTGAATAGTGAAAAAAAGATAAAACATTCTGGCTATATTCCTGAGAGGGGGCGGGGCAAAATATATTATCCTCAAATAACTTGGTACTCCAAAATTATATAAATTCATATCAATGTTCCCACAAAAAGATTAATATTTTCATGATTTTAAAAAAAATATTTATCTAAATAAAAAGATTAATGTGGTGGAACATTGTTCTGCTATTCCTGTGACCTGGGTTCGAATCCAGGATGAGTACATTTCAGTTTTTTAGCAGACAGAATTTTCCCGTTAAATAGCTGGTTCATACCCAATCTAGCTAAACATTCGATATTTTCTGCTAGGAGATAATATTTGAAATAAAAAATATTTAAACCCTCACCACCTAAAAATTGGCAAATGTTTTTATCTTTTTCCACGTTTTTCTATAAGAGAAGTTAAAGAGGTTCTGTTTTGTAAAAGGCTATTTAAAAAACTGTCTTCCTTATCTCATTATCTTGATGTAAACTACATACTGAATGATATTGTTTTTTGAATATTTGATCAAAAACGTACTTATATATATTATAGAATTATTAAATTTCAGACGTGCAATTGGTTACAATTATCAATAATATTTTCCAATGAATAAACTGATAGATAAAGAAATATTTACAGATTGGAAAACATTTTATTTCTAATCTAGTTTAATATATATGTTTGTAATGGATAACCTCTATGCTACCATCCCCAATTGAAGTATTCAAAATACTACTGTATTTTATAATAAGCATACTCTAGGACATTATGTATATATATAATCTCTAGCCCACACAGCAATATTTCCTGCTATTATAATATATATTTTTATAAGATCTAAAATTATTAGAAAATTTAGTTGTTTTGAGTAGATAAAGCTGTAAAATGGTGCCACTAAGACTCAGTTTCAAACTATACTCTTTTATAAATGATATCAAGTTTACTCAAAAGATACCCTAGGAAGCAATGGAAATTAGATGAGATATTGCACAACTAATATTGTTGAATGGAATGCATGAATAGAAAAATGTACATAGAAACATATAGTTAACAATGGTGGTTTATTTTACCATAACAATATGCGATGTGTGCCAACATCATGTAACAAAAAAAAATAGAAACAATAACACCCCAAAAAAATATATGTGTAAGAAAGTAATATCCCTTGATAAGCTGTTTGATATCCAACTTATATATATATATATATATATATATATATATATATATATATATATATATATATATATATATATATATATATATATATATATATATTCCATATGAATCAAAAGTACCAATGTCTCATAAAATGGCAGGTTTGAAGTCCTTTTTATTTAGAAATGATAACCTTTGTAAATATGCATCAGATAAAACTAAAAATATTGAAATTTATTGTAATGAGTTGTTAAACATTGGATACAATTATGCTTGTGTTTATTATACTGTTAAAAATTTTACTTCTAAATATAAAAATATTAATAATAATGTTAATTTTTTCTGACAAAAAGTTGTAGATATCAATACCATATATATTGAATCAACTGGCAAGTTTCATTAAGAAAATTTATAAAGGGATATGCAATATTGCATTTTATGCACCACCTACATTAAATAAATTAATAAACAATTCAAAAGATAAAACTTTATTGACAAATAAAAATTGTATCATTTACAAATGGACATGTAGGTGTGGTAGTGGATATATAGGTGAATCAAGGTGCACATTGGAAAAAAGAACAAAAGAGCACATATTATTGTTTAAAAGGGTTCAAAATACGAAACAAAATTTTAAAAATAGTGAGAATTTATCAGCTTCTGTTTTTTATGACCATAATAAATCATGTATATATGGTTTTAATTTTAATCATAACAATATAAAAATATTGGAAACTGAAAGAAATAATAATAAAAGAAAAATTAGAGGTGATGTTAATATATAAATACAAGCAAAATTTAATAAATAGGCAAGCAGCAAACATTAAGATCACAGAATTATGGAAAAGTTGACATTGAATTATGGGAAAGTTGACATTTTAAATGTGATAGTTGACAAAGCTACAAGGTAGTGAAAGTGCTTCTAAGTTATAGATATACATATAATTTTTATAGACTTTTAATTACTGTATTTTCAAACATTTATTTATAGAGTTACGTATATTATTTTGAAGAAATACAGACATCAATTTGTAATATATATATATATATATATTACAGTTTATTAAAATTAATTGAGATTTAAAATATTTCACTTTACTCCAACACATACACATGATTGTATTAAATATTAATGGCTAACTAAATATTAAACCAATATAATTTTTAAATGAGTTATTGTTTTGTTTTCTTTACATGTTGATGACTTTTTTGTTCATTTATATATTTTATTTCTTCATCCATGCTTCTTTCTTTTAAAAAAAAACAAGATTTTTTAATGTCCATTTGAAGCATAAATTTATAATTGATATATCCATTTGAAGCATAAATTTATAATTGATATATATATATATATATATATATTGTAACCCCTCATCACCAATCACCAACAACCACAAATACCCGGGGGCACCAATTCTATGGATCATAGAATAAACTATTGAACTAATCTTACTTTAAAACTATCAATGAGGTTTTTATATGAAGTTTTACTTTAGCTTAGCTCAGTTGAGGGATACAGAAGTCTATAAGGTGTAAACTGTACATTAGATGTGGGAGGAAATATTATGATTAATAGGGATAAACATCTATTAAATTCTAAAATAAATAAGAATTACATTGGTAAAATTCTACCATCTAAATTAACAAGTTATAATCCATACTTCACCTCCTCCCATCATCCACATGCATTGAACAACCTCTACTATATTAAAAAATTAAACTAATAACCAGGAATGTAATGTTTAACAATTATACTGTATAGCAAGTTGAAACTAAACATAAAATAAACCTATCATTACTGAACTTTTAATTATACAATAATCTAAAATAGTTAACTGAATTAATATTTAATCTAAATTAATTATTGAATATCTCAGGGAATTAATTTATTGCATGACTTAATTTTAAATCTACACTCCTCAACAACTACTATTTACTATTATAAAAGTAATGATGTAAATTACGCAATACCCTAACAAAATAATGGTAGTTAGATAATGAAAGAAATAGGGTACATTTTGATTTCAATTCATTATCTAAACAATTACTAAATGATAAAACCTTTTTAGAAAATCAGTAAATAATTAACATCTCATACAGTGTTTGGATTAAGGAAATCAACATCATCATATCTGGATATGTTAATCTTTAAATTAAATGAAAATAGTGCAACCATATCATATTAGAAATATAAATGTGTGTGCATGTGTGGAAATTTGAAATACGAATGTATGTCAAAGAAGAATTCTGAACACAAATTTGGAATAATAAAACATTTATTTATAAAATAGTTAAGCAAAAATTTGATTTCTTTATAATTTGTACAGGTACATGTTTTAGATGTATTTAACATCAATAGTTGAAAAATTCACATGAGAGCAAATAACATAAGAGAACCTTCTATCTTTTATTCTAATACATCTCATCTATCAAGGCATTCTGATAGACTTATGGAACAAGTTATATTGTCAATACTAGATAATACATTAAAGTAAACTCTTTACATTTTCTTGCAAAAATTGTTTAAATTATCAGTCAATTCTGATAAACATATGGTGCTGAAACAATTTAATTCTACACTTTAAACAATAAAATACAAAATTTACTTTTACATTTAGCATCTTGTTTCAAGCACTCTTAAGCCATCAATTAAGTTAATAGGTTTAAGAAAAATAAAATATGGTTAAATATTTATACTAAATTATAAAATAAAACTAAAAATTCTTGGCATTTTACTTCAAATGCACATTAACTAAAATAAGAAGGATTTGAATATAAGAATAAGTACAAAATAAGGATAAGATCAACCTATACTTTGCAAAATTGAAATACATAATTCTATTAATTAGCTATACTTAATACTTTGCAAAATAGAAGTAAATAACTCTATTAATTAACTATACTTTATCTCTACAAAATAGGAATGAATAATTCCATGAATTAACTATATTTTGTCTTTACAAAATAGATATAAACAACTATTAATTAACTATACTTTGTCTTCCCTTGCGTGCCCACTCAAATGATTAAATATTATGAAAGTTGATGATATGAAATTTAAATGATAAATATAAAATGATTTGAAATAATGATTGAAGTTATGCATTAATGATGGATTTTTCCATATCTTTTAAATTAACACTTTCTACATGTGCTTAAATTATGCTGTCTGTCATAAAATAAATCATTAACATTAATCAATCCAATCAGTTTGCTTATGAACTTGTAATAAAATCACAACACGGACGATGACAATGGACAATCAAGCTTTAATACTAACTTTACTACAGCTGTTTTGTGAGAAAAATCAATTCTACTTTTATTTTTCTTTAATATCTACAAATTATCGTGTACTTGATTATGATTAAAAAAATGAAAACATTCCATATGACACATGGGGATAAAAGATTTTCACAATTCTACTCATAAAATAACAATACAATAATTCTAAAATCTAACTTTAAGACTAAAATAAACTGGTGGGAACAAATTCTCATCACCAAAAATGAGGGAGATAAAATATGTGGCTTCATATACTCTAATTCATAAAATACAAATATCAGAACAGGAGAATTCAATCTACTCCTAATAAATACTTCAATAAACACAAAGGGAGAGCTTATTCTATCCTATATAATATACTATGCAAACTACCCATGTCAAATAATTCAAATAACTAAAGAGGGAGAGTTTACTCAATCCCATAAGATACTATAAAACATCACTAAATTCATTATATGTAGCCACTAAATATATTTCTATTCAAGCATAATAAAGAACAATAAATTCATACTTAAAGTAAATTTCTAACCTTTTCAATTTCAATTGTCCCATTTTCATCCTCCAAAACCGATAGACTTATATCATTTTTACTTTCAATTCAAACATTATTATAGTTGGTTTTAATAATAGACATGCATATATAAGCATAACAATGCACAGACTATTTCAAATCTCAGTAAGTAGAGAATTACTGTAAAAATATCAATGAATAACTGTAAAAGCAATAATGGATAAACATTTCATATCTGATGAATATAATATCTTTAACTTGGAAACATACTAATTACGGTTGAAAAGCAAGGCAAAAATAATTTCTATGGGCAAGTTAAGACAAAATAATCTTTTTAGTAGTGCATTTACATTAGCACAAAATTAAAGTAAAAGTTTGGTTTAGATAAATAATAAATCTTTATATTCTAAGTTAAATAATTATTGAAAATAATTATTTTTTAATCTATTGGAAAATGCAAAGATATACTATAAAAACTTATATAACAAGCTTCTTTTTAAAAGAGCTATTAACCCCTTCAACATTAAATGGACATCTCCCTTTCTGACATGCACATATATTTATATTACGAGCACATGATAAAACTTATACTAAAATAATAATAAAAATTACCTCGTATAATATTTCCTTCATATTATACATTTAATGAGTCATTCTTGAAGAAACAATAATAAAAATCATAATACAATTCTTAAACTATCTACCTATTAAATACTAAATAATAATAAGTAAAGTTCTTTTTTTTCCTTCTTGGTTGAAAAATGAAAAGTTTATTTACAGCTTGTAAATGACATCTCTTGGTCATAACAAATTCCTGCAGGAAAACAAATAACATTATTTCTGGTCCAGGATAGCAATATTCAATGTTCTTAGCAATTAGCTAATGAAACCACTGTTAACATTATATATATGAGAATTCTTTATTAAGCAATAAACATTTTATCACAACATCGGTAAAGCAATAATTTATTATTTCATTTGTGAGATACATTTAAGCATTTATTTTATATTTTTAAAGCCATTTATAAGTGCACATAATTATTTAGTTTAGAAAATCCATTTAATTTCCCATAAGTTTATTAATAATACTTTAAACAAAAAAGTCCCACTGTGTGTGAGGAGCACAATTAATAAAAGAAAGTTATATTCAGTCTTATATTATTTTTATAAGTTCATTCCTCAAAGCATTTGGAGAGAAATAATTAGATAATCTGTTAAATTTCACATTTATTCTTCTTTTCAGATAGGCACAAATATAAATAGTCAGGCAAGTATTCAACAATAATAATAATAAAAGCAAACTGTTCATATGCATCCTCCCACCTCAATTTTTTTCCCTTTTTTTATAACTAGCAAAAATTTAATACTAGAGAGTTCCTGATATGTTTAATAAAAGTTCACACATTTCAGCTGCTCCATTAATATTATAATTAAATTTTAGAAAAAAATAATCTTGAAACATAAACAGACATTCTTCTTATTTTTTCTTTCTTAGAACTATGATTAGAATTTAAATAAAGCAATTTTAAAATACAAGTATGCATTTCCATTCTTTCTTCAATATGAGCAATTAAATTTAAAGAATATATAATGTAGACACACATACACATTTTAAATAATGATTGAGAATTTAAACGGTTAGTTTAAAAATAAAGATTGATATACCTTTATGGTTATTCACGTTCTCATATTTAGAAAATCAATAACACTTTTCCACTTTCAAACTTGGCTTGGAAGAATTAGCTTATAACAAAAAAAATTTATACTATTAAAATTTTGTTCAGAAAGTGAATTGGAGATGTATCAGTAGTGGAAGATTTATTCAGCAGGCCTCAAAACTTAGTCACAAACCCATTTATAGATCCCAGAACATTACCTAAGCATCTATTATTTTAATCATCCTAGGTCATTTGAAAGTTTAAAGGTCATCAGACAGAGAACAACTCCACCCATTGCACTAAGATTTTTAATTAGGAGAAATTTATGCAAGAAACTTTTTGTCTTGAAAAAGAAAGAAAGAAGAAACAAAAAAAAATTTGTCTGTTAAATAAAAAAAATATTAAATTGAACTAAGAATAGAATATTCTGTATTTTTAAAGTAACAGAATAAAATTAATGACAATTATTTTAACAAATGAAATATTTTATAGCATAATTGTTGTTTAATAATTCATCAGTCCAGTAATCCATGAATTCATTTAAAATGTAATTAAGCTGGTTTTTGAAACTATTAGTTATAAAATTAAATATTTGGATATGAGATATGATATTTGATGGTTTAATAAAGTACATGAATGAAAAATAAAGTTGAAAAATGATATAGACATACATGAATATTTACAAATAATGTACAACAGGTATTCAACTGATATGATTAAAATGACAGTTTTAATGATGATGAGTTAAACATATTTCACTATTGACACTATAGATTAAAATATTATAAACAAATGAACTAGAGAATCATTCAAACAAATCTTAATACTGTTCTGCAGACAAATAAAACAAATTAGAATTAACTCAAACTAGACTGACTACTTCTGTGACAAGCCACCCCCTATCCTATCATTATTTATACAGTAAGGTAAGATATTAAACATCTAATAATTTTAAAATTACATCTACAAGTGCTTTTAAGCATAGTTTTAAGTCTTTAATAAAAAAATTTAAAAATTTCAAGTTATTTCATTTTTTTAAAAAATAAGATGACATCAGATGTTACTGATACAATATTACATAATTATAGTAAATATTTCTGATGCCAAACCAGAAGGTTACAATATATATATCAATTATTCAAGGCTTTGCTTGCAGGTACATAGTCCTTGACAGTCCCCTTCTTGAAAACATTTAAGCAACTTTTCCACAGCAATTGGAACATTGGATAACTGATGACTGAAACACTGGCTATATACTAGGAAAATTGGCCTTTGGCTATATAACAGTGAATTGTACTCTGGCTATATAACTGATGAATCGAGTTTGATTTTAAATTTTCAATTCAATTCATCTATCAGATAGTGCTTCTCAAAAACACACACAATTACTGCAATTGAATTCCTCTCCTGTGTCAAATACCAACTAAATTAACCATATAGTACATGGCTATATGTGTTTTTTCATGTACTAACTTAATTAATTATATAGCTCAAGGCTATATATTTTTTGAATGTGTATCCAGTGTCAGTGTTGTTCAAATGCTTAAATTAATTATAAAAATAATTAAAGAAATATTCATTTACATATTCACATATTAAAATATATGTTTCACAAATGAAAAACATCAACTTTTTAGTTAATAAAATTTTTTGTTATATAATTGTTAATGCACATGCACAAACATAAATCAATAAATAAATCTCAACAAACAGGATACTTCTAGCATTATGATTAAATGGCTATTTTTATATATGTAAACCATGGTACTAGGTTACGTTACCCATCATTGAACTTGGTAAATAAAATTGTGTTAAACCCCTTCTGATAGCTTGGTTTAAGTAATTTCATCTCAGAATTAAAAAAGAAAAAAAAATTGATATTAATCATGTTTGTTCAGTTGTATATTAATATTTTCACAGATTTACAAGCTGGGATACTATTCACAAATTAATCTCTGACTTCATTGTTCTAAATTTGTCATTTTTATTTATCTGACCTTGCAGATATGAATTTGTTATCTTATATTTATTTGACTTTGCCGGCGTAAATTTTTTTTGTTGAGCTCGAGCTGATTATTAACATACTATATGCATATATTTTCAACACTATGATGGACAGAAAACCTCATTACAGAATACAAGTATGCAGGGCCTTTCAGAGAAAATACAAGGCCCAAGACAACTAATATTTTAGAGGACTTTCAAAATTTTAAAATAAAATTTTGTGAGAGAGATGAATGTTTTTACTTACAGGGCCAAAAACAGAACTCCAGGAGCAGTTAGTTATGAATGACAGAAATGAGCAAGCAGAGCAGATCCAGATAGCACTTGGATAGGGTAGATTCACTCTAGCACTGTTAGTATCATATAACACTATTAGCACAGAACTGAATGACAGAGGGCTGAGACTATTAGTTCTGTCAGTCACTGAGCACTGCAGTCACTTTCATCACAGAGTTGTCAAATTGGCACCTCAACTGGATTATGTTTTTGACTCATGGTATGCTTGCTTGGAAATGTTTTTCTCAAATATTTTTTGGGTGAATTTAACTGTAAAATTAAGTCTATTCTAGGAGACATGACATTGCTTTGCTTTCTCTTTTATTTTAGTTTAACATATAGAGTTGCCAAGTTAATGCCCATAATATTGTGAAGTGAAGGGGAACTTCTCCTGCTGTCCCTCCTTCTGATTGGCCCTGCAAGTATGTAATAAAATGTAAACATCAGAAAAACTATCTCAATTAAAGCACAAACACAACTTACAATGCAGAGAACACATTTAAGAAAAAAACAAAGAATTGTTTGGCAAAGTGGAAAACCTTGCTCATGTACTTTATGAGGCTTATAAGCTCTAGATCCATAAGACTGTTCTGTGCCTGATAAATGACACAGTATTTTATTAATAGAAAGCCTACCTCTTTGAGTGACTTATTTAGACAGATTTTTTACATATATGCAGTGTCAAGATAACAATCTTTTGTAGCATCATGAACACAACCCATTTCTGTATCTATGAGAAATCATCCACTCACCATCAGCATTGAAAGCAACAGTATTATATTTCACAAAATTTATCTCTGATCTCTGTCAGATATGTTTGATTCTGCTCAAGTTCTACTTATCATTTTGTTTTGGGTTTTTAATTCTATGTCAAAAGTATAACGCATCCTTCATTGGGAGAATGAGGATCAAATTTATTATAATAACTTTATTGATGAGATGTGACTTCCAGATCACCTTATTATTCATGTTTCAGTATTTCCTATTGGAGCTACTATTTAATCTTTGTCATTTTCTCTTCTTCCATAGTGGTCCTTCTTAATTTATATTCTTGTACCATGGTAGTGGCTTAATCTTGGGCTTCCCATATTGGATGACATTCATATGTAAACCATTTCTCCCTCTGTATGCTGTTTTAGTTGAAGGTTTAACCCCCTTTCTTTTTTATGAAATATTATAACTTTATCTTTCTTATTGCATTGCCAAATCCATATAATATTAAATAAACTATGATCATTATTCCTGTTTTACACTGCTTTTATTACAACCCACTATGACAGTTTCAATTGCCCCAGAAATCTTCTTCAGAGCTTCTACTTAAATCTTAACTGCTCAATTGAAACAGTTATAGCAGGTTGTAATAAAAGCATTGTAAAACAGTAATAAAGAGTATAGATGATTTAATATTCCCTTTCTTTTTTAATATATATAGATTAGCTGCTGTCAAATATATAAATCAGTTCAGTCACCTGTTTAGTTGTACAACTATCAGTTCCAATCAGCATTCTCTCAATATGGTTTGGGAAGCTGTACCTTATAATTTGATGTTCTGAGAGAGGATCTGCAGTAAGACCTCTCTATTTAACATCCTGCTTTCTAAAAAAAGGAGTATAGGACTCACCAGGCATACACTTCTCTTGGAATATTTTGTGTTTAATTCTTTCCTGATAAATTGTCACTTCAATAACAATTTATGAGTGTCTGTTTAAACTCAATAAATAGGATGGATAAACAATGAATCCCATCATCCTTATGATGCATCTTGCAGATGACTAGAAGGTATTTCTAGCTTAACCTTGCCAATCATAGCAATAATATGGAAATATATTTCCAGACTGTTAATAAATGCAATGGGTACTACACCAGAATTACTTGGAAAATAATTCCAGGTATGCAATTTATTAATTGAATATTCATTTGCCTCTTCTATATTCTCTTTTTCATGTTATTTCCTTTTTAAGAAAATTATCTCTATGTCTCTTTCAGTTTGACCAACTTGTATGTTGTCATTTTCTAGTTGTATTATTCTCTTTATTACACTAGCATCATCTTGGTCTGTAATAATTTAATTTGACTAACCAGGGTTTCTATTTGCTCTTGTACAGATTCCATGCTTTTTTGATTTGATTATTCATAACTCTATTGCCTCTTGTACTTAGCTTATTTCAATATTCACCACCTTTTTATTTTAACACTCTTTGTTTTACTAACTTTATTCATAATTTTCCTCTAACTTGTTTGACTTTGTTTGTTATTTGATTAGCAATTTTTTTTTACTATTTTCAGTAAATTCATCTGTTTTCTGGAGTAATATTTATTTTGATCATCATCTCTTTGCTGATTATCATCTTTTATTTCTGAAAACATCTTCTGACCTTTCTTACTGTTTTCTTCTATTTTCATTAGCAGCATTAGTTATTTTTCTTCTACTTTCTTTAGCAGCATCTCTTCTTTTTCTTCTATTTTCTTTAGAAACACCTCTTCTTTTTCTTCTCTTTTATTTTTTTGAACATTTGCAATAACTGGACTGATATGTTTATTTCTTCTTTTCTCTGAGTTCCTTCTCTTACTGGCTCATGTTTTACCTCCATTATTTGCCATATTTTACCAGTATTTTCTTTAGCCTGCATTTTAGCTTATGATCATATTATCATTTACATATACAGCGACTGTATGGAGAGTTTTGCATGTTTTATATTAAAAATGCTTTCCCTCTTTACATTCAATGTTATGAAGAAAAGTATACAAGTTTTCTCTTTTATATTTAATAATTGTTGGGTTCCCCTCAACCACAAATAACAGCTCACTTAATTTCTTTTTGTATATATCCATCCCTATTCTTTTTTCAGAACAATTACTGTTACTTCATCACTCCCTACTTTATTTTAAATATCACTTACTTATATTTTGCATTCTGCGTCCATTTTTTTTTTTGTGCAATACCATTAATAATTTCTCAGGTTTCATGTTTTTTACCAATGTCACTTTGGTTGTGATAAATGTTGCAACCATTTTCTATGAGTGAACATTACTAGTGCCAAATGTGATGGGATAGCCTCCTTTTTCACCAGTCCCAATCTGAGTGGTCAATATACTATTGTATTTTATAATAAAAATACTGTAGGACAATATAGAAATAAATATTATTACATATAATGTTTAGCACATACAGCAATATTTTCTGATCATTGTAGGATATATTTTTATAAGGCCTGAAGTTATTAGTAAATTTAATTGTTTTGAATCAGCCTCAAAATGGTGCCAATCTAAGTTCAAACTATACTCTTTTATGGATTATAGCACAGGAAGCAATGAGAATTAGGTGAGATATTTGACAATTAACATTCCTGAATAAAATGTATGAATAGAAAAAATATATACAGAAACATATAGGTAACAATTGTGCATTATTTTACCATAACAATACATGACACGCATCAGCATCATATACAAAAAAAAATAAAATAACAGTAACACAAAAAAAAATATGTGTAAGAAAGTAACATAGCCCTTGATAGGACATTTGATATTCAACAGTAATGATTAATATATTACAATTTATTAAAATTAATTGAGATTTAAATAAAGCGAAATATTTTAAATCTGAATTAATTTTAATAAACTGCAATTATATATACACACACAAGTTTATATTAAATACAAATCGTTAAAAAAAAATTGAAACAAAAAAATTCTTACATGAATCCTTCTGTTGTTTTCTTTATTTGTTGTTGAATTGTTTATCTGTTTATACATTTTAGTTTGTCATCCATGCTTCTTTCTACTAAGAAATTTGTCAGGGTCCATTTGAAGTGTGAATTTATTATGGATATAAATTTCTAGTTCATGAAATGGTTGGCCTTCATATTTCTTTTGAAATATGAATCTAGCATTTTACACAATTTATAAAGCTCTTCACTTTTGTGAAAGCAAAGTTTAAAATTATAATTCATCACACTTATAAATTCATAATTCTGTAAAACAAAAATAAAATCAATTTTTTAAATTTGTTATAGTTAATTACAGAAGAGAGAGACTAATTAAGCAATGTGTATTTGAAGATTACTTCTAGTCGTTGTTACTTTTTGGAATGGAAATAAATAAAACACCTTACTATATTTTAGAACTGATTGTGCTAATTGATGGGGGGAGAGATCTATGAGCTGCCTGTGTCTTTCATTGGATCAAAAACTATTTTTAAATTATCCATAACCATTGTGTATGTTTAAAATAGAAGTAATGTTTATCAAATATTTAAGACTGCATCATTAAATGAGACTATCTCTGATGGTTTTTTGTTTGCAAGTCCATACTCCTTGATAGCCCCATTTTCAAAATGTCCAAGAAACTTCTCAACTGCAATCGGAGCACTGAATAAGTGATAACTGGATCATTGGCTGCACATTTGGCAAACTGCCTTCTAAGTACATAACTGGTGAACAGTATTGCAACTGTATATGCTTGACTTTAAATTTTCAGCCCCATTTATCTATCAGATAATGCTTTTCAAAAAAAAAAACACATTTACTATAATTGGATTCTCCTTCCATGTCAAATACCCACTAAATTAATTATGTAGCTCATGCATGGCTTTATATGTTTTTACATGCACCAATATAATTAATTATATAGCTCAAGACTATAGTTATTTTTTTGAAGACATAGCTGGTGATGACCTTTTTAAATGTTTAATTAATTACAAGTCATTAAAGAAATATGAATTTACCTTTTTTCCCTTCTTTACATATTTGAATATTAAAATATAAACTATGCAAATGATAAGTTTATCAATTTTCTAGTTAATAAAATTTTTTGTTATATTGATAGCAATGCATCTAAGCACAAATAAGCAAAGAAGCCTTAATAAATAAGTTTCCTCTAGATTATGATTAGATAGCTATTTTTTTGTTTGTGAACTATGGTATTAAATTACAGTTTATAAAAATAATATGTGACCAGCAAAGTTTAATAAGATGGTAAAGTGGCTGCAACGAGAACTAAACGTCATAGATTATACAGCAACTCTGTCAACATCATATATTCTTCGGAGAACCAATCATTTATCAGGCTTTGTTTATTTACTATGATTCTGTGAGATATATTTGATAAAACTAGAGTTCATAATGCTCTAATATAATAGGAATCAACTCCAAATGACTCAATATATAGTGAAAACTCTACTTTATTTGAATAACGAATTCAGATCATTGAAAATACTTTGTAAATCAAAAATTTCAAATAAAAAATAAATAATTATAATGTGTTCCTTTGGTAAAAAATTTAATTTGTTACGTTCAATTCAAATTATATATATATAATAAACTGAAAAATTAAAAAAGTGATACATTATTCATAAAAAATAAATATTGGCCGGTATGTTAATATAACGTATAATAAAAATACTTTAGTTGTGGCAACATATATATTTTTTTAAAAAAGCAATATTTATGAACCACCATTTTGATTTCAATATTGATGAGATTAATATTCCACTAAATCCTGATTCATTGAATAAATAAAAAATTAAATCAACATAATATATATTTTTAAATTTATTTTTCTACACTTTATATTTTGGCATGATTGTTTATTTTTCTTAATAATTATTTAATCAATAAAGGTTATTTTTTTTACAGCAGTGTTAATATATTTTTAAAATCAGTGTTATGTTATGTTGTTTTGTTTTTTATCAACAAAATGCAGTTATAATTAAATAAATGTTATGTTGTTTTGTTTTTTATCAACAAAATGCAGTTATAATTAAATAAAAGTAAATCAGTAAACATAATGTAAAGTTGATTGATTTAGTAAAATATATGATTAATACATTTTTTGTTGCAACAATGTAGTTTTTTAAATTAAAATTAATCTTTTTCCTTAACTGAAACACACAGGATTATTATATACTTATGTCTATATATGTAATATATAAGGTATATGAGCCCAGACTTTCACACGACCCACAACTCTCCACCCTATTTCATAACACTGATACACTTAAGCACATACATGTTGAAGAGATAAATAATCACCAATATACATATTTCAGGCTAAACTAGCAATCATCAGTTGGTCCAGATTACCATATCCACACATATATGCTATAAGTGCTCAGACACATATTAAGATAGCCAATCCTCATACTTTAATGGTCAGGTTTCAATCTGCTCCACACTCCTACTCTTTAACCGTCCATCCAATTGAAAATCTGATGATGGAATGCTCAAAGGCCATCTTTTCAACATGTATGTGTTCAAGTGTATCAGTGTTATGACATAGTGTGGAGAGTGGTGGGTCATATGAAAGTCTGTGCTCATATACCCTATCTTTTTCCTTAAGCGACATCAATTTTTTGTACATACAAAGTTATTTATTACACAATACTTAAATAATAATTAATTTTAATATAATATAAATACTTTAAAATGCAATAATATTGTTGTGTTTGGTTTGGATTGCAGGCTCACTGTTAGCAGTGGTTTCAATGGAGAACACACACAGTTGCTTACATGTTCTCTTCTCACCTTTAAAAAGACTGACTATTTATTACCAGATCCCCAACCTTACGGAAATCAATCAGATTCAGAGCATCATTGCCTATTGTCTCATACTAACCATTGGCTGAGTTTTATCTAAATGTTTGCCCACTGGTTAGCGGCAATGAATGTTCAATCTAATCAGATAAGGAAGGAAATCTAGACTAGTTTACTTCTGAAGGAAAGGTGAGATATAACAATTATGATACTTTTTTGTTTTTGAATCAAATTTGTGTTTTTTTATTCTGACATTTGTTTTATGACTATAATGAAAGTTCCACTATGTTAGAAAAAAATTATAATAAGGTTGATTAATGATTAAGTGATAGCTTCACCTCTTATTCAATAGTCTAATTCTGTTAAGTTGTTTACTAATTGTATAATGCATAAATATTTTTTTTTTTTTAAGTGAAAGTTTAGATTTAAAATTTTAGCATTTTTGCCTTGGACAGAATTATCATTCTGATTAAAAATATTGTGGGAATATAACTAACATATACATTTTAAAATTTATATCAATGCACTTGCTTATCATTATGATAAAAGATTGTTTTTGATTATGCAGTGCATTTAAAGTAACTTTGTATTTTTTTATTATTTAAGATGATAGTTTTATTTACATAGGATATGTCATAAATTAACGTACAAGCTATCTTGCAAAAATATGTTTCTACAAGTGTCTATAATATAATTTTCATATCTCACCTTGCCATCAGAAGTGGAGTAGCCCAGGTTCCTTCCTTATCTGATCGGATTGAGCATTCACTGAAGATAACCAATGGGTAAACAGATACATAAAACATGGTCAATAGTTAGTACTAACCAATAGGCAGTGATGTTCTCAGAATCTGATGACTTCCAATAAGATTGGGAATCTGGTAATAAACAGTCAGCCTTTTATGATGCAATCAGATAATGAATGGTTGGTCTAACCTGAATGACTGAACATGATCTCATTGAAAATGTTTTTACAAGTGCACATTTTTATTATAGTCATTATGCTATATTTCTACCACAGTAAGGCAAGTCCATGATAGATTGGAAGCTGCAAAGAATAGGGCAGACTCAAGGCAATCTGTCTATTACATCCAGAAGAGACTTCACTAAAACTCACAAAGCAAGGTATTTTATACAGCTGGAAGTGTGTCTAGTCATTTGTGCATGACCATCCTAATATTAACTAAGTTTATATATGTTATATTGTAATTATTGATTGTATAATATGTATATATATATATTTGTTACTAATAAATTATACTAATTAACTTTTGAGGGTTCATATTTATTATAACTGTCAGTTGAGTCTGCAATTCAGACCAAACTCAACAATAATACTATACAATCGCAACATAATTATTGTATGTAATGAATAAATAATGCTCTGCAGTGTACTTTTCCTGCAATAAATGTTGTTTAATTCAATGAATAAACACTGCAATGCACTCCATGTTTTGTCATAAATGTTCTTTTCATAAAAACTATCTCATATAACCATCAGTTTTACAAAATGGCTAACTTTAAAAAAGAAGGTGGACAGTTTAAAAATTAAATTTCAATATTTTTTTTTAAAGATTGTTATACCACATAGTTGATTGTTAATCAAAATTAGTAAACATAAATTGATGATGCTTACTATGGTGTCTATCATATGCAGAGGAAAAGTGTGTTCATAAATACATTTCTAAGAACAAGTGCATAATCAAACATTGAATGACATTATCCACAATAAGCACAGAGTAAGGACTAGGATTAGCAAGCACTCAACTATTGTTTTAATATAAATATTTAGATTTTTAATTTTCTGTAGATCTAATACTTTTGGTCAAATATTAAAATATTTATTGATAATTTTACTGAAAATCATTCTATTGGATATAATTGGACACATTAATGTATTAAGATTCAAACAATCTCCTGTCATTCTCAGCTTGTAGTTGAGTAACTTTTAACTATTTAAAAGAATATCATGGAATATTGATGGACACTTTCCATATATATTACTGAATATTTAATATAAGTCAAATTTGGTGAAATAGAAATATTAAATATATATATATATAATTAGTTTCCAACCAGTAACCACCTATATTTATTACATTATATATATATATATAATGTAATAAATATCTATTGCTCTACAAATATTTAATAATGCCATTTCTTTTATTTTAGAATACTATTCTATATCTATCATTAAAAGAGTGAGTAAATGACTTACTGGTTTTCATGAATTTAAGTGCTAGAGAGTTTCAGAAGTCCCTTATCAAACACCAGTACTTTGATAACATAAATATGAAAGCCACTTCACAGTTTATTGAATTTTCTCTATTGGAGATCAAATGCATTTTTTTAAAAAAAAAAAAATCTTAGAAACTATTTCAATTTGTGTTGGATAAGATAACTTTAAGGAAGACTTCAAATCATTTATTGCATTTTTGACTTGGATAAGAAATTTTATATAATAGGTAAATTTATTATTTTTTTATAATTATGTTCTTATAAATAAATACATTTATTTTATATTACTTTTTAAAATGAAAAATGTAGTACAGTGCCATCTAGTAGTAAAGCACAATATACAATAGACCACACTCTAAACCAGCGCCCAGAATTATAATTGTAAATTTTCAAATAGTGTAATATAAATATATTACAGTATTAAAAAATGATAAAATTAACTTCATAAACATATAATTTCTAAAAAACAGTTGATAAATAATTTTATTCATAACTATAGTTATATACAATAGTTTGCTTAGCATGTCAATTTAGTTATTGTAGTCACATAAAGGTCAAAAGTATATCACACATCGCATGCCCCCAGTATGCATATTTTTTTCACAGGAGCAATTCTATTTATATGACTATAGTCCTGCTTCCTATTGTAAACTTGAATAATTTAGCACCTATTGATATTCTAGGTGGCAAATTGTAGCAGTATAAATACAATTTGCTTCAAGTGATGTTTATATAGAAGTTAACAAAGAGAAATAAAAAATCATCAATAATGACTATACAAAAATTATAAGCATGAATTGACAAAATTAATTTTGATATTTGTTACAGTAATAATAAAAATTAAAATACGTAAAAATAACAATTTGTAGTATAAAAAAAAAAAATCAATAAATTTCCAAAAAATAAAACACTAATATAAATTTAAATCAATATTAAAATTATATAAAAAATAAATTACTAACACAATATGTCAATTATAAAAGAAAAATAACGAAAAATTAATAGTTTGCCAAAATTATTTATAATATTTATAAAAATAGTTTGAAATCATTATATAAGTCATTTTATAGTACATTATCAATAAGTAATGATAGAATACAATTAGTTATTTAATATGAAAAACCATAACAAGCTGGAGGAAAGCATTATTGCTCATTAGAGCATTTAAAATTGAGTTGGAAAATTCAAAGTAATAATTTGTAAGATAATAGCATTATTTAAATAAAGGGTTTTATCAAACAATGGCAGTGCAATAGTCTGTCATGTATCTGAATAACATAAAGTTCAAATTTTTTCATTAGTTTTGGGATTTTTGTTAGGTAGCTAACACACACAACAATCTGACATTAGTCATTACTTGGGTTGCCAGCTATTTGTAAACAAGAACGGGGCTCAAATGTCCACTACCAATCTATTGGCATGTTTGGTAAATACTGTCTTCATCTTCAATATTTTTTGTGAGTGACTGGTTGAAAATATTGGCACTACATAACATGGAGTTTAAAATTTAGAATTATATATATATATATATATATATATATATATATATATAATATATATAATCATATATCATATATATATATATATATATATATATATATGAATACATTGAGACGATGATTCTGAAAATATTATTAATAAATGAATTTCAAAGCATTACCTATATTTATTTATTGATTTAAAAATAAATAAATGAATAGATAAACCAAATTTAAATAATATTAATTTAAAGACTTTCAAAATTTCTGAAACATCTTCAATACCAGATAGTCCCTTAGCTATAGAATATAGATTTATTCCTAAAATTCATTCAGGGGATTTTAGTTTCAACTAGAACAATTTAATTAGTGCTAAGCTAAAATAACTCTGCTTTTTACTGATATTACTGTCTTCAAATTATCTGTTGCCTTTCACCTTTTCCTGTCAACTGCCTTTATTCTTTTTTTCTTAAATCAAATATAAATCCCTGTAAATATTATTAAGAGCCACACTGCAATTCAATTAACTGCAAAACAGTTCTGTTATTAATGAAATCACCTGAAATCAGTATTCGTAAAGATTTATAAAAAATCAAAATTAATAAAAGGGAAAGTATAAAAAATATATTTTATAAATTCTGTTTATTATTTATAAATATAAAATGATAAAAATAACTGAAATGTATACATACAGCAAGTTCATTTAGTAAGGTTCAAATTCAGGTCAGATTAACTTGAAATTTTTTTCATCAGGCTTGAAATACTTTTTTTTTTTTCAGATAATTAATCACGAGATAAACCAATAAATCATCTGTATTCATCAGCAAAGAAATATTAAGCAATTCTTAATTAGAAATTAAGAATGAGAAAACTTCAAACCCTTAACCCACAATGGCTGCAGTGAAGTTTGTAACATCATGGCTACTGGTGGTAAAATGTTACCACTTATTAGAAAAATATTATTTTAAGGTATAATTATCATTCCAAATGGGCATTTAAAAAAGTGAAACAAACATAATTATATTGAGTCTTTTAATATCTGCATTAATATCATTGTCAATGTTAGTATTTTTAGTATTCTTAATGCCTTTCTTCTAAATATGGATTTGTAAGTAATTTTGCTAATGCTTTGAAAAAATCCATGCATTGAATTTTCTTGGACTATTTTTTTATTTATATAAAATGAATGAGTTGGCATCTAAAATATTTAACATTTGGAAGAAAATTGCCACTGACCGATGTTTTGTTGTCTTATTAGAATACAAGTATGAAAATTTGATGCAGCAATACTACACTCACACACACACAAAGCAATACTGCACAAATTTTTTATAGACCTGATAATTAAGCTCAATTGAATGATCATGTGATGATATGTTGGACTATTTCCCATCTTCTATTATTAAATGTTGAACATATAAAAAAATTTAAACCTTATTAAACTTTTCAAATACAATCAACTTATATTTGAAAATAAGTATACTTTATATACTTGGAGTTTATATGTCATTATAAGAGATTTGAACATGAATTTTCAAGCTTCTTTTAGCTATCCAATCTATCTCATACAACTGATACACATAACCACTCCTATGTGTAAAAAATAAATGATCTACAATATACATATTCCATTCTGAACTAGCATTCATCTAGAGATTGAAACCTGTCCATTAATGTTTCAAGATTTGCTATCTTAATATAAACTGAGCACTGATTACATATATGTGTGGGGATGATGATCTGGATCAAGTGATGAGCACTGGCTTAGCATGAAATATGTATATGGGAGATCATTCATCTTTAACACAGATGTGCAGACATATGTATCAGTTGTATAAGATAAATTGGATAGCTGACAGGAGCTTGAATGTCTATGGTCAAATCCCCTATAATTAAAACATTAATAATAACTCAAAGATAGACAACACTTCTTCAGGTGTTTCTGGCTTGATCAGTGACAATATTAGCATAGGAGTTGAACTTACACTTGTAGATTCTCAAATATCAAATTTTAAGGCGATGCTGTAACCAACTGAGCTATTCTGTCACAAACCTTCAGGTGAATGCAGTCACATATTGTAATAAAATAATTTTGATTTTTATTTTTCCAAAAATATATTTAAATTAAAAAGTAGGAATCAGGCACAGGTCACAGCAATGAAGAAACAATATTACTTAAGTGTTGATTACAAATCATAAGACATTGGTAAACTCCAAGAAAAGTGGCATTAAATTTAGATTATGTGAGGTCAGTTCAAACTAATTTGATTTTTATAAAATAAAAATAGATTTAGGAAAGTATTGAGATAGATAACAGTTCAATTTAAAAAACAATATAAAATTATAACATTGGAAAAGTGATAGCGATAACATTTACCACTAGTAGTCCTTGCAGATAATTATAATTTGCTATCTTTATTCTTATTTCTCCTTTATGAAGATTGCTAAAATCTTTTAGTCTTTGATAAAGTGTGTTTCGTTTTTATCTGCCATATATTAAATAAAGTAAATACATCTTTTACTGCTCAGAAGTTCACAAGAAGTTTGAGTACCCGAAATGTCACAAGTAGAACCAATTTCAGGGTCTTACTATTCTCAGACTATCATTTTCCAATGCACTAAACCACACAGAATGTAGATTATATTTGTATTTATATATTGGACTATTTCCGCCATGTAATATAAAGATTGAATGTCTTTAGAAAATTTTAACTTTATTTAAATTCTCAAAGTACACTCAGATGTTAGTAATAGCACACAGGTTATGCATAGATGTGTTTAAAATATTGATGAATAATTGCATAAATTATAAACATGTTCCAATAAGCAATATTGTTGGTTGATTGAAGTATGGTGGAGTTGAAAGTATTAGAGAAATTATTTTAAGAATTGTTCATTTAGGAAAAAGATGAATATTATTTAAAAAATATAGAGGTTATAACTTCCAATAAGAAAAGAGCAGTATATATATATATATTGTAACGAGCACAGACGTTCGTTACATTGTTGTTGTTTTTTTATATTATTAAACAAGTTAAAATAAGAAGTTCGCATTTAAAAATTTTCTTTAAGAATTAAAAATTGAAATTAAATATCATCTTAAACTCGTACATGTTAAATCGCACAGATAATAAAAAATTATTAAAATAAAACTTTATTAAAGAAAAAGTATTTTAAAACTAAATTTTAAAAAGATTTGGAGATAAAATTATATCTTTAAATTTATCTTTAAATATATTTTTGATTTGGAAAACAGGGTAATTAATCAGAAATGGAAATGATTGTTAATTAGTTAAATGTAAACCAGCCTTGGGCATTTAAATGTAAAAACATCAGTCAGATAGGAAAACAATAGAAACTGTTAGCAAATAAGAAGAAATCCCTATGGAATCAGACTGCAGCGAAAGGACCATCGCATCGGTGACGTAATGTAAATTCAATCCTTCACATTAATATAAAAAGGACAAGTTTGGAAATTATTGATTAGTGAGTTATTATGATTATTACGATGTGACAGATAGATGTTAGTGCAGAGGTGCGGGAGAAGAGATTGAAGGACGCACGTTCAATCCCTTCAGTTGTTATAAAATGGAAAAATGAAACATCGCTTTTCTTATATTCAGAGGACCACAGGATCATCGGGAAATTTAATGCTGGATTTCAAATGGCAAGCAATTGTAAAAGATGAACTTTCTAAGATATAACGAACAATATTAATTTGAAAACACTAAGAACTTTAAATTTTAAACTTTCCTAGTAGTTAATTGTTACAAATAGAATCCTATCTGACCAAACTAAATTCTTTATTAATAGCGTTATTTGATGTATTTTTTTTCTTATTTATTTAAAATCATTTCCATTTATTTATTTACTTTTTTGTTCTTTAAGTTTTATTATGATTTCTGTTTTCCGATAAATTAAAATATATCAATGTTAAACTTAAGTCGGGCATGAATGGCTGTATAGATTTGTAAAATTATATTAGGGGAGGGTAATCTTAGGTTATTTGTTCCATGGTTAAATTGGGTCAATGGATTGGATATATTGGTGTGATTAGTAGATGTAATATTGATTCGCTACGGGCAGAATCGCTTCATACGCCGCACACTTCCATTTGCCTATGGAAGGAATGATAAGTCGGATACCGCAGTTCCTTTCTATGGAGTTTTTTGTTTTATTGCTCTTCTTTGCAGATAGATGTAATATTCCTATCTCATAAGAGGCAATTTCTTCTCTTAACCTTTTGTGCTGCTGTATTTTATTACATTGAATACATCGATATATCAGATGAATTGATGCCAGTTTGACTACGAATTTTAGCCTAAGGTTAAATAGGGATAGAATGTTTATTTTCAAAAGCAAATTTATGTGGTCTATTCATGCTCGACCCTAAATAAAAATGCATTAAATTTATGTTGTTTAGAGACGCTTGCATGGATTGTTTATCGGTTAACTATATTTGCGTTTTCATATTTGATCAAAATATATAGACATTCGATAAATAATGATACCTTACGGTGAGTATCTAAAATGTATTTATTCGGAGGTCTTTTAAGTCATTGGTGACAATGCAAGTATCTTATGGTGAATACTACTGGGTTACTTATAAATTTCCCTCTGCAATTGCCAGTATCAATGATTTTATATTTTGATCGTTTATGTTTACTGTGAAATGTTTTTAACCGTGTAATCTATGTAACCGATCTATAGCAACATATTAAAACAAGCTTTCATAAATTTATCTGTGCGAACTTAATTAAAATGTAAAATTAGAATATAATAGTAATTAAATGTAAATTAAAGTCAAAAATCAAAGTTAAAAATAATGTTAAATGTTAAAATGTAAAACTAATACTAAAATAATTTTAAATCTTATATATATGTGCATAAATAAATGTTTGTATGCTAATTACTGGCAGTGGCTTATTTTATTTATTTTTTAATGTTGAAATCTAATTAGATAGGATATGATATTATTAAATCTCTGCTACTCCCTGAGCTAGTGACATGGGCTAACGACCGGAATCAAAATTTAAAAAAAAAAAAAATTTTTTTTTTTTTTTACTTACGTATCTGCCTACTTTATAAATTTTTCTAGGTTCAAATGCCTAGATGGCGCCCCGTAGTGCAGTTTACGTTAAGTCGTATTCTCCGTATCGTTACAATATATATATATAATATTTGTAATATTGCTTAGATAATTTATAATATCCTTAAAATACAGTTAAATTTATATATATTAATTACAGAAATGCTCAAAAACCATCTTTTGTCTTTGTTGTATTAAAATGCATCTAAATTTTACTGTCTTTGTTAAGCACTGATGGTCGAGAGGTCAGCGACAGCTGCTTTACAATCAGTTGTCCCGGGTTAGCGGGTTCGCTTCCCGGCTGATGCTATGACACATGAGAAAAAAAAATGTCTTTGTCAAGCATTGGTGGTCGAGAGGTCAGCACGGCGCCTTACAAGCAGTTGTCTTGGGTTAGCGGGTTCGCTTCCCGACCGATGCTATGACACATGAGAGAAAAATTTTTTTTTACTGTTTTCGATAACAATAATTTTTTGTTTTGAAAATATCGGATACCTTTTTAATTATTTTTATAGTTTGAACATCCTATTAATTCATTTTCAAATGGTATTTAAATCTTTATCTTTATAATTAAACCTCACCAAAAGCATTAGCTTCTTTCGAATGAAAATGAGTCATTCAAAGTCGAACAAAAACAGATGAAAAGACACAGCATGATAATAATATACTAAAGATGAGTTATGTTGCTAACTATACAAACCAATTTGTAAACGACAATTATTGAATCAATTGGGATGTAGATAGTGAATATTAAAAGATTTCATTATTTTTTATAATTATATCTGTTTGATTTAATGATTTATTTTGCTGTTTTTAAAATTTGAACTATTTTGTAATTAATATGCCGAGTTGAATTTTTTTATCATAAAAAAAAACATATTACGCATTTATTTTCATATGACTAGAATTGTTGTCAAATAAAACTGAATGTTTTTGTAATCAGTTCCTAAATAGGGATTTTATCTTATTATTTTACTCTAAAAATATTTTCATACAAATATTTAAATAATTTTTTCATTAAGAAAATATTTAGGAACATAATAATGTAATAAATATTAATATCTTTATCTAATATTTTTAAAAATAACTAAAGAAAATTATCTTTATTAAGATATATATATTTTGAAAATGTGTGTCTTCTTCAACAGATGTTCTTTTTCCTCGATTGCGCCAAAAATCCGTTGTCTTTGGTCTGGAGTACAGACCCAATCTACAGAAAATAATACTAGCAACAGTATTCTAATTAATACAATATTTAATAATATAGTTCTATTGTGGACACTTGGATCTGAGTTTTAATAATCTACCACTTCCAGCTGAGAATGAGACTTTCGGCTGTACCAGACAACTTGCCTTGAGTTGGCAGTATTCTCTAGCAGTGTCTGGTCCTATGTGAATGTGCATAGATATGTGGACAAATAGTGTATTGCTATCATAAGAATGCTTAATGCCGTTTATGTTAACAGGGTTTCTTCTGGAGAACGCATACCATCTTCATAGGTTCGACAGACATCCTCTACTATTTCTTCCAAAGGCTGACCCTTTATAGCCAGATCCCTAACTTCACTGGAGCATTTCAATTTAATGATCATTATTGCTTATTGGCCTGTACTAATCATTGGCTATGTGTTTAACTGCACATTAGCTTATTGGCCAGCAGCAAACAATACTCAATCCAATCAGATAAAATGGAATCTGGAAAAGTCCACTTCTGAGAAAAAGAACTATAATAGTATATAAATATTAATAAATGCTTTATTATAAAAATAGTCTATTTAATAGTACAAATTATGTATGTAATATAAATAAGGTGGCTGACAACTAGTCTTTCATTTTTATGAACTTATGTACATCCACCCATGAACATTAGTTTACAAAGAATATGAACTCCTTATATATTTAGAGTTTATTGTTATATAAACCATCTTTGGTCACTGTGGTAAAATATGGGTTTTAACCTATAGTGTGCCTAAATTATAATTTAGTAAATAAATTGTGTTAATTTATTCATTTGGTAGCAGGAGATAGTGCAAAAGTAGAATATGCACATGGTATTCCTACAATCTGAGTTAAAATTCAGGCTGAGTGAAATTTGAAAATTTGTTAATTAGATTTTCAATACTTTTCAAATATTCATTCAATCCCTATCAAATGCAGCTAAACATGCAATACTGTTTAGTAAATGGGTATCTAACTATTTTTAGAGTAAAGGATCAAACACGATGGAAAAACATTCAAACTTTCACCATCTGATTATAGCCAAGTTTAATAAATACTGCATTTTCTCTTTCTGTTTATCTAGTAGTGGCTTTTAGAGAGGCTTTGTCTTATGATATTTAAATGCTGTTTTGGCTACTTATGTGTAAGTGGCTAAAATTCCAAGTTAATTCAAAGCAGATAATAAGGCCATGATTAATTACAGAGGATCCTACAGAAATAACAAAATAAGGTTTCATTACATGTGCTTTATATATTGATTTATAATTCATGATATATCATTAAACAATACTTTTGCTAATATATTATAATATTTATATTTTTAAATTTATATAAATTTATCAAGTTCATCATCATCATCATTTTCAACCATTATCAATCCACTGCAGGATAAAGATCTCTCCAAGTTCAATCCATATTCTCCAATCTCTAGCCTTTTTTCCCACATCATGTAAGCACAGTTCCTTATATCATCCATCAATCTTACATGTGGTCTTTTTCTAGGTCTTTTACCATCTCTTGGAATACAGTTTAAGATTTCAACTTTTCATCTATTATCATCTTTTCTAGCAATATGTCCAGCACAGCTCCACCTCAGTCTCCTAATTATTTCAATAATATCAGTAAACTGTTTATTCTCTCACCCATGCATTTCACTTTCAATCTCTTCTTATCATTCCTAATGTGCATCTCTCCATATTTCATTGAGTGGTCTGAAGACTCTATATTTCTCTTCTGTTAAGTATCCAAGTCAGATTCATAAGTTAGAACTTGTAATACACATATATTAAAAACTTTTCTTTTCAAACACATAGGCATATTTCCTTCTGATATTAAGTTATTTCTATCAAAAGCACTTCAATCAAGTTTAATTTTATGGTTAATTTCATCCATTATATTTTCATCTATAATAATAATTTAACCAAGGTATTTGTAGTTGTCAACTTCTTCTAACTCATCATTATCAATATTTATTTCCATCTTTTGACAAAATCCATTCAACATTACATTAGTCTTTTACTTTTAAAAATATTTATTTATTTATAATGAAAACTTTTACATATAATCAATCATTAAACAAGGTCCAGTGCCTCTCATTCTATTGAGAGTTGTAATTATGAATAAGACAATCAATGAAGGCCAGATTATATTAATCCAAGAGTGCAGTGTTCAAGTGTGACCATGTTTCTTCGATCATTTTTTTTGAATAGCCTTCGTCTCTTTTCTTGATTTTCTCCAAGCTGTAACAAAACAATTGAACTACTTCTGATTCTGATTTTTCAATAACTATCTTACATCTGGTGTTCCATAATGAGAATACAGTGAAGATTGCAATTTCGATGTCTTTTAACATTTATTTTTAATTCTACTTTCTTACTTTCATTTGGTAACTCTAGCAACATTCTTTAAAACTCTAAAACATTATTTGCAAAAACAACTACATCATCTGTCAAGTCTAGATGACTTAAATAATCTTCATTTACTTTTACTCCCTTACCTTCTCATTTTATCCCACAAAATACTTCTTGCAAAACTGCTGTAAACGTTTTGGAGGTAAGGAGTCACCCTGTAATACACCCTTCTCAATGTAATTTTTTTTAGTATCATTATGTAATCTAATTATTACTGTTATATTTTTATAAACATTCTTCAAAATATGACAATATCCTGGATCAACACCCTGTTGATCTAATGCTTTGATCATTGAAGAAATATTTATAGAATCAAATGACTTTTCATAATCTATAAATCCAAATCATAATGGCAACTCATATTTACTTGTTCTCTCTACAACTTCCCTGAATACTTGGATGTAATACACTATACTAAAACCATTTTTAAATCCAGTTTGTTCTTTTTGGTTGGTTAAAATCCAAAGTTTGATGTAGATGAGTTGTAATTATTTTTGTAAAAATTTTGTATAGAACTTACAAAAGACTAATAGATCTGTAATTTATAATATCTTTTTTATTACTTTTTCAAATATTAATATTAATACTACATTCTTCCAATCATCTGGTACATCTTTATTATTTAGGCATTTGGTATATAACTTTGCCAAAATATTTTCTATATTTATATTTTTAGTATTAGATGTTTGATTTATTAATCTTTTTTATTTTTTATCTGAGTAGCTGATTTGTTTTGATTTAAGGTGTTGTTTTTAGAGATTTGTAAATTATGGAAATTTTTAATATCATTAGGTAATTTATCCTTATTAAATGTTAATGAAAAATTTTTGGTATATTCCTCATGGATTGAAATAAGTTCAGGGATATATCTTTTGAGGGTAAGAGGATGATTAGATCATCAACATCGCTTATATGGTTGATTATATGAATAATGGCTGTTATATATATTCCAGGCAAATTTTTTCTATAGCTAAATGGAGTGGGATAATATAAGTTATAAAAAATAGGGAACTAAGTGGTGATCCCTGAGGAATAAAATTGTGTGGATAGAAACCTGGTGATTTTTTGCCATTGAGAATGATGTGTATTTTCTTGTTAATAAGTAAATTTGCAATAAGCTACAATAATGGAGTGCAGATGTTAAGGGTTTTTAATAGTTGTAATAATTTATCTATTGGTACTGTGTCAAATGCTGCAGAGATGTCCAACTGAATAACCAAAGATTTATTTTTTCTAGAAGTTCTTACTTGATCTACAACAAGCTTCAGCAGCATGATTGCTGTTGTTGTGGAAAACCCTTTCTTGGCAAATTGGTATTGTGATATAGATGTAAGGAGAATTGTTTGTATTTTGTCTTTAAAAAGAGAATCTATGGTCTTTATTAGTTTTGGGGTCATATTGAAATAGGCTGTAAATTGGTAAGGGTGAGGGAGCTATGTTTTTTTTAATAAAAGGAACTATGAATACAGGAAATAACTGATCAATATTAAATATTTGTGTGGAAAGCAGATTAATTAGATTATTTGATTATAGAAATAGTAAAGTGATTGAGATGAGAGAGTGAAAAATTGGGGATTGCATGAAGGCCAGGATAGGTGCTCTCAGGGATAAAATTTATTTTTAAAGCTATATCATTTTTTAAGATTATATGCTTACCATCACTTTGACCATATTCAAAGGAAGAGAACGATGGACTTTTACTGTTTTGTAATTTGTTTTTAAAATATTAATATATGTGAATAACATATTGTCTCCACTTATTGTTTATTTTTTATAATGGATGAAGGAGTAATATTTTTAGTTCTATATCCAAGTGCCCATTGATGTAGTCTTTTGTCCAATTGAGAGATTGAGAAATGAAAATTTTAGACTTTTTAATATATATATATTCAATTAATAGCTGCAGAGTGCTTTTGTATTTTTGTTTCAAAAAGTGAATTGAACTAACATAATTTGTATTACTGGGAGTGTCTTTTAATTTTTGATGTATGGAATCCAGTTCTTTAATTAGAGATGTAGATGGTTTATTTTTATGAGTATAGAAGTGAATAATGGATGTAATTATATTTACAAAGGGAAACCATGCTTCTATTGGATTTAATGTTGGAATGTTTATTTTTTTAAGTATACACACACACACACACACACACATATATATATATATATATATTGTGCCATTACAATTTAGTCACTAGCTAAATTTATAGTAATGTGCATGTAGAAAAGGTAAACCAAAAATCATCATCACATTTTTATATAATCATAAATGAAGCTGTAGGGCATCCAAGTTCAAACCCTACAAGGTCCAGTTCTAAAAGCTTTAAACAGAGAAAGAATGGGTCAACAATTACATGCTTTACTTGTTTGTGTGTTGATAGAAAGGTAATACACACATTTAAACTATTTAATATTTAATTTTTCTTTAAAAAGCAAAGTTATAATGCATACATATAGGCAATGTATGTGTAAATTATTTAATTGTTTTATATTTCAAATATTAAACATTTTAACTTTCTTTAAAACTAACCTATGCTTGATCAATTCTAATATTTTATTCTATACTTTTATTTTGCTTTTCTTTAATTATAAGTGGGATTTAAAAGTTACAGATTTAATTAAATAATTGGGTTATAATTACTAAGCTAGCAATCATATTATTTAAGGTTAGTTTATGAATGATTTGAAAGAATGAAGGATGTGTGTACATTACATACAAAAATTTACATTTCCTAAATATTGAAAGAAAAGGAAGTATTAAATCTGTCAAATTATTTTTTTGTACAATTTTTTTTGTTAAAAGAGGAAATCTGTTTAATCAGATATCGATCTTTGTAGCAATTTTTTTTTGTAAATGATTGTTTCACTTTGGAAGCTTATAATGGGTCAGAGCTCTAATTGTCTTATCTCAAGATCTAAAGAAGGAAGCTCAAAGATTTGAAGTGTTACCTGGATGTTAAAAAGAAAAAAAAAAGAAAAGAAAGGAAATAAGGATTGAGTCTATTTTTTTTTTTAAACAAAAGTGTCTGGAAAAAGGATTAAACTTTTCAGTTGAAAAATACTTTAGTTGAAAATAAATTAGAGATCTAATTAAAACAAATTTGTCCAAAAATAGCAAGTGATGCTATCTCTGATTGGTTAAGTTAGCTAAAAATTGGATATAAAAAGCTGTCTTGAATTATTATTAGGATTATTGTTTATGATTCAGATTATTAAACTATCCAATTGAATGCTGAAAATATAAGAAATGTCTGGCTAGAAAAATTATATGTATGTCCCATCGGTTCCAGACCATCTGGGGAAGCTGCACATCACATAGGAAAGAAAAGATGTGTCTAAAATAATATTCTACACCTTTCAACTGACCAGAGAAATAAGATGTTTTTAATAGAAGGAAGAAAGCATTCACCTGCATTCAAAGAAGATGAATTAATCTACTGATAAATATTAATCATCAAGTCCAATTAATTGTTACAACAACTGATTTTAAACTCAAGAAAATTTACAAATGTGAAAACAACTGCTGTATTTCATCCACATGCTTGACAGGAAGAGAAGGAAAATTAATATAATGATTTCCAAATTATCCACTAAAGCAAATAACCTCAATAGAGTCACCATCATCAAATAGTTATACACCTCAAGAAAGAGATTGTTCCCACATAAAACGGAAATAGTAGCTGCAGAAATATAGACATTATACAAGACAAGTTTGAACCCTTGGAAATTCGCCACAAACAAAAGATCGGTAATATGACTTTTTATATCTATTTTCTTTATGATATCAGTCTTAAGAAACATTTTAGCAATAAAGTGGTATATTTTATTTAAAGAACTTTTAAAGACTATTCAGATCGATTAAAACAAGAATGTCTTACTAAAAATAACTTTGAGCTTCATAAATTATCTTGAATGTATGAAAATTATTTGTTTATTAATTTTACAATATTAATGTGTAAAACAATTTTTTTTTATGGTGTTATGATTTTAGTTTTAGCTGATATATTATTATTATTTTGGTTTTTAATAATATTTTGTTATTATGGGATAAAACACGCACATACATAATAATATTTTTATATGTGTATAATTGGGAGTGAATGTGAAATAATGAGTAGTATTAGAATATTGGATTATTTTGTTTCAAGTTAAGTATAGATTTCAGCGCTTGGAAAAGAGGGGGAGAAAATAATTTAAAACTCTTTTCTAAAACTTGCTCTTTCAATTTTACTAACATTTTTTTTTTACATTCTATTTACATGTTGGATTTTAAAGTATGTGTGCCAATGAGCAGATAATATTTTTTTTAAATACTTTTCTCATGGAGTGAAAATCATGGTCAATGTGATGTCCAACTTAATACAAAATACATTTGAAGGGAAAGGGGGAAGAACTTAAAATTAATCTGAGGATTGTTATATAACCAATTATTATTATTATTCATGTCAATTTTCATATTATCTAGAAATTTTTATGTATATGTTAGAAATGTAGTAATAAATATTAGTTTGTTTTATTAAACGAGGTATATATTTCATTAAGTGTAGTCTTTGTTAAGTGTGATTATTCATCATCATCAATGGTTGAATATTAGTTATTTAAGATATAAGTAAATATGCTAAAATTAAGCAATAATTATGAATTTCTTTATAAAAATTAGTTTTATGTTTAGGCTTAGTCCTAGAGCTGTAGTTGAAACCCTTGTCATTATTGTTATTATTATCATCATCATCATCATCATCAACATTTTAATTAATGAGCTGTTTAACTGTTTAAAGGCCATAAATAAATATTGATTTCATAATATTTAGTGATTTTTTTTCTTAGTATTATTATAACCACATCCCATCATCTATTTCATGCAAGGATGAGTGAATTGCCATCCTAAATTAGTTATATATAATCTGAGCTAGTAAACTTACAAAACTATTGAAACACATTTGTTATGCTAAGATCTGAGAAATGATTTATGTCTAATATACTCCGCTTTGGTTTAAAGATGTTTTACTTTTACCTAAATATTAGTGCTTATAGTGATATGGCTCGAAAAGCAAAATCTTCCATTTTATTATAAATAAAGTACCAAGAAGGGATTCAAACCCGGTACATGTGAAAGGTTATCAGATATAACCGTGTCTAGATTCAGATAATCTAGTGGCGCCCTGCTAGACCATATTCACTTAGTATTTGTTTAAACATGCACTTAACATCAAACCAAGAAATGAAAGTGGGTAAGATTACTGTATGTATACCTGAGCTATATTTTATTGAATTACTAATGTACTCACCTCACGTGATTTCATAATACATTGTTATTAATAATTTGCTTATAATTCTTGATATTGGGACTCCTTTACTCAGATATTATAATATCTTTTGATCATCATTTAATTTTTGAATTTATGATTATTTCTTATATATAGTAGACAACTCAGGTATGGTAATATCTTTTTTTTTTTTTGATTCTTTATTATGTTACAATATATATATCTGATAAGACAGCTTCTGGTGTGGAAGATTTTAGTAGCAATCTGGTTGTATTATTGAGAGTTTAGGAAGATTGGTTTTCTAAATCTATGTTTAAACTAACATTTAAATGCCAGATGGCCTAAAAAGGATAACAGGGATGAGAGAAGGATTAATTATAAAGTGTAGATCAGGAGAAAAAAAAAGTAAATCAATTAGAATGGAATATTTTTAGTATAAAAGGAAATGGAATCATTAGGAAAAAACCTTTAGCACTTATAAGTTTTTTTTTTATTTAGAAGATGAGGATATTTAGAGATAAAATCTGAATATGACATATTGAAATCTCCTATTAGAATGATTGGAAAATAGTACAAGATTTTTGTAATTTATTAACTGATTAATTAAATTTGATTTATTATAGAGATAGAAAGTAATAATATTAACTATAAGTGCAGTATGGTATAGAATTATTATGCTCATATTTTCATTCAGGAAAATAATTTTAAAATGTTGAAAAGGAGATTTGTAATGATTGAATGCCCCAACCCCTGTAGTAAAAGCAGTAGATTGGGAAGGTTTTCAAAAACCATAATCTTCCCAAGTATCGTTGGGGATCTGCTTTAGTAGTGGATGTGTGTTTTATCTCTGTAAATCGTATTACATGAGAATGAAATTATTTATTGTGAATAATCTTTGTGGAGAGTTGTTTCTTCTTACACTAATTGGAGTGATATTAATTACCATGTAAAATATTTTTGTGCTAAAGATGTATATAGAATTGGAAATAGTAGTAAGATATTTATTAAAGAAATTGAATAAAGCTGGGGTGAATTTAAATTTTTTTTATGCTATGTAATGTGTATTGGGCAAAATTGGGAAGAAAAAATCTTTTAGCAAGGCTAAAATAATAAAATGCTGTAACTTACTTGGGTGTAACTGGTTTCTTTTCAATTTGGTATTTTCCTAAATTTTTGGATTCTTAGCAGTTTTCATTAACACATTTTTGAGTCCTTGTTTTGTATTGTTTTTGTTTTTAACTTTAATGATTTATGCATTTTGCTGAATGACAGTTCATAAATTGTAAAGATTTCGCTAGTGTCATTTGTTCAAACATAACAAATGTAATTTAAAGTGATCGTGTAACACCTTCACACTCTTAATTCCACATACTTAAGATTTGCCCATATATAAACATTTGGGTTGAAGGAATAGGTATTCATTCCATTCTTTCTAAAATACTATATCTCATGTCTGGAAAAATTATGAGTATTCATTTATAATTTATCTTTAAAGCATATGTGCATTGGCTTAATCACTAACATTACTATTATTATCTTTTGCAATGAAGAGTTCTGTTTTTTAAAAAATAAGTAAAACTATTCAAGATGCTCCAATGTATTCAGAGAATGCAATTTATACATTTTCAGGTATAATAATATTTGTTTTGAATAAATATCAGTATTTTCATGGTGTTTCATTATTTCAGTTCAGTATTCCTTCTATTTTTAGATATGTTGGTTGACTCATAAAAGGAGTTGTCTGAAATTTGTATAGTGTTTGTTTCCATTTCATGCTATCTTCTGCAGAGTTGTCCTTTTTTCTTTTTTTCTTTTGTGGTTGTCTATCCTGTGAGGTATTTGACTTGTTCCTGCAAAAGTGAAGAATTATTACTGTTTTGTCTAGTCCAACGTACTGAAGTTGCATCTTCTAATGCATTGCTTTATCCATGTGAATGCATTGCTTTATCCGTGTGATTTACTACATTTTTTTTTTTTGTGAATGGGCATAGAAATTATTGAGGATGTTTTCTTTTTAATTTTAAGGTTATTTTGCTTATTTATTGGATTGTCATTTTTTTTTTGTTTTCTTGAAATTTTTTTGCTTACAACTAGTTTAACATTGTCATCATCTTCTGATGAGGAATCATTGCTGTCTCTGTCATTTGAGTTGCATTCTTTTTCCAATTGTGTTAATGAATTGGTATTATTGGTTACAACTTCATCCAGAGTTCATTTCCCTGGTTCATCTTATTCCTATGGAGTCTCATTAGGTGTAGATATCAGTATGTTCATGTAGAACATACTATCAGTGTTTGGTGCTATTTGACTCATTGGTTGACCCATTTTTGTGTTTTCATGCATTAATATTTTTTCTTTGGCACATTGATGGATTTTTGAATTTTTGAGACCACACTTTTTGCAATATCTATCTGGGAAATCCTAGATTAGGTGCTTCCTGGATTTACAAATAAATCACTGAAAGAATATTCGTTTGAATGTGATTATCAATGGGGAGCTATCAAAAGAAAGTAATGTTGGGATATCGATTGGTTGAACATTTTTATTTAATGTGATGTTGAACAGTGCAATGTTAGTTAACACTGGCAGTGTTGCTCTTTTCTTCAAGTAGATACCTGAAATTATTAACTTTGCCATATCTGTCAAGTATGTTTTTTAAATTCTAATGTGAAAAATTAACATGGCAGTTTTTAATTTCAGCTGTTAGTTTGGTTTGTCTATTTATATTACATAGCAGACAATTTTATCCTTGATAAACTGAACATGGTTCTGAAATATTAGTTTTTGAGTTATATTATAAAACTCCAGTACTAGGTATTTTTTTTAAGATGATCTATTATCTTGTAAAGCATTCCCCACATTTTTTTTTCTGTAAAAAAATTGATCTGTGCAAAATTTCATGATTGAGGCATTTAAGTCTGTCATAGTTATAATAAGTGGTTTTTTATTCATGAATTTTGAAAAGATTTAAAAATTACTATTGATACAGTTTGATTGAACTTGTTTGTAATTTCCTAATATTCTTCAGCATTTAAAGGTTGATTATCAAATAATATAGATTCTGAATTTGTTTCATTATTTTCAATAAAATCAGAGTTTTAAAAAATCAGTTATATTTTCATCATTTATTTGAATTAAATTGGTTTCTTTATCTGTATTAATTATAAACACATTCGCGGTAGTATTTTTATTTTTAATTTCAGATAGCCTGGAGATATTTACTTTTGAACCTTTCTTCATTGTTTCTTTTTCATTAGTGCAGGAATTTCTGATTTTTTCATAATCTGATAAGATTTAAAACTATTTTTGCTTCCATTATTCCCTTACCTGTATCAACATCAAAAATAGACTTTTCTAAGTTTAAATTTTCTTTGGAATGAAATAAATTGCAATTTAGTATAGAATTTTTTTGAATTTTCAAAAAACTCTTCCAATTTAAGTAATTTTCAATCACAGTAGATCACAAAGAGCTTATCTTGAATAGGAAATCTTCCTTTTCTCATAGGTATAGTTTTGCTATCAATCTCTCTGTTATACTGTTGTTAATCCTACTTACAAGAGGAGCTGATTGGAGTGCTGACTATCTCATAAAAGTGCCATCTAGTGGCTACTACTACTATTACTACTACTACCACTACTGCCATTATTACTTTGTCTTTTTACCCCTCTCTATTAGAATTAAAATGGTCATAATTATTTATGACTACTTTTTCTGATGATGATATATTTATATATAAATAGGTAATGCATATGAACTAAATAAATTTAAGTCATAATAATAATTAAAATTTTTATTTACTTACTTGATAACTATCTAATTTAAAATATAAATATTCATTTCATCATTTGCCATTATTTTAATGATTTTTTTAAAGGAGGCAACTTTAGTCAAAATATGTAAGATTACTTGATAAATTGACTGTAAACAAACAAAAGTAATAAAAAGAGTTTTATAAAATTGAATGATCAATAAACAAAATATATTAGTCATTTCTTAAAATTTGTTAGTAAAAATAGTATAACATTTTTTATCTTAGTCTATTAAGATAGAAGTACATTGTTTATAGTTTTTTACACAAGGAAGAAATATTATGATTCATTAAATAATAAATATTTTCAATATTATAATACTTAATGACATTTTTAATTAAAATATTTTTAAATGACAACAAATGAGATATTGTAAAAGGATACTTATACTGATATAATAAATTAAATTATTTTTTATTGATATTAATTATTAACATTAGTAGCTTTAAAAAATAAAGTGTTTTTTTTAATATTTTTAGATTGAGAATTTTTGAAAATGCAATTATAATTATAATTAAATTTCAATAATATATCATACTGTGATTGATAAGGCTGTGTTATGATCCTTATTCATATTTTTGTTATGATGTTATAGAGAAATTCATTGTGGGGAAATTTTACACATAATAGCATAATTATTTAATCAAGAATCTACATGGAGACAGCTATTGTGTTTATTTATTTGAATTCTCACCTTTTATTATTATTTTTATTAATATTTTCAGACATAGAGTTAATAAGAATTACATAAAATTATTAACACAATCTTTTCTCTATGTAATTTTATTCCATTTAAAACTTGATTTACTACTATTTGAAACTTTATTTTTTACTAATTAATAATTTAATTAATAGTTTGTGTGAAAATTTATTGCATGGAATTAAGACATGACTTCCATTTACAAAGTATTTACACTTGATGACAAAAATATGAATTTGACTAATGTTAACAATATAAAAATATTAAAGAATTAAAATAATTAAATTGTTTGTTACTCAGGAGGTCATATGATATTAGAACATTAAAAATGACAGAGTTAAACTGCAATCTGTGAATCTTTAGTTTTAATCCTGATACTATCACAACACTAAATTATATAGGAGGATGAAGACTGCTGGACAGTCGAAACTGTAATGAAAATAAAGGAAGTTTTTAAGAGAATTTGTTTGCCTTGAAGTGTATATGAAAGAAATGTTATAAGCAATACATATATATTTTCAAAATAGTTGGTATAAATGTATTATGCTTTTTTTTTATGTTGTTGCAGGAGATGGGAGTTTAAGATATATACCATACATATATATTTTAAATCAATAATATTATAGTCTATATATTGATTCTAGTTATAAGTCATTAGTAATTATTCAAATGGAAGTCAATCTCTGATAATGTGCTATTTCTTAAATATTATAAATCTCTGTGCACTCTCCCACTTAAAAATGAGACACTGTCTTTCTCCTGTGATGGGTTAAATAGATTTGTACAACTGTATATTTGATTATAACATCAGGTACACTATAGGCTTAAGCCCTGATTTAAGTATGGTATGTAAGAGTTGGTGAATATAGAATGTACACTCTAAACATAAATGATTCACTTAAATTTTTTAAATTCTTAATACTGGGAGAGTGCTCGGAGATTTATAATATTTAGGAAATAGTGCATTATCAGGGATTGACTTCCATTTGAATCGTTTCAAAGTTTTCAGCACTTTATAATAATAGGTTTAAATTATTCATACTTAAAATATATACATTTTTAATTATTGTTTTAACATTTATTTATATATTCACATAAATATTCTGGACATTTATGCAGAAAAGTTAGTCTACATATTTTAAATTTAGTTTTTACTCATGCTTAGCATGTTCTTGATATATAACATATCATAATCATAGAACTTTCATATATCAAAAGCATGCTAAGCATGAATAAGAACTAAATATAAAATATATAGATTATTATTTCTGTATAAATGTCCAGATCATTTGTGCTACTATTACAATTACCTAGAAAAGAGAAAAAAAATCTTTAGTATTGATTTATATGTATAATAAAACTGTTTAATCCTATGTACATTTGGATCTCTTCTTATAATCCAACAATAATCTGAAATTTTTAGTTTTAAATGAATGATTTAAATAAAATCTGTAAATTGTGTTAAATACTTGCATTTTAAAAACTTAGTATTTGCAGAAAATATTTTGCAAAAATATTGTGAAAATACAGAGTGAAAATTTCTAGATGACATTTTAAAACTAAAGAAAAACTATTTCCAGTGATTAAATTCCAGAATGTTTTCCTATCCTGATATCAATTTAGCATTATATTACCATCTTTTAAATTTAGCTCAATCCTATAATAATCATCCATTAGCTCAGAAATCAGCCCAACCTTTCACATTATGGATACATTCAAAACATACTCTTTTTCAAGTAAACCATATAGCCCATGTTACAATTTAACTGCTATATACATTAATTTTAATGATATTTAGCTCCATATAATGTTTTAAATATATTTCAAGTTCCTATTTCATTACATATTACTTAAACATGATCAAGACATGTCAAAAGATAAATGATTCCACGATGGATATTTTTGCTGAACCAGCAGTCATCAGTTGACCCAGATCACAATCTCTTATACATATCAACATCATTTGTTTAGTATATATATAAAAAATTGGTAAAGTTTAATTGTGAAGTTTCTAGTTTTCTCTTTATAACTTTGATACAAACCATTATATGGACATATATTAATAACTTTTCCTAATTATTTATTAAGCTAGACATTATCTTTAGCCTAAATATGTACTTTAAGTCTCATTTAATGAATAGTATATCTGCAGTATTATAGAGGTATCGACACCTAATTTCCTTGCCCATTATGACAATTTTGATAACTTTAATTACATCACTGTTTGTGCAAAGAAGGGACTGATTTCTATCCACTTTTATCATTTTGTGGAGGAGTACACATCCATTGCACTATAATATATATTTTAAAGTTTTTATTTCTATTAGTGCATCTTTTATTTTTAGCTCAATGCTATTATAACCATCCACCAGCCTAGAAGTCAGGCCACTCTGACATAACATTATATTAGTTTCATGCATGAATCTTTTATTCTAAATGCACCAAATAATTACCAAATTAAGTTTGGCTAATATGCGACTTAATTTCAATAATTACAACAAGATAGCTGAAAGAAAAACAAACTGATTGTCAATGCAATGGGAAAAAAAACAATTGAGCATATGCATCTGTTTTATAAAAAGAACATGTATTTTGTACAAACTGTACAAACACTGACTAGCACACATAAACTCTTAAATGTTTGTGTTATCCAGCTAGTAGAATTAAAAACATATTAGCAGTCACCAAGAAGTGTACTTTAATGTTGATAGTAGATGTAAGAGTTTCAGATTTTCACTTTTTTTTAGTTAATAACACACACAGCTCACTTCAATTGGTTAATAATGAAACTATTGGGTCCTGCTGATAAAACGTCATTTGATGTCACATCAATGGCCAACTGATTATGCAGAAAATCACTCATATGATTAATGTAATCATGGTACTTATTAAGTACCATAAGCACATAAATACTGCCCTACAGTTAGGGGCAGTAGTACCGTGGCCGACTGAAAGAGTCCTTAGTTCAATCCCAGTTCCTTTATTTCTGATACTTGAACTTATTATGAAATCTTGAGCAATAAAATCGTATGGAAATGAAGTAAGCAAAGAAATACTTGATAAAATTATAATAACATTTTTATTTATTTATATCTGACAATTTATTTTTGACTTTGGCATATATATATAATAGTAATACGGTGCTATTTCTTAATTTGTATTGTTAAAAATGTTTATGACTTATATGCAAGTTATCTGAAAGATAATAATGCAAATAAATAATTTTACCGCCGTAGTTTTAATCTCCTGTAAGAATAATTTATAATTGATCATTCTTTTTATGTTATCAAAAAATGGGTTTTATTTTTCTAATTTAGCAATTATTATTGCATAGGTCAAAATGATCTTTATGAATAGTTAGTTATCTGTGAATAATTAAACCCAACTAGAATGTAACAAGGAAGAGGGTGTTCTTTTTCGCCTGCCATTTCAAAAGAAATAAAAAAATAAATCCAGGTCATGTTTGATTAACTTAAAATAATTATCATAAAATGTTGCTTAACATAAAAGAAATTAGGAAAAAATTCAATCTCTATTAAACAGATCTGTGTTAATGTTTTTGAAATTTATTAACATAAAATTGTAATTTAAGATAAAACAAAGTTGTAGACTTTTACAAAAAGAAGAATATCACTAATGTGAAATTAATCAAAAAATATTAAATCAATGTTTTATTTCTCTCCTTATTTGTTTGTAATTCAATAAATAAAGAAAATCCACTATACAGGAAAGATTAACCAATTGTAACTATTTTACAATGCGCTAAAATATACCCTAACATAAATTGAGTATTTTAAAGCAGGAGATCGACTCGGACCACAATTTCGATCCTCCTAACATTAAAGTGGTTTGCGATGAGCGCAAAGGTCAAAAGACAAAAATACAAACAGGCGTCGTTTATCGCAAACAACAACCACACGATAAATAAAAGAAATTCATGGGGTGCATTATCACGCAAGTGGTATACGTAAATTTACAAACTTGGGTATTAATTAATCCCAATGTTCGTTCTCTCATTTACCTGTCTTTGTGCTTTGAATATGACTGGCCTGGTCGAAAGCACTGCTAAGCTCTAAAATAGTTGCAATTGTTTAATTTTTTATGTATGGTGGGTCCTATTCTATTTATGAAATTAAAAATATTAAATATTTTTAATAGAGCCTAGAAATTCTAATATTGCTGCTGTAGTAAATTGAAGAATTTTCAAAACTGTTTTTATGCATTGTTATGCATGCCATCTGCATTACCATGTTATGCCTACGCGATTATTCCCCCTTTTTTTCGGTCACTACTATCAAAAATAAATTCAGTTATATTAACCACGTCATATTTATGTTTAAACACGTGCTTACTTTTATTTCTTAAAAACATTTTCTCTTGTTATTCTAAACATTTTGTTTCAGTGAAAGAAATAAACTAGCAATAGATTAGATTTATCCACATTTTAGATGTACTAAATCTAGATGTGTAAATAATAAATTGTTTTTTTTTTAAAAAAATTAATGCTATTTAATACAAAGAGGTCACTTCTATTAATTAATAAGCAGGTAAATTTAAAGTTTATTACAAAGGAGTGTTTTTAAATAATTTTAAAATTGTTGTAAACACATTACATTCATTTTTCTTTTTTTTTCTTTTTATAAAATAAACTTTATTAATAACAAATTATATATAAGCATTAATATAATTAAAAATGATTTGAATTTAGACTTTCAAGCTCATACAGCTATCTACTTCATCTTATACAACCGATACACATGATTACATACACAGTCTGAGTTCAAATCCCTTCGAATTACAGTAAGTTCGGTGTAGCCAATATACTATGCATTTAAATATTAAGTATTAACATATATAGAAGAAAAAAGAATTTGCATGGCATACGATACATAGCTTATAAAAATATAATCATTAAGACTAGGGTTTGAAGACAAATGAAAAGATTGTTTTATATAGATGAATGTATAATTTATGTGCTTCATACAATTCTAAAACAATGTGCAACTAAGAAAATATTGGTCTATCAAATTTTGCTCATCGTACTTTTAGATAAGTATTTTAGATCATATAAATATGTACTACATCACTCTTTATTATTTTTAAAAAAAAACAGCAACATATTTTTATTGTCAAAAATTACAGAACAATTAGCAAGTAAGAATGTTTTTAAGAGTATGAATAATTACTAAACATCACGTGATCACCATTTCTTATGCTTGCTCATAACTGTTATTAAAACAGGCAAAACTTTCCATACAGTACCCTAGATAGAAATTTTATGCACAAGCTTTCTGGAATCCATTAATTGTTCTGGCTTGCACTGAGTGGCACTACTTAATGGAGAGTTTTGCCTGTTTTAATAATAGTATGAATAATTACTAGGGTATTAAATGGATGAAATTTTTTTTGTTTTTCTCTAGCAATTGTTTAAGAATGAATTATTTTCTTGTGAAAGACTAAGTGCTATGAGGATGAGAAGTATGGACAACTTTGAAAAATATGTATCACATCATCTGTATGATTATTATCCAAGGACATGTAGGCTCCAGATTTAATTTAAAATAGATAATGAAGAAGATTTTGGTAGAAATTGTGCCAAGTAATAAGTCAAAAAAATTTGATTGAGAAACACATATTTTGAAATCTGGTTAAAGTTTTGGCAGTTGGAAAAGTTGAACAAAGCTTTAAAGAAACACCAACAAAAGTTTGATATTACAATTGTCTAACAGATCTGTATGCTCAATAACATGATCAGTAAAAAAAAGATTTGCATAGTGAAAATGAGCAAGTAATGTATAAGTGGAGGAGTGGCTTTTAGGATTAGAATAACTAAGGTTGTGATGTAAATTTTAGCTCTGATATAGAAGACAAGTGATTGAAGACATATTAGATTAAGACCATCTTTATAAATAGGAAGACAAGCACTTATAATTGATAGAAGATATAATGTTGGTGTCCAGATACACTTATTAAGGACATGATAATTTTAATAGTAGGCCTGAAAAAACATTTATATACTATAATAGGCCAATATACCACCCAGAATAGCATTAACTATACACACTTTTGCTATGGGAAAAAGCAATTTTGAGCAGAAAGCTTTTGTTTTTATACTGAACTTGCTGACGATCAGTTTAGATGATGGCTTAATTGTGTTTAATTTTATTTTTTATTCTTGCTTAACATTGATATTAGCTACAAATATGATACAAAAGTATGGAAAGTCCACTCAGAAAATTTAAAATTTGATGTACAATGAATGTTATGTATCAAATGTTTGTGGATGTATGTTGTCATATATGGAGAATCAAGGTGCAGTACTGAAAAAAGATTAATGGAGCATGAATTATTATATAAGCATGTAAATAATAATAATAATAATAGTAGTAGTAGTAGTAGTAGCAGTAGCAGTAGCAATAGCAGTAACAGTTGTAGTAGCAGCAGCAGTAGCAGTAGCAGTAGTAGTAGTAATAGTAGTAGTAGTTTAGTAGTAGTAGTAGTAGTTTAATAGTAGTATTAGTACTAATATTATTATTTTGATAATGATTTTATATAAAACTGATAGAAAGATTGATAGGTTTGTAAGTTAAACCACTAAACATCACATGATCATCATTTCTTATGCTTGCTCATAACTATTATTAAAACAAGTAAAACTCTTTATACAGCATTGCCACTTAGTGCAAGTCAGAATAATCAATGGATGTCAGAAGGCTTGTACATAAAATCCACAAGCCAGAAACTAGTCTGGGGATATTGGATGAGTAGGCACTAGATAGAGATTTTATGCACAAACCTTCTGGCATCCATTGATTACTCTGGCTTCCACTGAGTGGCACAAATGTATGGAGAGTTTTGCCTGTTTACATGTACAAGTTCTAATATTTTCTATATTACTGTTCTTAAATATCATTGTTAACATTGCATTACTCCACCCATCTGGTACATCTTCATCATTTAAAATATTTGAATAATGTTGCTAACATTTTTTTTATTTCTTCACTTGATTGTTTTAAGATATCAACAATAATTGTATCTATTCCTTGAACTTTTTCTTTATCTTAGACTTAATTTCTAGTCTAACTTTGTCACTCAATAGGATTCTTTGTTGTTGTTTTTTTGTTATTTATTACTGTATAATTTTTTTATAAAATTCTTTTTCAATTTTAATGATGTTAAATAATTTCATCTTTTCTTTTTATTGTTGAAATGATTTTTATACTTTTGAGACTTTCTTTCCTCTAAAGCTTCTCTTGCTAATTCATTATCATACTTCCTTATATCATTAACTCTTTTAAGAATTATTTTATAAATTATGGATATTCAATTCTTTGTAATGGATCATTTTTATAATTTTCCTATTCCTTCTTTCCTTTATATATTGTCTTATGAAATAAAAAAAATTTTGGTACATTTGCAATTTTTAATGTATTATCACTTCTTATTGATTTTAATTAGTCTGAAACTTCTTCAAAATCTAATATGACCTCATTGAAAAAATTAAATAACTGAAGTGGAATTGGGCTGGATATTTTGCTAGAAGATGAACAATTGAAATTTTAAACTGGATTCGAAGATATTGTAAAAGTCCCAGAAAGAGACCACATATGAGATGGCTGGAATAAGAAAATGTGCAGGGGTGATGTGGATAAGCTAAAGATTGGAGATGGATTGAACTTGGAGAGAGCTTTATCCTGCAGTGGATTGATAATGGTTGATGATGATGATGAATGACTTTCAATCTCTTATTTAAAATCATTCAAATGTTTCTAAATATTAAGATTATTAATTGTATAATATATTTTTAATAGTTTTCATCCCTCCAAATTTTATTTAATATGTATCATACATCTCATTAATTGCTAACTATTTTTTGTGTTGAATGTCTAAAGAATATTACATTTTTAAATCACGTTTTCCGTTATTCAATAAATAATGTAAGTCTGATACACCTTTATGTTCATGATCTCACTTGTATTTCTATTTAACATTTTTCTCAAAGAAAAAAAATCATAATATTTAGTTTGTCTTTGTATATGAATTCCACAAATCTGTTTCTTCTTTCATTTTTATCATCATATCTAAATTTATCTATAGCAGTTTTATCTTTCAACCATTTACCAAATCTAGCACTAAAGCTTCCCATAATAAAGCATTTTTTATATCCATATATAAATCCTCTACTTCTTCATCACAATTAGAACTTGTTATATATAAAAAAAACATGAGACTAAAATAATTGTTATTTAACAAAGTAAGTAACATTCCACATTTAAAGTTCCTTACACTTATTAAGCTAATTATCTGGAATTCCAGAACTGTAATTCTGAACTCAAGCCAATTTTGCTTTTACAATATATGGCTGTGAAGTATATATATATATATGTTGATATGAAGATTTTCAAGGGTTGCATATATAAAAGACATTTTGCGGGTTCATCCATATTAAAAAATTTAAATATTGATATACCGACATTTTAACTTGATCACACAAGTCATCCACTGGGTGATAAAAAAAATGGATGACTTGTGTGATCAATTCAAAACGTTGGTATATCAATATTTAAATTTTTTAACACAGATGAACCCACAAAATATGTCTTTTATATATATGTATCAGTGTTACAATACTCATATTTTGAGTACAAACAGAAAAAAATATAATGTTTTGCCAGTGTAACATTCTTTAGCCAAAGGTAAGCATTGCCTGTGATATTGAAGCTAGCACATTGCACAGTTGTTTATTATCAGATCTATATTATCTATACAAGCACTGTTTTGTATTTAAGGTCTTAAATAGTTTTTAATTTTAGACTAATGGCTTGTTAAAGTGAGTTATATGTAGCTTGTAGATGTGAAATATGCAAGAATTCCAGGTTTAGATTCAAAGTTTACATGTATGAAGATTACATTATCTTGTTGGATTAATGCAATGGAAGAATGATGAAACTGGAGTTCAGGATCTATGAGTTGTGAATGAGATAGCACTGTTCTATAGTATTTCAGAAAGTATATTATAAATGCCAATCTAATAATAAATGAAAGAAATTAAAATGTATTTTTCATTCTCAAAATGTACTCTTTTATTGCTAAATATTCTCTTACTCTGTAACAGATAATTGTTTTATTGATTTTTCTAAATTACTAAAATAAAATAAAAAAAGTAATTACTTTTCCATCAACTGTTTTTTTTCTTTTTAAAAAAAACGAGTTGAAATTAACTTTAAAGCCATTATTAATTATTTTATTTAAAATGTTTTTTTTTCAAAAATAATCATATATATAAATAAATTCAGGATATTAAATTTTCAATATTATTTTAATTAGATAAATTTTACATAATTACGCCAATAATGTACTGTAAATCAGATTGTTAAATTAGAATAAATCTGTGTAGATCATACGAATCAGTGAAAATATGGCTAATGACTTATTCTTTCTCCAAGTTACCTGAAATGACATCTTTGAATCAATCTTTGAGCTACATAGTACTATAGTCTAGCTAAATAATCACTCTGAAAATTTAAAGGCGCTAGCTGCTAGATCATCGGTTATGACATTAAATGTATTAGTATGTTTGTATTTAACTCATGATGGAACAATGTGCTAGCGTTAAATATTGTTTTAAACCGGATAAAAGTTCTACTGAAACATTGGAAATAATTCAAAGTATGGCAGAAAATCCCCGAGTTGCAAGTGTGTTTTTGAATAGTTAAAAAGGTTTTGTGTTAAGAGGGAAAGCAGTGAAGATAATACACTAAAGTATGAAACACATACAGTTTATAAACTTAAATTTTTTTATGGAAAATAACTAAACTATGTCATTATTAAATGCATATATTAATTTAAAAAAAAAGCTTCAAGCGGTTTGAAGAAAGAGAACCAGTCACTGTTTTACTGGCTCACACTAATTTAGGAACCAATATATAAGTATAAGTATAAGAGATTTGAACTCAGATTTTCAAGCACCCTTCAACTATCCATACTATCTCATACAACTGATACACATGACCACGCACATGTAGAAAAGATAAATAATTACCAATATACATATTTCATGCTAAACCATCACTCATCAGTTGGTCCAGATTATCATCTCCCACACACTTATATAATCAGTGCTCAGTTTATATTAAGATAGCAAATCTTCATACTTTAATGGATAGGCTTCAATCTACTCTAACCTCCAACTTTTCAGTCATTCATATCATTGAAAATCTGAAGATGAAAACCCAAATCCCATGCTGATGCTAATATTATTGCCATGCCCATGTATATTGGTGATTATTTATTTTTTCTACATGTGTGGGCATATGTATTAGTTGTATATAATAGAGTGGATAGTTGAAGGATGCTTGAAAATCTGAGTTCAAATCCCTATACTTATCATTAAGCTCCAGGTTTGTGAAGAGTGCCTGGTTTTCAAATATTTGAACCAATATATAATATTATAATTCGATGTCTGTATTTCTTCAAATATATTTATACTTAATCTTATAATTGAATATTTATAAATACCCTAATTAGATATATGTAAAATATAACTTTAAAAATTTTATCCACTTAGGAGCTCTTTCGTCTATCCTCGTAGTCTTTGTCAATTAATATTTTGAAAGGCTAACCTTCCCACAATTCCGTCATCTTAACGTTTGCTGCCTATTTTTTAATTAAGAGTTGTTCATATTTGTATATCAGCATAGCTTCCTTTATTTTCTTTTTATTGTTATCTTTTTCAATTTGCAATATTTTTGCATTATTAAAATTGAAGTCAAAACCATAAATACATGACTTATTATGGTCGTAAAAAACAGATGCTGAAATATTATTATCTTTTTTACAATTTTGTTTCAATTTCTGAACACATTTTAATAACAGCAAATGCTTTTTAGTTCTTTTTTTACATATATCTAATTACTATATTTATAAATATTCAATTATAAGATTATATATATATATATATATATTTATATATATATATATATATATATATATATATATATATATATATATATATATATATATATAGTGAATTAGAACATCTGTTATTTTTATGACCAAATATTTGAATCTGTGTGGAACTTAAAATATTTGATCTAAATTTATAAAAATAAACTATCCAGTTATGCCAGTCAATGGATATGTAATAATTCTTCACTGGAAAACAAAACAAATATTAAGATTAAACTGTTACTAGCTAAACTGTGACTGCCATACAAGTATATATTTGTCAGTAGAGAGATGTTAGAGAAGCATTTACCTTGACATGAGCTATTTAACTACAAGGGTTTTATATTATTCTATAGTATTTGTAATTAAAAGAAACAAACAACTCCAAATAATTCTCTGTATGTTTATTAAGAATCAAGAATAAAATAGATTAATCCTATTCTTACCTCTTGTGAAACATAGAGTATATTTATTTATAATTTAAGGGAGAATAACTTGTTGCTCTTACTTCTATAAACTTACTTTTGCAACTTTGCAAAAGTAAATAATCATCTTGAAGCATCAAAAATATGAAGATCTATATAGTAAAATCATAATTATATACACTTTTACTATCATCAGGAATCTAAATTTTAATATTTTTCATAAAAATAAAAAATATAATTGTACTTTTTTTTCGGATCAGGAATCAAATAGAAATAAAGAAGTCAAGCATCGGTGGCCTAGTGGTTAGCAATAGCTGCCTTTCAAACAGCTGGCCCGGGGTTCGCTTCCCGGTCAACTCATTTGACATATGAAAAAAAAAGAAATAAAGAATATAATTATTTTCTGATCAATAATTGAAAATATATTAAACAGATATTTAATTTCAATAGAATGCATCTAAAGAATTGTAATATTGATTACTATTATAGGGAATATGTGCTAGAGGATAGAATTTATTGGTGAGTTATAATTAAATAAGATAAGGAAATCTTTATGAAAGAAACGTTTATTGTGGAAATTAAAAAGAAAGCATTTAAATGTTAAATAAATAAACTTAAGGATACCCACATAACATCTGTATTTATGTTTGCGTTTTATTTTTGATTTGTACATTCATTACAAAACTTGCAATTAATTCAATGCAAAACTCGTATTTAACTCTTTGTATTTTGTCGTTTTTGTTTTGGTTTTTGAATGTCATTCTATAGAATTATTTTATAATTAACGTGAATTTGAACCTAGACATTTAAACTCCTAACAGTCCTCCACTCTATCGAATGTAACCATACACATGACCACATACAAGTGACAAAAAACCCTCCAATATATGTATTTCATGCTGATCAGGCACTCATAAGTTAATCCATATTTATATAATCAAGACTCAGTTTAAATTAAAATTGCAAATTTACATACTTTAATGGATCAAGTGTCAATTCTCTCCACTCTCCAACTCTTCCACCATTTATATCACTGAAAATCTGATGATGGAATGCTCATAGCTCTTGAAGATGCCAATATTATAGTCATATCCATGTTTTCCTTAAATCAATCTGACCCCTCATATGTAGGATCTTAATATGTCCATTTAAATACCCAGATCTTAATATGTCCTTTTAAATACCCAGAAGAGGGATAGGCAGAATGCTGACTGAATATGTAATATTGAAATACAAGTATAATATACTAAACCTAGATGTAATTAACAAGAATTTGAACCCAAATCTTCAAGCTCTCTACAATCATCCACTCTATCCAATATAACTGATAACATGACCACATACATGTGAAATTGATAAATGATCTCCAATTTCTGTATTTAAAGCTGAACCAGTACTCATCAGTTGGTCTTGGTCATCACCTCTATACACATATATAATCAGTGCACAGAGAAAATCTACACACTTTAATGGACAGGTTTCAATTCTCTCCAATTTTCAACTCTTCATCCATCCTCTCCACTCTCCAGCTCTTCATCTATTAAAGTGTGTATATTTTCTATCTTAATATAAACAGAACCCTAATTATATATATATATATATATATTGTAACGGGCACGGGATGATCGAAGGCGACACTTCCCTTTTATGAGTGCATAATAGGGAATTCTAATGATTCAAGATCATCCACTTTCCGCTACCTCAAGCAGAGAGAACATACAGACATACACAAATCTATATACGTATTTGACCGAATCTGTATGCTATACGGATATAGCACCAGATTATTTTTCCTGACCAACCGTCTCTCGACTGCTGTAAGGTCTGACAGAGTTACAGCGCTTGGATGATTTATAAATTTAACGGGATCAAATATTGCACCACCAACTTCCACATGTTAATTAAATAATAGAAAAAAATGAATAATGGTTTTCCCACCCTTAGACTAGACTACCCCTTTTGGAGTGGCGAAGAATGAGACAAGGCAGGTTTAAATAAAATAATAGATTTAATAGAATCAATTAATCGTAAAAGAGATATAAAAAAAACACATTAACATGAAATGAAAAACAGATTATAATCTATAGTGCTACAAGAAAAGAATACATATAAAACTATTATAAATGATGGTACATTTATAAGTCGTCAGTCTGGGTATTTATCAAAAAATTCAAGAATGTCTTTATCATTCACAAAAGGCATGTGGCCATTGTCTAATTAAACTATGTGCACATTGAAAAATATAACAAAATAGTATGTATCTTTACCTAGGTTTTAGTCTCTGAATTCATCTGACGTCTTGCTGACCGTCACGTGGATTTTTGGGATGGTCGCAGGTTAGATTTGGTTGTGTGTAGCTTCTCAGTGTTTAAAGCATCAAGGATGAGGCATCAAGGACAACGCAACTAAATGAATCCACTGGCAGGTGCTACAACAGCGGTTATTATATTTTGACAAGAACCATTAGTACAGTAAGTCCGGAACGACCAGCGATCACGATGGCCTTAGCCAGCCATTCTAGATGAGGCACCGATGTTGAAAGTCATATCTGTTAACTATATTGGTTGATTATCGGAGCTGTCTTTTACCACCCTCTCAACACAAAGTCTCTAGCTCTAATCTCTACTGAAAAAACTTTTTTTTTGAATTAAAAAATTCCACCAGCCTTTGTCCTTCCGATCCTTTGTTTTCACTTTCATTCACACCTTTCTTACAATGCCTTAGGGCATATGTAAATTTGTTTTACCCAATCTAGTAGCACTATGTACATTTATTTTTTTCAATATTTTAATTTAATTACACAGATTTTATTACATTTTTCTCTCTTTTTTTTATTTAAGTTTAGACAAGCATTTATTATTGCTGTCTATATTCTGCTTCAAATACACTCCATACACGCATTTCATTTGTCGTCAAATGTGTACTTTAAAACCCAGACCCTTATCTTTTGATTATGTTTTTAACTTTCTATGTTTTGCGCGCTATTTAAGGTTTTTTTTAAATTTTACTTTCTTTCAAAATCAGATTTTAACTTGCATTTGATTTATATTTCTTTATCACTTTATTTTTTAACATACACTTTCAATATTTCTAATTTCATATTTTAATTTCACCAAAATCCAAACTTTGGAGGGCAAAAGATAAGAATCTTTTTGATTCTACTTCCCTCTCTTTTTTAATTAATTGAAACATTTCTTTGTTCTGTAAATTTTCTAAGCTCGCTCTTTTTTCTTTTTTATTTATTTTATCAAACATGATATTTAATATTCTGTGAATGTTTAATATTTATATATGTGACCACAGTATGTGCGATCATCACATTACACCGTTCCCCTCCTTTAAAATTTTTTTTTGTAAAAAAAAAATTTTTAAATTTATGCATCGAAAGCTAGATGCTCCCAACTACTGTTCAAACCTTCTTATATTTATGCATTCCTAATATGATTTAGTGATGAGGTTAATCTCTAGAGAGGTGACCTGGTAAATTACATTCTTTTTCCTTGATGACCCAACCAGCATTGCCAAACCAATTTAATCTTGCCATTAGCATTACATCCATTTTATTTCTGCCTAATACTCGTATATACAGGTTCGAATCCACAGGATATCTCTGTGACCCGATTAAACCTGTTCATACATCACATCCTGCAAATGATAAACCCCTAAGTGTCAACTATGGACACTATTACCAAGGTGGGTTGGGAGGCTGGCATCTTTTTGTCCAGCTCATCCATGAGCTCAGTTTATTTTCTGATAGCTCTTAATTTATACAAGGGGTTCTTTTCCCCATAGATTGGTCTCTAAACCATTGACTCACGATATCTGTCCAATATCTAACTGGAAATCTTAATCCAGTGAGTCATTATGAGAATGGGATCTCTGTCCCTGTGTTCTCTGTATTATAAGATTTGGCACACTGCAGAACATACATGAATGAATAATGAAGAAGGCATAACCAACTACTGTTCAGACCCATCTACCAATATCTAAACCTACATGCCTTCAGCCTCGATCTATGACCTCACACTAATATTTATCTTATGCTTTCTTATTTTATCATAATGTCCTTCATCCCTTTTTCCACTTATCGGCTCATCATTTATTTTATTTTATCAGGATCCATATTACAGTCTGTTCTCCATGACTCGTGGTCCATTTCCATTTCCAATTTTGTTATCATTAAATCTTTCCTTTATTTGTGACTGCCCTTAAGTTTTATCTGGTGGTTGTCTTCCTCTATTGACATCACCTCTGCTTCCTCTGGGATGCAGATTCCATTCAGTCTTACATCTAGATCGTTTATCTTCCTGCCCTCTTGGATTCCACTCTGTCAAATCTCTTCTGTTTTCTTTCCATCATCCTTTACTAGGATCCCAACCATTTTTAATTTCAGGTCGTTCCTTTGGAGGTGGTCTACATGCATATCCCTTGTCTGTATCTTCTCCAGTGGCTCTTGACTCAATGCATTCTATCCAGGTATATGCGCTGTTACCAGCTGCCTTACTTATCCTCTTTTCAACTTTTGTATTTAACCCTGCTACTACCTTTGCCACCTGACTTAAATTCTTCTGTATGCTCATCATCATCATTCTATGATCCTCCACTCTAACTACTTCCATCTCTTCATCTAACTGTCTTATTTGCCTTTCTGGTCATCCTATATCCTTTTCCCAATGAAATTCTGCTGACTCTCTACCTCTATCCTCAACTATTTCTGATTCCTCATATGCACATGGCCCCATACTCCTTTGTTCATCACTCTTAATCTCTTGGTGAAATCCATCCCATATGTCATTAGCCTTTGATAGCAGGATGACCTCATTTCTTATTTCTTCCCTGACTTTAGCCCATCTTTTCTGGCAGTCTATCTCTACCTTTACCATCAATTCTTCTATCCTTCTCTCTTGTCTGTCCATGAGTTCTTTCATGAATTGCTCTTGCTCCGTCCTCATTTGCTTTAACATATCCATGATATTACTATAGGCCATTGTATCCTTTACTTTCATCTCCTCTCCATTCCCTTCTTTTACTTGCCTTTCTTGAAGTTCCATTTTGGCTTTAGCCCTTGTTCGCATAAATATGATTTTTTATTTAACTTTCTTTCTATCTGGACTGATTATTCCTATTATTGACCTCTTTTAACTAGACTTGTACCCAACTTCTTTCGACTGACTTTATGTTTTTTCACTTTGATTAACCTTTAATTTCTTAGTTGTCTATCGATCAGCATTCAGATCGCTAGCCAACCCAAACATCCGTAGTCTGGTTCATCTTCTTATTCGCCTGCCTTAGATTCGCCCGACTGCCTATCCACCTTGATGATTGTCCTCTATTTTCCCTCTTCATCTACCTCTGACCCCTATACTTCAATTAAATGATGCACTTATATATTCTTTTAAATTTAACTTACTTAAATACTATGCTTGTTCTTCTGTTAACGATATGCATTATAAATTCGTTTTATTTGACTGTGTCTCCAACATTACCCTTCCGATATATATATTTTTCTACTCCTACGTTTACAAAATTCGGCCACTTAAGGTTACTGCTGTTTTGAACAAGATCATACATATATATATATATATATATACTTCTCTTAACTAAAATATGCGACAATACTTATAGTTTCTTCAATTTAAATTATACACGCGAATTCCTTTTATCATTAAAATATTTTATTTTCCGCTTAACTGGGACCGTTATTATTTATTCACACATATATATTTCTTCATTTAACTGAGTTTCGAATATTTTAATCATTTAACCTTTATAACTACAACATTACTGAAACTGTTTCACTATTTCTAACTTAACTATTTTATGTTTTCGTTAATTAATTACATCCAGATAATCTATATCCGATCGCTATAATTATAGCTGAATACATTTTATTATACGATTATGAAACCACACACACATTTATCTATTCTTTAACTTTACTGGGCTATGTGGCTACTATATTTTTTTTATTATTATTTATCATAAACTTTCATGAAACTTTGTGTTATTCTCTTTCTTTAAAAACGATTTATATTACATTACAGCAATCATTTGATATAATTAGTTATTTGTTCATTACAACTTGTCTAAATATTCTTGTCTCATATTATCCCTCACTACGCATTTCAAAACTTTCAAAATATAACAAAAAAAATTCCCCCCTCTTTCTATTCTTTGCACACATTTGACGTGAAACGCTCGTATAGAGTATCATAAAATAAAACTTATCCTTTTCATCTTCGCTTCTAGCCACTTTAACTTACAACGCTAATTTTATATGTTTGAAACACATATATCAAAACAATTTTTATTTTAGAAAATATTTATGTTATCTTATAAAATTATTTAACACGTGATCATTAATTGCGCAGCAATAGATATCCCAGACTGGGCCCCCAAAATATGTAATGGGCATGGGACGATCGAAGGCTACACTTTCCTTTTATGAGTGCATAATGGGGAATTCTAATGATTCAAGATCATCCACTTTCCGCTACCTCAAGCAGAGAGAACATATGGACATACATGAATCTATATCCATATTTGACTGAATCTGTATGCTATACGGATATAGCACCAGATTATTTTTCCTGACCAACCGTCTCTTGACTGCTGTAAGGTCTGACAGAGTTACAGCACTTGGATGATTTATAAATTTAATGGGATCAAATACTGCACCACCAACTTCCACGTGTTAATTAAATAATCAAAAAAAATGAATAAGGGTTTTCCCACCCTTAGACTAGACTACCCCTTTTGGAGTGGCGAAGAACGAGACAAGGCAGGTTTAAATAAAATAATAGATTTAATAGATTCAATTAATCGTAAAAGAGATATAAAAAAAACATATTAACATGAAATGAAAAACAGATTATAATCTATAGTGCTACAAGAAAAAAATACATATAAAACTATTATAAATGATGGTACATTTATAAGTCGTCAGTCTGGGTATTTATCAAAAAATTCAAGAATGTCTATCATTCACAAAAGGCATGTGGCCATTGTCTAATTAAACTATGTGCACATTGAAATATATAACAAAATAGTATGTATCTTTACCTAGGTTTTAGTCTCTGAATTTATCCGACATCTTGCCGACCGTCACGTGGATATTTTCACTTCTTTAGGAGGGATGGTCGCAGGTTAGATTTGGTTGTGTGTAGCTTCTCAGTGTTTAAGGCATCAAGGACAAGGCAACTAAATGAATCCACCAGCAGGCGCTATGATGGCGGTTATTACATTTTGACAAGAACCATTAGTACAGTAAGTCCGGATCGACCAGCGATCACGGTGGCCTTAGCCAGCCATTCTAGATGAGACACCGATGTTGAAAGTCATATCTGTTAACTATATCGGTTGATTATTGGAGCTGTCTTTTACCACCCTCTCGACATGAAGTCTCTAGCTCTAATGTCTACTGAAAAACTTTTTTTTTTAATTAAAAAATTCCACCAGCCTTTGTCTTTCCGATCCTTTGTTTTCACTTTCATTCACACCTTTCTTACTATGCCTTTGGCCATATGTAAATTTGCTTTACCCAGTCTAGTAGCACTATGTACATTTATTTATTTCAATATTTTTTAATTTAATTACACAGATTTTAATACATGTTTTTCTCTCTTTTTTTTATTTAAGTTTAGACAAGCATTTATTATTGCTGTCTATATTCTGATTCAAATAAACTCCATACATGCATTTCGTTTATCGTCAAATGTGTACTTTAAAACCCAGATCCTTATCTTTTGATTATGTTTAACTTTCTATGTTTTGCGTGCTATTTAAGGTTTTTTTTAAACTTTACTTTCTTTCAAAATCAGATTTTAACTTGCATTTGATTTATATTTCTTTATCACTTTATTTTTTAACATACACTTCCAATATTTCTAATTTCATATTTTAATTTCACCAAAATCCGAACTTTGGAGGGCAAAAGATAAGAATCTTTTTGATTCTACTTCCCTCTCTTTTTTAATTAATTGAAACATTTCTTTGTTCTGTAAATTTTCTAAGCTCGCTCTTTTTTCTTTTTTCTTTATTTTATCAAACATGATATTTAATATTCTGTGAATGTTTAATATTTATATATGTGACCGCAGTATGTGCAATCATCACAATATATATATATTGTGCCCTTTTCTATAGGTCAGTAATAATTCATAACAGTCAATTACTAAAAAATTTTAAATTTAAAATATGTTCTTTTGATACATTAATTATATTAAGTCGATTATATCTTTAAAGTACAATTTGAGGCTAAAGAGAATACGTAGTATATAAAATCATTTAAGGAATGGTTATGTAAAGCTTAAAATATTGTTGCATATGGTTGTAAAAGCTGGCCATATTAAATAACACAGCTATAAATAAGTAAAAGTATATTTAATAAATTCGATTTTAATAGTTTAAAAACTTATAGTTAATAAATGCTATGTTTAGATTTGTAATCATATTAAAATAGTCAAAATTAATATAGTATATTTTTAAAATAAACTTTGTGATGGTGAAAATTATATCTAATTCTATATTTTCTAAATTATTCTTTCAAATTTTTATAATTATTTTATATAATATAATAAGTGTATCAATTTTATTAGTCTAGGCAGAGAAATAGATTAAAAATCGTCTGTCAAAGTTGTAATCACGTGATTTTTTAATGTATAGTATTACACACACGCTGGTTTGAAATAATAACAAAGTTTAAAATATTTTAAAAGTTATATTATAGAATTGGATAGAATTATTGCCTATCATAAAAGCAAATAATAATAAATATTAAGTTAACTGTCATTATTGCATGTTTAAATGGTTTTAATAAAATAATAATTTATTTAAGAGTAATATTTTAAGTAATATTTAGGTTCATTATGTCATCATTTTTTTTTTTTCAAATATAATTCTGCTATAAATTGAAAATCTGTAAATTTGTTTTCAAGCGGGGTAAGAATTGACCAATAAGAAATAAGTATCCTTACAGATGATAAATATTGTCTGTAACTTAGAGCGGGAGATTAAAAAATGTATTGAAATGGGAGAGAGGTAAATTATAACTATCAAAAGATAGTATTTTTAAAATCTTTTATTTAGTCAATTTTTTTAGTACTTTCTTATAACTTTATCTGAAAAAAAAAAACTAATTGATAATTTTAAAAAATATTTTTTGCAAGAGAAAGTATAAACTAAAAATATTTGAATAATTTTGTTTAATATGAATTTCTAAATTTTAAAGTACTTACCAGTCATATTTTATCTAAAAGTTTAACCTAAACTACGCAATAAAAAATGGATATACTACAAAATAAAATGGATAGAAATTGTACTGCTGAAAAAATATTTGAAATATTTATTGATACAGTTTTATTAATATTTAACCGAAGAACTGTTTTGGTACATAAAAAACCACAGCTCGGACATTATACGGAATCTAATGAAAAAAATTAGAAACGCATTATTATGCATAAGTTTATTCAAGATTTATTTTTAAATGGTAATAAGATAATTATATATTGCATGAAGTATTTTATATAATATGAGATTCAAATGAGTAAAATGTTATATCCTTTCTAAAGGTAACATTTTAAAAAATATTTTCGAGTGCAGAACTAAATAAAAACCCCAGGAAAATATGTTACAGAAGCATTTTGTATTAAAATATCCGTTCTTCGAATTATTTAAAATGTACTTGGAAAAAATTTGTTCAAAAGTATTTGAAGTTTTTATTTTAAAAGAGATGTATAAAAATACCAAGTGAGAGTTTAAATGTATCAAGAAGAAAACAGAGATAAAAGTGAACACATAGATGAATGAAAAATGGATCCATGGAAATATAAATGGTACTTAAAAGTTTATCGAGTATTTTAAAATTAAATTAGATGGATTGATGCATCGGATACGCAGAGAATATTGGTAGAAAAGATTAAGAAGCTTCACGGGATTAATCAATATTATCGTCCTAAAAATACTAAAACCAAGGATTATTTTCTAAATTTTAATAAATGGATTAATAATTATTTTGTTTTAAACTTTAATGCGCTTAGAGGAGAACATTTTTTAAAAACTCTAGAGAAAATAATAAGCATTTTGGACTTATCAGTACTATCGTCAAAAAAATATGTAACTATAGTTTTGATTCTTTTTATTTTGTTAACCTAGTTTAAATCTAAATTTTTATATAAGATTAGGAAAAACATAAAAACATTAACTTGTTAATATTAAAATTTTATAATATAACAATCTAATAAATTAGCTAAAAAATATTTTAATATAAAGTGTATGGGTATGATTTTTTTTTTATCTGCAATGCTCAAGTGGACAAAGGAAGCCTACTGAACACGATGACTAGATAAAGGTTATTGGTAATAATAATAACTATTAATAATTTTATAATGTATATTTTTGTTTTCTTTAGATTATCCATAAATTGGAAGAATGAAGTGTAAAAGTGTTTTTTTTTAAATTATATGTAACGCATTTTATACAACATTTTAAAAAAACATTATGAGATAGGATTGATTTGGAAATATGCATACGACAATTTTTTTTTTATTAGTGATATAATCCAACATAACAAATAATTATGTGATTCTTTTAAAGTTTTATGATATGGGATATTCAAATATTGTCTAAGTAAATCGTATTGATTAAACATACAGAGCAATGAAGTAAACAGACTTTTCTTATGGGATAGTAAGATTGTTTAACTATTAATGAATTTTATTTATTGTTTTGTAAATGCAGACAGTTATTTATCGATGTAAGATGTAGAAAAATCTTGAGAAATAATGTTGAGATAGTGGCTTGGAAGTAATATAGTTGGCAGGAAACCAAGATGATGTATATTTAAAAAATAGGATGTTATAAGGAATGGAAATAATATTTAGTCTTTATGTGGTTATCAGCATAGTTAACATAGCCCTATGACTGATACATATTTTATTGGACAGTGTTTATATTACTTTAAATATTTGATGTTCTAATAAAGCTGAAGAAATAGCTTTAACATCATCCCTGTACTAGAGGATATTAGGCAGATAAATGTTCTACCTCTTCGCACTGTGCCATGATTTTGAGATATGTTAAGTATAATACTCTAGCTTTCTTCCTTAATCCTATGCATCTGTTTTCGCTATCTTTATTTCATGTAACTGCATCGTTTAGTAAGATATTTTAAGAGAAATGATAAATAATTTAGAACTAAGGTTGTGATATCATTTTTTGTATAAGGTTAGTTTAGTTGCTTATAAGGAACAGAATATTATAACTTAAATTTGAAGGTCCAAAGTATCCTAGGGAAAGAAAAGAATCATCAAATATATTTTGAATTTTATTTCGGAAATGAAATATAAAATTTTTAAAATAAGGTATCTAAACAAAGATATTTTTAAAGTGATAATAATTTTAAATGCTTTAGTATTATTTTTTTTAAGAGAAAATAAGTATTGCATTTTTTTTTTTAAAATACAATAGTACAAAGTAGATTATGTAAACAATATGCATAGTATATTTTGTTTATTAATTAGCAGAAATCTATTAATGATTAAACTTATATCATACTAAAGTAAGGCTTAAAGAAGAATATATTATGATTAGTAAACATTGTGTGATAAATATTTAAAATCTAGTACTTAATTTTGGATAATATTTTGTGCAACATCTTTGACTTTGCAAGATGAAATTTTTATATTTTGAGAAGTCCATACTCATTATAAAATTTTGTTTTCCTGCGGAATGTTTTTCTAAGTATGAATTTTCTAAAATAAGATAGTTTAATAATATTAGAGATAAAATGCTGTTGCTAATAAAGTAGAGAAATTTATTTGTAATAAGTTAACAATAATGAGAAATCAAATAGTAACATTTTTTAATTTTGTCCCAAATCTAAATAAAATATAATTGAAATATAAATTATTTTTTTATAACCAGGTAGATCAAACTGTAAAATAAAGAGGGTTAAGGATATCCACTGTAAATAATGTAAATAAATTGTTTAGTTACTTATTGTTAGTAATAAACTTTGTTAAATTTTGTTATTTAAAAAATTTTGTGTCAGAGTTATTTATTTCTCCACATCACTGCATGAAAACACGATATATGCATAAAACAAATATATAGTTTTGCACAAAAGATAAATAAAGAATTATTTTAAGAATTTTAAATATTTTATTGGTATTCATTATAATTAAATAATCATAATCTTACATTATTTATTGGTCATAAATCAGTTATCACAATATTATATTAAATTATATGCTATTAGTTGCCACACATATTTTGTTTGTCAGATTATTAAAATGCTACCACGTATTTATTATATCATTACATGAAGAATATTATTATTGTTATTTATTATTATTAGTTTAAGTGTAGTAGGTTATGACATAAAATCCCTTCTCATATTTTACTACCGTATTTTTATTAACTTAGAATAAACTTTATGAACCTGAGATTATTTTATTGAGCTAGATTATTATTAAATAGAAGATTAAAATTTAATTATTATTTTAATCTTTGTGAGTAGAAGTTATAAAAGTCGTAAGAATACTATGAGTTTGTTATTTGAAATAGTAATAAGGGGGGATATTGTTCTTATGCCATTGAGGTAGTATCCTGTAGGATATTGGCTCAATGTAATCTATCTTGTCAACTGTATTTTCACTTCAAGTCTCATGCAAAAATTAAATATTTATTTAATTTTATTTTTATAAACTGAACTTTATTCGTATTGTAAATTTGAGCTAGTGAAACCTTTTTAATTTTAGTACGGAATATTTTAGTTATTAATTATTAACTGCGATAGAACCCGTTTTATTTTATATCTTATATTATCCGGAAGTGAAGGCGCATAAATACAAGGTCAGAATATATATATTATTTATATATAGTCAAAATAAGAGTCATAGATCACATGACCCTATTCTCTTAAGCTTTTAAATTATAAAAAGAATGAGGATTGCCAATTCCTCAACAAGTTTTGTGTTAAATGCTTAGCCAGATAAAGCATTTAAAATATCTCCATCAAGAACCTCCCCCCAAACCCCTGACCATGGTTTCATGCTTTGGCACTCCTCAGAGAGGTGCCAGGGTAGGTTCAGACACTAGATCTAAAAGTACCAACCCAAAGCCAGCATTTTACTAAAAATTATCTATTGAGTGGAAAATCTGAAATTTTCAGACACCTACATGTCTACAAATCCAGATATTCAATTCAAATAGCTATATGGGGCTGATAAATCTTCACCCATACAATATATTAGTAGTCTTAGCAATATAACATTGCATAAGACTTAAGGCAGAGACTATAAATAGTCAAAATAAGAGTCATGGTTCACACGACCCTATTCTCTTAAGCTTTTAAATTATAAAAACATATGGGAGATGATGATTTGGACCAACTGATAAGTGCTGGATCAGCATGAAATACATATATTGGAGATCATTTTCTTGTTCACATGTATGCAGATATGTGCATTAGTTATATTGGATATAGTCAATGACTGTAGAGAGATTGAAAGTGTGGGTTCACATTAATTACATCTAGGTTAAATATATACATTATATACTTGTATTTCAATATTAGAATTATTTTATGAAAATTAAAAAAAAAATACATAATTTTCTTTAGCTATAACAAACTTTGAATGATCAAAATAAGCTTGTGTGAGTCTTGCCACCTATGTTTGACTAAGTTGGCAGCCATCTACCTCAACTCTGCAAAGAATTTTAATTCAAAGGCCCTTAGAACACCAGCCATCCAACAAATCTCATCTTTATTGGTTAAGGTAAGGGTTTTTAATTAATATAGTTCTGATGGATGTCGGAAATTTAGCCCACAATCCGAAATATGGGATATGTTTAAAACCTCTTGATATCACAATTAACTGTGGTAAAATCGCAATAAAAAATAAAAAAAGATCTCCCAGAATAAATGATAAACCTAAAAGAATTAGCTCCGTTAATTCGAAGCCAAAAAAGCGTCAAGCATTATATAAACTAAAAATATCAAAAAAATGCAACAGACATCTTAAAAAAAAAAAAATTATTTAGAAACGTCATAAAGGGTCTAGAACCTAACAAAGAAACAGTAAACCTGCCAAAAGATCAGGGTAAAGTTGATACTTCTCATACAATGCTTAATTACAATGATAATAATCATGACTATATTTATTCCTGAGATCTAATAAAAAATAAAAATTTAAATGAATCTGATAATTGCAATAGAGTTAAAACAACAAAATCTGAAGTCACAGAGTACTCCGTGAAGTTGAACATTCACCAGAGCCTGAAGGGTAACATAGACCTAGGCATAAGATATGACTTAAACAACAGTGTGGAAAACTCACAGAGTTCCCAACGTAACCATTAATACTAAGAAATTTCATTCACATAGCATGCCTAAATACCGGAATACTAACCTTAGGCTGCTGAAAATACTGAAAGCCAACAATGTTTCTAGCATAGGCCCTATCATTCCTGAAGCACATGCAAATGTTTCAAATGTTAACGTAATTGCCAAGGCGGTGGAATATACTTTAGACAACAGCGTAACATCCAATAAAAACTCTGAAAGTTGCATTCAAGTTGAAAAAATATCACAAACTCACTTCAAAATGAACTCTCAAATCATAAAAGGAAATAAACCTTCTAGCACTAATAACCAAAATTCGGCCTCCGATAATTCAAGTGCTATAGAAAAATATGGAAAGCAAAAAAGCGCAATGACATCCGATGATGCAAACAAAAATGAAGACAGCATAAATACAGCAGAAGATTTATGTAATCTTTGTGAAACCAATTGTACACACAAGATGCTAATTAAGGAACATGAGACCAAGCATAATACAACAGCTAACCTCAATGTCACAAATATTATTGATAATAAACATAAAAATTATTCTTACCAGCCTCAGCTAATACTGGAAAGCCATGTCATTAGCAATTCTAAAACCAATGAAATATCTACGGAAATAAATGATAAAAATAATATTTATTTTAACTGTAATAGTAATAATAAACAAAATTCACATCATAATATACCTAAAATAAAGACCTCCAAACAAACAATCTCAAAAATGAACTACGAGTTTTCAGACGACAGTGAATAACGACGAATGCTGTTCAACAGGCTACACTTCAACTGGCGCGTCACTCACAGCGGATAAACAAGGTACTAAAGAAAAATTTTTTAATATGGATGTAATCCATTGGCCTGAACCAGCACATAAATTAAATAATAAAGGCACCAAAACAAAAAAATGCACAGAAACAAATAGCTGCAGCACATATATTAATGAGAATACTACACTAATATCTGAAGATTCAACAAAAAATAATGCAATAGCATCACTTCCCATATCGATGCATTCAACTAGGAATAAACATGAGACTCAACCAAAAATTAACCCCACGAACAATTTACCATCTGAAAACAGCTAACTAATTCAAACTCACCCAAAACTGATACTATAAATAAATATAGTTCTGAAACAATACACATGCATAATACAATACCGGAACCCGTATTTAAAACATACCAATACAATTAGTTCTCACTGGTGTTCAAAATACTTCCTTACAAAGCATGCCACTTTATATAGATGAATTCCCAACTCTTCCCTCTTACTCTCAGTATCTAAACTACCAGAGAGAAGAAGATCAAAATAAAATTTTCCATACCGGTCATAAGGGAAACTATTCAACAATTAAGCAGACAAACCCAACACTAGATTTGACACAGAGTGATTTAAATTACCTTCCTCACATAATACCTATTTCAAAAAACTGTAATACAATGGCTAACAATTCATCTAGGAGCCACATATCATATGCTAAGATAGCAAAAGTTGGTACTACAAGTCCATCTAAGTCTATACAAAATACCAACAACTTAAAAACTAATTTATACAATGAAACCTGCTCCATACCCGGAACAGCAAGTAAAATTAATCACGACCTTACCATGTTAGATAAACTAAAACTAAAAAATCTACAACAGGAAAATCAAACCTTCTTGGGGTTTGAGACCGATGAATTCTCCATAAATGACTTCACTGAGAAACAATACCAAGGCCTCTGTGTTGACTTCAACCAAACAATACCTTCAACCCTCCTCAAATCCTTAGTAAACTACCACAATGATAAAAGTGTTGTTCTGGCAGTGACAGAACCAAATTGCTCACTCCATAAATTCCCCATTACAGCACTATCCGAATTGATAAAACAATACAAATTAACAGAGGGCATACACCGGATCCTCACTCACCCAAATGACAGATACATTGCTGTCGAATTTGCCACTTGGGCCTTCTGAAATGAAATTTAAATCCAATTTCAAAAAACTAGACAAGAAATTCCTTACATATGTTGACACAAACAGACCTGCTACCCTTATCAGAACCCTCAAGAATTGTATCATGGGCCTTGACAATAATCTCCTCCAAGAAATCCTTTTACCTTACAGGAAAATCCAGAATTTCTCATATCTGCCAGTAGACAAGACTTTCAAGTCCATCCTATCCAACACTCATCATTTCAAATTCAACTAAGAAAAGGCCTAGGGCCCACCGACATACCAACTACCATTAGAGCAAAAGGTTGTCCAATGATACTTTCTTTCATTGTCGTCAGGCCGCAATGTTTTCATTGCAGCCTGATGACCGACTGCAATGTTTTCATTGCAGCCAAAGAAGACATCTCATAAAAGAATGCCCAGCAAAAATATGCACCTCTTGTGGTCAAAAGGAAAATAAGTTTTACAAATGTAAAGCACCTCATAGACTCACACCAGATGATGTCACACATAATAAAATGTCAACCACAAACACTCCAGGCCTGCATACTGCTGAAGCTAAAGTCAAAAACTACAGTAGAGTAACCAACACCAGAGACCTTATGAATCCTACTAAACTCAAGGGAAAATCATCCAATGACAGCAAACAGATACAAATAGCATATCAAAACCCAAATGGCACCAAGCCCAGAGATAACTTACAGAAACCAGACAATTTACCAAAAAGCTCAAAATAAAAAGAACCAAATAACGCCTCTAGACACAAAAATCTAACAATCTCTTCTGACGATACAGATGATGCACCTCTCAGCATAGACCATCAAGAACATAACAATGCACTCGGAACTCCAAGATCTCTAAGATCAAAACCAGCAGTTTCTAACACTAAATCTATAATGGACGCATCGAAACTATCAATACCCTGTATGAATTCATCCCATATGAAAGCTCCCACACCTACAAAAAATAGATCTTCACCACCCATCTTGGACTATGACTCAGACATGGATTTCAACCTACCCCCTAATGCTAATAATAAACAAAAATCTTCCAAACTTTCAAAGGCCTACTCTGAAGAAGAGGACTCACACTTATTTCCTGCTTCTGAGCCAAACTACCTAAAGTTCTCCCTTCCCTACAGTGTAAATTCTATTCTTGGAAAAAACAAGAGGAAGGTACAAAGCACACCCAAAAAATCTCTCAGTCATGAATCACACAATGAAACTGAGCTCTTTCGAGCTGATTTCCACAGGCCATCCTTGCCAGATCAGAAATTCAGTGATCACAAGGACCATTACAACATTCAATCAAAGATTCCACTGGTGGTAAAACCATGCAGCAATAGTCTTTATGGATAGGAGCAGGTGCCAAATCATTGGTCTTAACATCAGGGGAATTAATTTTCCTGACCATTTATATGCGATTAGGCATATTTTCCATCTTACATCTCATATTTTATTCTTAGGAGAGACCAAATATCACCTAAACTCCAACCCTCACATAATTCTCGAACTTTCAAAACTGGGCTTCACTTTTCTGTCTACTAATACATCAGCTGCTGGAGGGGTAGGAATCATCATTAATAATAGGAAACCACCTTCTTCCTATAAATTGCTTTACCATGATGCCAATCTCATTGCAATCAAGATTATATACCAATCTAGTGAATTCATTACAATATACGTATACTGCCAGAACAACCCATTGACCTATTCTAGAATAATACACACCATAAATCTCATCACTGCAAACAACACAGGCCCTATAATCTTCTTGGGGGACTTCAACCTGCAATATGATGTGTTTACATGGAAATACCTTCATCTCTTAGCCAGGGGTTTCATAAATGGCAGAGGTTTCTTCCCTGCGGATGCATACTCATTCTATATGAAGAGCTCTATATCACTGATTGACCTAATGTTTTACACCTCAGAGCTGCACTATGGTTTGGAAGCCAAGCTTCAACTCGTTCCCTTCTCAGACCATCTTGCCCTGATAGCGTCTCTAGATCTGGACTCCTACACTCCCATAGACAACAATAAAACAATCAGAATTATAACTAAAGCTGCTGCCATGGAAGCTGTTTTCTCAGATGCCTACATACTCTTTGAAAAAATTAACATTCTTAACATAAATCCAGAGGAAGCCTGGTTCGCCTTCACATGCATTCTCCAAACCATAATCATACAGCACACCAAAAAACATAAAGGGTCAACAACCCTTATAGATGAGCTTGATCTTCTACACCATAGGATTAAAAATTTCTCAAGTGATGGTACTATAGACAACCTCCTATTACTTAAAACACAGTACAAGCAGAAACAAGCTGTGATTGCTGAGATAATAGCAACAAAGAATGCTAGGTTATACTTACCTGGCCAACACTGCTGGACATGTGGCTATCTCAGATGTGCTCTGGGGGCAAGGAAGAAACAAAAAACACCTTTGTCCCTCCTCGTTGGTGGTAACCATAGCTCCAGCAACCAAATGCTCATTCAAATAGAGTCATATTTCAAAAACCGCCTATCAAACTCTGTTACCTACCCCACAAATCAGTGGCATGAGACATCACAAAACAATGAACATGGTATAACAATATCAAACATCAAAAACTGCTTGGCTGCCCTACCGTCCAATGTCCATCCAGGACTACATGGCATTCCAAAGTTTATACTTACGCACCTTGAGAATTTCACAGCTCCCATAGTATTAAAACTAATTAACCATCTTGAAAACAGCAAATAAATGATCCCCAAACTTTATCCCATAGCGATGGTCCCCTTTCTTAAGAAAAACTGGGACACATCTGCTCTATCTAGCATAAGACCAATCTCCATGACCCCAATTCTGTTAAAGGTCATTGAAGGTGTGATCAAGAAGAAAATACAAGATGTTATTCTGGACAACATATCCCAGTTGCAATTCGCAAAGAAGGGCTCATCCACACTCTTTTGCAATCGAGGAGGTAAAAATTCTCTGTGATCATATCAGATCCAAGAATCTATACAAACCCATTGCCATTCAGCTAGACATCTCTGAAGCATTTGATTCAGTAGATGTCAACATCCTGCTCAATCGCCTCTCAGCACTAGACATTCCTACTCAAATCATTCAGATGGACAATCTATTAAATAACAGATTGGTCCACATTTTCCTGAATGGTTTCTTTACAGATGGTTTTATTCTTTCAAAATCCATACCCCAAGGATCTCCACTTAGCGGTCTCCTATTTATACTCTACTTAAACCCCCTTCTTAAACAGATTGAGGCAGAATTTCCAGGAATCTATATACCCCAGCTGAAGAAACACTGTAAAGCATTTGCCTACATGGAAATGTCCTTGTCACCTTACCCTCCCAAAATATCTAAAACCTCTCATCCAAATAATCAAAAAATTTTCCGAATCCTCCAAACTTTCCTTCAACCTCAACAAGTCATCGGCCTGGAAAATCAACACCAGCAAGAAGATATCATCGCCTTTCTCAGCAGACCCCCAAAACTTTTTGGGGTTTCCCATATACAAGTCACCACAAGCCATGTCGATACAAATACAGAATTCCATCATTGAAGCCGCCACCAACACAGTTAAAAACCTTGCCAAGGTTTATTTATCACTGCAAGGGAAAATCTCTCTCCTCAATATCAAGGTAATGGCCAAGATTAGCTACTATCTACCCATAATTAACATGACAAAGACTTTCAATACAAAAATCAACCGTATCTGTGCACGGCTGTTATGGAATGGTAAAACAACAGCCATAGGAATTGAATGCATGCAGCGACATAGTAAATATAATGGTATGTCATTGCATGCAACGTTTTTTTATATTACCAAATGTGCCACTCTCTGATCCACATCTTACAAAAGAAATTTCCCCAGATTGTAGTGGAACAACCAGTCATTCCATCAGACAGACCTTCACCTTCAAAGACAAGCTGGCTAAATCAGGTACTTGACTACCTTTTCGCTCACAATGGCCACTCTACCCTAGTATTCAGACAAAAAATCTCCATTTGGGATGCTCATAACCTGCTTTTTCCCACACAAAACTCTACCATTCCTTACCTCGGTGGTAACAATCAGGTGGTCACCAGGTTTTTCAAGCATCTCAAGCTGGAGCCAAGTTCCTGGACTTTCTTGTAAAAATCAACCTGAATTCACTCCAGACAAACTGGTTCCTGCACTACAGGTGATTCCTCAAGAATATAGATCCTACATGTCACAACTGCCATAGAACCTGTGAAACCTTTGATCATATGATAAATGATTGCCCAGCATATAATAAAATCAGAACTTTCATTACTTACCACTGCCACATTTCCCTGAACAAAATCTTAAATATTAAATGCTTTCTCTGAACAAAATCTTAAATATTAAATGCTGCTTTCTGTCCAGGGATTATGTCACCACATGACTCTCAACCTTTCTCACTTATGCCATCTGGATGGCCAGATGTCACAACAAGTTTACCTTTCCTCATCCCAAGCTTGAAGACACATTCATTTCCAAGCTAAAGGAATTTTGCCATAAGGACAGAATAATCTCATCCAGATTTTTATTTGACAACACGTAGAGTCTGATTAATCTGGATTAACAACACCAGTAACCACATCAGAACATTTGGTTGCCTGACTAACATGGATAACTATTATTTTTGATTTACAATTGTATCATTATTACATATGGTTTTTCAATAAAATTATTTATAAATAAAATAAGCTTGTGGTTTTAAGACCTGTAGAGGTCCCTACTATCACATTTTATATGCATGTGATTGAGGCTACAGCCTTAATGAATATTATTATATCACTATAGAAAACTTAATGTTTTGCTCTCTCTCTAAAACAAATAATCTCTGCTTTAATGGCTCAATCTTTTTTCACATTAATATTACTCTTTGGCAGTTCATTATCATACATTTTGTCTTGTATATTAGAAAAATACATGTAAAGAACACTATTGAAGTAACATCAAATGTGAATGCTGTAATTATAAATATAAGATTAATATAATGTATAACAATCAAATTACCAAAATTGATAGATCTGAATTCCAATAAAAAGCTGACTAATAAGTGATACTCTCTTCTGGATTCCAGTGCCATTTCTGAATCTTTTCATCTATTATGTAGTAACTTATTGTGGTTAGTCACCACATACATATCTTTTGAGATGCTAGAATATATCAGAATCATTGAGTTGTAATAAGACAGTGTGTTTCATATTTTAACTCATAATGGAAACATAATAACATCAAAGATGGGTAAGCTGCTACTAAGATTTTTTAAATGATTCCAACCATATATGATAGTAAATCCATGGATCACAATAATGTTTTCAAGTGATTTACAAGAATGAGGTTTGAGGATAATCTATAAAGTATGAAATACACTGTCCACATTTCATGTCATAATATAATGAAGATAGATATTCACTTGAACATTTTTATAATAAATAACATGATTATGTCACTATGTAACACATGCATAGATTAAGAGATGGAAATATAGACAGTGTTATAAATCAATCGTCTTTTTAGTAAAACACAATATACATATGTTTAAATTCAATACTCAAAAATATAACAGAATTAATGTAAATACATTTCAGTTTATAATAATAAAAAAATTACATTACATTATATCTATGTCTTTTAATTTATAAATACCTGAAATATTTAAATTAATTCCAAAATAACACAAGTTTTAGTGTTCCCTAAGCTTATTTTAAATATTCAAATAGATGGAAAATACAGTCTTAAATATCAAACCACTTTCAGTTTGTAATAAGCTAATTTTTTGAATTAAGGTATAAAGAGATATCCATTTTCACCAGGTTAAAATATGCAAGTAGTAAGAGAAACTCAAGTTCCTTGTCAGAAATCTGTTCCTATTCTCTGTTGATGCTTGCTCAAAAGAATAACATATTTTTAATTCAGTTTTCAAAGTAGTATCAGTCAAAACTTTGATCTTTTTTTTTAAAGTAATACTCTAACAGCATGGAAGCCATCTTTAGTAAATTTATAATCCAGTTGTTTTCTGGGTTATGAGAAGTACTTTTCTGACAATGATTTTGAGTTTTCAATTATTTTCTAATTTTTAAGACCTGCAGATTGTTTTCAGATAGAAAATTGTATAAAGTTTTAAAAACTTCAGGTTATTTTCTTCAACAAACTATCTAATATTTAAATCATAAATTCAGTTTTGGCTGATCATTGAAGATCATTATCAAACTAATCAGAAATGGTAAATTGAATCCAAATACTTCTCTAATCACCTCATATACAATTAGTAAAGATGATAGACCCATTACCCAGAGTGATGAAGATTTGAACCATTTTTTTTTACTTTATTGGATGATTAAATAAACAAAATTAACAACCAAGAATTTACTCAAGAAATTCCAATCCAATCATAAAAATTTTCAAGTTTACTGGATTTAAATTCAAACTGATATTGTAGGAATAGAAATCAAATGCAATACTCCAGCACAATATGAATTTGATGATGATTCATTGTTTAATTTTAAATATTTTTAGCTATCAATGATGTCAGTGTGGATGTTTATCATTTTAGTCTTTAGTCAACATGAATAATAGTTCTATTTAATAAATCTAGAATTTTTTTTTTATATCAGGTAAAATTAATTCAGAAATGTTTAGTTCCTGGTCCTGCTTCTAACACTATTAAGCTAAACTACATGGGATTAAGAAAGAGATAAGCAAGATTAAACATGAGAGGATTTATCTAATTAATTCTATTATGATATATCTATAATGATACCAGGATATCCAAAAAGTATTATATTAAAACATGGATAGACAATTGTATATATTGGCATATGGAATATATAAATGGATGTTTTATTGCTCAAATTTATTGTTCGCATATTTCTAAGAAGTTTGAAGCCTGGAAGTAAAAAACTGGACTCATGATCAATAGACCTTTGAAATTCAGAATGTGCTATTTTATCACTGTATGAAACCATATAGGGTATATAATATATTGCATTGAATCTGATAAGGTATATAGATTAGTAATTATGTATTTTAATTATTATGAATGTTAGAGAATTAAGAATAGTAATCTATTGTATATACTCCAGAATAATTTACCAGAATCATATATTACAGATTTAAGTAATCAATATACTGTATATGCTAGAAGCAACCAAATCTCCACTTTAACAATGGAGGCTGTCCATTCATCAAATGACCTATGTGAGAGCAGAATGATAATGACTAAAAGTCAGATGCTAATATTGGGTTTTGCACTACAATCCAGTAGTCATTGTTGATTCTCAAGCCTATAGCAACAAATTCTGGATTAGAATGAATGAATTGGAATACTACTTCTAATGCAGGTATAGAATTAGTTAAGAGGGTAATGTGATAAGTGTTAATTACATAAAAGATCTATTTAATTTTATTAGTTCTACCAAACTTGTACTGTCCAAGTTAATATGAAAAGGGAAAATAAAACAAATAAAAAAGTCTTAAATGCACTTAGACAACTTTCAACTGATAGACCCCAGAATCATAGTTCTGAATAAAACTACATGATTAAAAATATGCATATATAGTAAATGAAAACCAATTTGTAAATCAGGCACAATATGTAAATTAAATGTTTCACTTTTTCACACAGGAATATAATTTACATACTGTTCCTGATTTGCATATTGGTATTCACACAGGAATATAATTTACATACTGTTCCTGATTTGCATATTGGTATTTACTACTATATATGCATATTTTTAATGGCACAGTTCTATTCAGCACTAAGACTCTAGCAGCAATTTGTCTAAAGCTGGCTCCGTGCATTTAAGACTTTTTTACTAATTTTATTTTACCTTTTCATATTAACATGAACAGCACAAATTTAATAGAATTATATAACTGTGTGAAAAGTGCATATACTTCTGAGAATTATTTTATTAATAGATTTATTCTGCATGGTTTAATTCAGTTAAAGAAGGTTAGACTCTGGTATCTAAGATCCTTAGATCATTTCCTCTTCTGGAATTTTGGAGCTCAATTATTTAATCAATTACTAATAATAAAACCATTCACAATTTATTTATTGAGTATATCAATCAAGGTCAAATTACAATTAATATTAATAACATTGCATTATCATGTGACTTATTGTCTAGTGGCCTTATTTGTTTTCAAGCAGAAAATTTAACATACAATCTTTTAAATAATATTCATGATTAAGCTTTTGAGAAAGAGAACTTTTATATTTTCTATGTACTTAAACTTGAGCTTATTAACATTAAAATTCTACTGAAAAATAGCTATGAAATACTTCAGCGATATAGCCTTTTCTTTTAAATATAAACTTAAAAAAATAACTTCAAAATTTTTTTTACTGATAAAAGATGCACATTACTTCACCATTAAATGGATTAACTTTTTACTAAACTTGATTTCTATTTTTCAATCCTATTAGCTGCCAGTAAAAGAGATATTTTTTTTAGTAGTTTTTAACAGGATTTGAATATATAAATCAGTTTTTACTAAAAGATTAATCTATTATAGGTTGAAATAATGTCTGTCTCTTATTATAAAATTATTTTATGTTGCTGCATTTTAAATTTGCACTTAAAATTAAAAACACATTTGGAATACCCAATGATTATGAAATAGACGAATCTTTTAGTAAACTTGATTTGTATATTCCAGCTGTGCTAGTCATTAATGCAATGATAACGATATAATTAATAATTATTATATGATTTACATTTTTAAAATGGTAAAAATAGTTGCATATTTGAGTAAATTAAAGTAAGCCAAATATGGATTAGGATTCTTAATAGTAAAAAGTTTAGAAATGTAAAAATAATTATTGAATAAACCACTAAACATCACATGATCACCATCTCGTACTAGCACAGGTATAGGTGCTGAATTGAGTTCAGACCCATATGACTATATAAGCTATTGAGCTTAGATTGAAAATATTTTTGTGTTTCCAATTTCATTCTCATGGTTTTGTAGTAAAGTAGAGTTAAAAGGTGGCTGCTGGAGGGTTGCATTACATCCTAAGATCGAGGTGCAGTGCTCTCAGATCCAAGGCTCTTCACTGATGATGGCCACAAGCCAGAAACTAGTCTGGGGATATTGGATGAGTAGGCACTAGATAGGGATTTTATGCACAAGCCTTCTGGCATCTATTGATTACTATGGTTAGCACAGGGTGGCACTACTATATGGAGAGTTTTGCCTTTGTTAATTATTGAATAGTTTATTATTCAGACATCTATAAAGATTTTGGCCACAAGAAATGATCGAGAAAGATTATGATCTGTGGACTTCAAGATCCAGAATCAGCCATTCTATCACTGCATTATATTATATAGAACATTTGGCAATGATTTCACTCAGCACAAACAGTTTATAGGTTAGGCACTCTTTATATTTTGTGGCATATAATTCACAGTTTATAAATAGTTAATAATGGTTACTATAGATAATATTCTGCTGATTTGAAAGATTACTAAAATTTGGTCTCTTAGCAATCAATGGTTGTGTTAATATGCCAATTTTTAGCTTTCATGCTTTGTGAGTAATTCATGTAGCAATTCTGATTTTATGGGTCTTAGCTGGGTAAACACATTTTGGCTAGGACTAATTTCATCATAGTTTTATAATTGATTTAACTAGTGTTCAATAATCATGAACAGTTTGTTTGACAATTTTCAGTTATTTTCTACATATTTAGCAATCATAGATAGCAACTTTTATTGAGTTTTACATAATTCATTTTCTCACTATGAATTATGTAGCTTTGATTCTGCTCAGTTGTAGTCTGGGTATTTTTTCACTAGTACTTGCTTCTATTTATATCATTTTTTATATTTGTTTTCTCAGAATAATTAACAGTTTAGTCTATAACATAACCTGCTGTTTTTCCACTTCCTGTCTTGGATTACTTTTAAATAAAATGAACTAATAAAAACTAAAACATATAAAAATGTCCTTCTCTGAATGAATGGACATATAAATGTATAGAGATATAAGAGCTATTCATAACAAAAATTTTAAGATACTAGGATTTTTGAATCACAAATTACAACATGTAGAGTGAAAGTGCATTCTGCTCCCTCTGGCATCACAAAATCTCAAATGCCATTTGAAAATATTTTTTTTTATTCATGACTTCACTACCAAATGCAGTTCAGATTATACAACATGTGTCAATAGAAGACTACCAATTTAAGACAAAATTTAATGTTGGGGCATAGCTTCTTTCTGCATTGAGTTGCAAAACACAATGTTACATTTAGTGTTGCAAATCATGATTTAGACACACTAGCATCTTGGAAAGTGCTTTATAGTAAATAGTTAGACTATTTGCAGGCAGCTTGAAAAACAAGTCAACTGACCTCTTTCTACTGGTAAACACTATATTTGTACAATATATAATATTAAAAAATGAACAAAAAATGAATATGCATTTATACAGTGATTATTATTCATATTTTAAGATATATGGATTTGAAAAAAGAATTGTCTAATATGCATGTGCACATGCAAATTCATCCAGTAGAATACGACACACTGTCATCAATGAGTGAATATTGGCTGTGTGTTTACTATCAGGGTCAAAATAAGCTTGATTATGATTTAAAAAAGATTGCAAAGTTAATCTAACCTAGACTTGTATTCCAGGTTGATTACATGGTATATAGAGATGCTATTATATCCATGTATATGCAGACACAGATACATAAAAAATATATCTTTTGCATACAATCATATATATAATCTGAAATGTTGGGAAAGCAGTATGAAAATTATTTTTTAATTTGGTAAGTTTAGATTTTACTAGAATATAAATATATATACTAACTCCTAACATTTTGCTCCTAATCTCCATAAAATGTCTAGTTATATACATGTATTATTTGTTTCCTTATTATATGTATTTCATTTTACAAAAACATAAATCTTGAGCTTAGTTTTCTATTTAATCCAGGACTTGATCAAACATAAACTATAACAATCTAATTGAAGCACAGGTCTACCATTTTTTATAAATTGGGATAGAAAATGCAATCAGTAAATTTAATTGAATAGCTTTTTGGTTTGCGCAATAATTTGGAACCATTGAAAAAATATTTTATTTGTGACAAAATTATTTAAAGGAACATCTGGAATTATGCTAAAAGTTCTAATTATTTTAGTTGAAAAAGCAAATTGAATTTTTTATAAGTGAATGCATTTGGATTTAAATCTCCTTAAAAGAAATAGTTAATGATGCTAGAGTTTCACAAGAAGTTTGAACCCTGTAAAGGTCAGATCCTGAAATTACCATTTAAGGACCTTAAGTTCAGGAATCAATCCCTCTGCCAATGTAATAAACCACCGAGTGTACATCATCTTTAGCAGTAATTTCATAAATGAGTATGATTATTGTAACTCCAACAAAAAAATTAAAAAGGAAGAAAGAAAAATAAACAATAAAAACATGGAAATTAAATAGAAGAGATAGATTTAAAAGTACTGTAAAATTAAAAAATGAAACATTTGTAACACAAATATACATTCCCATAATAATAATCAAAGGTTTTATTGTGCCGAAGTTTATAAGAAGTTTGAATTCTGGAAGTGACAAAGCTACAGTCCATGGAATTTGAGCTCCAAAGTTATTATTTTACCCTTTATTGAACTACATAAAACATATAAACCCATTGTTCTGATTGGTGCAAATACATAACAAATAGCATAGACCAGGGGTCACCAAACTTTTTTGTCATGGACCCCTATATAATTTTTCGAAAATCTCCACTGACCCCCTTAAAAGTAATTTTTAGTTAATTAAAATAAAACTATCTATTAGGTACTGTGTTTGTACATTTATTTTATGATTTTAAACATTTATTAAAATAATTTTACATTGTGTAACAATAGTTTTATGAAAAATATCTTAATGTTGAAATTTAAATACCTTAATATTTATTAAATAATAAGTAATTATAAATAAGTAAAAATAATAAGTAAAGTAACTACAGTATTGCTTCATAATTAATTGGATGGGTGTGCCTGGTGTTTCTTTGCAAGGTTCGCTATATTGGGTTCGAAATTGGTCAATTTTAATCTTAAATCCCCTCAAAACTCCACATTTAATTTATTTCTGTACTTAGTTAAGATTGAATTTATGTGACGGAAAACAGCTTCAACCATATAGGAACTTGGAAACGCCAGCATAAATGGTTGAGCTATTTTGTAATGTTTTACATATTTTTGCATTGTATTTATACTTGTCCAAAATTTTCTTATTTTTAAATTTTTAAGAAGCATCTTTGCTTCAAGATCCGATAATAATTCAGGTTGATGTCCACGTTTTCAATTTGAGCGAAAAATGACGCAATAATCCATTCAGGGATGTCAATGTTTTCCAAATCAACAAAGTGCAGTTTAAAATTGTCACTTAATTTTTGAAGATGACTTGTATATATTTTCAAGTCTTCTTTTATTTCTAATTGTTGCAGATTTGAAAAATACTGATAATCCTTATGTAGCAATAAAGATGTAAATAAATTTAATTTTACTTGGAAGCCTAACAGTATTGCTGAGCTTGGACAATTGTTACATCTTTTCCTTGCAGCTTTGTTTGGATGTCATTAAATTTTTCAAATAAGTCCAGTAAATAAAAAATATGATTCTTATTGTTTTGGAGTTCATCACTCAGAAAAGGATTTATTTCACTGTGAAATTCTGTCGTGGAGTCAAATAACTCAATGAGCCATTGCAAGCATACACCTCTAGACAACCATCTAATTTCAGTGTGCAGAAGTAATTGGTTAAATACCTTGTCATTTTCCTCACAAAGTTTAGAAAATAATCTTGATTTAAGAGTTGGGCTTTAATTTGATTGATACACTTAATACAAAACTGTAAAGCTTTATGTAACTCTGGACTCAAATATTTTGCTACTAAGTTGTTTCTATGCAACAAACAATGAATAGTACATATACCGGGCACTTTTTCTTTGAGAAATCTAGCAAAACCTCGGTAACACCCTACCATAGCAGATGCACTATCTGTGGCTACTGCTATTATACTTTCAAGCAGAATATCATATTTATTTAAATATTCTTGTAAATATCTAAAAATTCCTCCTTTTCCATCAGTTTCAAGATATTTAGCAAATAAAAATTCATCAATGACTTGTCCTTTCATTTTACTGAAATATCTAACATACATCATAAGAATAGCAGAAATGCCAAAAACAGATTCATCAAGTTGAATAGAGAACTTACAAATTTTTAGCTCCAAAACTACCGTATTGTCTATTTTTTCTGCCATTTCGTCAATACGCCATTTTACAGAATTTGCACTTAATAGCAAGAACTTAAAAACATTAACAGAGTCTTTTTTCATTACATTCTCAATGACATCTTTAATTGCAGGTGTAACAATTTCTTCAGCGAGAGTGTGTGGTTTTCCCCTCTTTGCTATATTAAGCAAAATCTTGTACAAAGCTATTAATCCTCCTTCAGTTTCAACTTCAGTAGACTGCTTCATAAATTTTTTTATAGTTGTTTGACATGTGATTTTTTCTTTAAATTTTTTTAAAAATTCAAGTTCTTTATTTTTTTTTATCTGAGTGAACCCTTTCATGATGATCTTTCATTTTTGATGATTTCATGTAGTCATTTCCAAAAGTTTTTTCGCATAGAAGACACATAGGAATCATTTCATTTGTCGGTGAACAAATAAATCCAAATTTCAAATAATCCAATGAATAATACTGACATTTCTTTTTAGAAACTGAAGCTGCCATTTTTAAATTAGGGTTCTATAAATAAGTTAAAAATAAGTTGGTATACTATACTAATCCATATTATTAATACTTACCTTCTTTTTTACATGTATTGATAATTAAAATTGATATCTAAACTAAACAAATAGTTTTATAGAAACTATAACTAATTATCCAATACTATAAAAGTAGTAATAATGACACTGCAAATATTTAACACTGTTCACAATTTGCAAAGATAGCTGAAACTGCATCAACGCTCATGACATTTGGACAAGTGCACATATGCATATGACTCATAAGCCAAAAGTGCAGAGTTCACGCTGCTGCGCACTGGTATGTAAATACTTGTTTCACCTGAATAAATATACATTTATTAATTTATTTTCTATAAAGAAACTGATATTAAGTCAATTATAAAAACATTTACAAATTTTACATACGCAGTTAGGTATGTATGATTTGCATACTAAGAATTGTTTTTCCTTCAACCCCCAATCGACCCCCTGGCTCAGATCGACCCCTACTTTTAATAAATAGACCCTATATAGACCACTTTGGCGACCTCAGGCATAGACTGTCACATAATCGAATTTTTTTTTTCAGAATTCACCAATAGCAAGCATGCACTACATATATATTAATCAATTTAATTTTGCAATTATTATTGTAATTCTGATAATTTTTGATATATAGAATAGATAAAAGACAAAAAATATTTAAAATTATAAGAAAGGGTGGATAGGATGTAAATTTAATGTTTGTAATTTGATATTGTATAATAATCATTACAATTTAAAAATAAAAATACAATCAAAAGTCAAAGGTAAAATATGCAATATACATACGTTATTTTTATGTAAAAAAAAAAACTTTATTGCTCATAAAAACTGAATATTTTCATTTAAAATCTGCTATATTTACTAATATATGTTATAATTATATTTTTATTGTTCAAAATCCATTAATTTCAAATGATTTTTTAAATAACTGTTTTCTATTTTTTAAATGTCTATTTTAAAGTAATTAACTGATATCCTATTAAAGTATATTTTAATGCAATATTTTTATTATTGAAGTCAGTAATTATTTTAAAAACTAATTAAAATATTCGTTGCGTTTTTTTTTAATTATTATAATTACATTATTTATTTTATAACAGTTTATAATTATTCTTGACAAATGATATTTTAATTGAATTATAAAGTTTAATTTTTATATTAAAAATATTTCTTAATTAAATGAAAACATTACAGTATATTAAAATTCTATTTATTGTTTATATTGAATTTTAAGATCATATTAATAGTATATGTAAAAATAAATTTTATCTAAAAATAAGTCTACGGTTTAAGTCTGGGATGGCCAACATTTTACAATAATGCGCCAATTTTCTTTCAGACACCCACTACACAATATTTGTGCTACTGTGCAATTTTTGTATAAAATACAGTGTATTAAACTCTTGTTTTTTATAATATAAAAAAACAAAGGGCATATGGCTTTCTTGCTCAGGAGTTCATAAGAAATTCGAGCGCCAGATGCCAGATTCGATCCATGCCAAACCGCACAACGATTTCATAATGTATTAATGAATTAAGGAAACAATTTAATTTTAAATATTACTTGTTTTAATGAACTTTCTGAGATTTTGTAAAAGAAAATAGAACCTTTTCCAAATTTTAATCAGTTGTGATCTCATTTCGTTTCTTATCGTACATAATTTCAAGACCAATAAACGATGAAAAATTATAAAAGTTAAAAACTAATATGATCTGTTTTGAATTAGAGAAGCGTTTATATTGTTGTATACTTACTGAATTAACATCAAAACATTTTTTTTTATATACTAACATATTAAAATTTTTATTATAATTTTTTTTCACTAGTAATAAAATTATTTTTTAATAACAACACTACTTTTCAATACCCAAAAATGCAATACGTCATATTCGCCACACAAAGTACAATTGGTTGACCTTCCTTGGATTGAACAGTGCTGCAAAGTTTAGCCTTCTATTAAAAAAATACTGGTTTTAATCCCATAATCTATTAGATACCTAAAATGTCTGATGATGCCCCTTTAGTTTTAAAACTAATTAAAATTAATTGTTTATTGATGCAACAATTGCACATTTATGCTTGTAAACGGGTTCAAATCCAGGGCTTTTAACATGCTTAGAATTTTTTTTATATTGTCATTCCATAAATAGCACTTGACTAAAAACTAAAACTAGGATAGAAAAAAAACTGCTTAAACCACCATCACACAACAATTAGCAAGACTAATAAGTACTGTATTTGCCTTCACTATAGTTCTCTGTGAAACTGTTGGAGAAATCTTTGCACATTATGGATAGTAGGAGAAAAGCCAAAATATTATTTAATTGTATTATGAGTAAAGGGCAGGCAACAATATGGATGAAAAAGGTAGTATAGTATGCAGAAGATTTGTATAAAGTATTTATGTCAGTATACTTACCAAAAAAACCCACACATACAGGAAAATACCTATCCTATCCATCCAATCACACCAGAAACACAAAACATTATCATTATGGAACAGAGCAAAAGAAGTTTGTTCAGAAGCTAGTAATTTGGAAAAAGAAAAGATCTATATAGACCAAACTCTTATGAAAAATGGTTATATTATTAAGACAACCTTAAATAGACAATAAAAAGAAAAAAAAATATTGGTAGTATAGTATATACAAAAAATAGCAGACAAATTAAAGAAAATCTGCAATTAGTATAACTTCAGATCAACTTTTCAGAATCATACCACACTACAAAGAATTTTAACATCTACAAAGCCTAAACTCCAAATGGTAAAAAGAAAAAAACTGTATCTATGAAATACCACACGAATGTGGAAGAACACATATTGCTGAGACCAGTCATCCCATTGAAAATCATTTGCAAGAATACAAACTGATGATTAGAAGAAAGAAACAGATGTATCTATGATAGGAGGTCATCTATGTACCAATGAACATATGTTCAGTTGGGAAAATACAAAAATATTGGATAGTGAAGAAAAGGTACAAAGAAGAAAATTTAAAAAGCTGCTTACATGATAATGACAAACAATCCTATAAGTTAACATAATGTGACTATACATAATGTATGGAAACCACTAATTAACTTTGCTCTTATAAAAAAGTGAAGAACTTAGGGGGAACCTCATAGATAAGTATATGATATTTCTACTGACTGTTGCCTTTGGCAGGATAGTTCGGTTAGTTAGAGCATTACCTTAAAATTCAATACTCAAAAATCTAAGAGCCCAAGTTTGAATCCCATGCTAGTACTGTTACTGGTAAGGTCAGCAACATCTGAAGAAGAGGAGAGAATAATACCTCTCAAAACATTGTGTATATACTAACCTCTTTGATGTGCTATTACTAACAGTTGAATGTATTTGAAATATTTAAATAAAGTTAATTTTTTCTAAAGACATTCACTACTCATGTTAGATGATGGAAATAGTCCAATATAAGAATACTAATAAAAAATTGGTATCTTAATGTAGTTAAATGTGTTTTATGACAAAAATAGGCCATATATTTGAATTATCATGTCTGTTATGATAGTATAAATAATTAGACCAGTTGTATAACACCCGATTCTCAATGGTTTAACATCAATCTGAAGACTCATGTCTGTACTGTTATTGAAAGTAAAATTGAAGTTTTGGAAAACATACTCATTACTTTTGTATGTAATAGTCAATCAATTACTACATTACTATGTTAAATGAAACTTAAAATGGATATGTTACTGAAGTAGAGAACAAATTAGAATGAAATATATTTGTTAGCAATATTTAAAAGTATAATATGGATTTTGAATGTTTTAGTCATTATTATATTTGCACTTCATATATAAAATATATTGTTCTATGATGAATTTCATACTAAATATATCATTCTGCTTTTAATTGTGTAAAATTTTATATTCAGTGAATATATATCTGTTTGTTAAATTATCAACTCTGCAACTTATTTCTATAATTTGATTATAAATTTATTAATAATACTAAGAGATTATTTCTTAATGTGATATTGTCAAATCTGATTTATTTATTGGCTAGAAGTATATAGATGTGGCATCAAAACAATATTTAAAAAATTTCACAGACATAATAATCCATAGACAAGCCTTACAAGTGATATGTTTTTCTTCACTATTTATCTATGAGAGATCATCAAAACAGCTTTGACTTGTAGTAGGCTATTAAAAGATTATTTTATAATTATATATATATATATATGAAAAACAAAAACAAGTTATTCACTTAACTTACTATCACTTGTTATTTCTCATCAATAGATGGCGTTTTACCAAAACCACCGAAACAAGTGTAAAATTTGTTTACATAAACGACAAAAAAAGTCAGAATTAACTACCTCTTTCATTTGCTCACCCTCAGATCAGCTGATTTCAAGCTATTTGCTATCATCAGTGAAGGATAGAGTTAGTTAGAAACTAGATCTAAATACTGACTCCAAGTGTTTATGCAAAACATTTCTATCAGTTTGCAAGCGTGAATTTTTTAGACCAGTAAAGTCTTCAAACTCAGCCTAACAAACCAGATATCTATATGGGTCTGATCTCAGTTCAGTTTCACCATATAGTCAAAGTCTCTGCAATATATATCATTGCAAGAAAACTTTAAAGGTACATTTATGAAAAACAAAAACAATTTATTATATATATATATATATAAGTGTAATAATGTTCAAGGCTAAATGGTTTGTGGTCAAGTTGCAATTTTTAGTGTCTATATAAATATATGGGACTATAAATAAAGATGAGATTCCACCTTTATTGTTAAAAGGAAGTTGCCTTGACAATAGTTTGAAATTGTTGATTATTATCTATATTGAGATTGTCTAAGTGTTGACTGTTTTCTAATGGTTATATTGTAAAAACTTCATATAAATATAATATACAAAAAACTCTGGGATTAAGTCTATAATATTCAGAATACAATTATATAAAAATAAATAACATTTTAGCATATCTGCTATCCTGAATTGCATTTTACTGATACTCAGGATGGCAGACATGTTAAAAGCTGGCTATAGCAATTATTTATTTTTATATATATTGAATATTAGAGAATTTATTAAGGAGATTTTTGTTTATATAGATACACATTAAACTTGGTTTTGCACAAAGTTTGATAGCAGATTAAAAATTCCTGGAATTAATATGCTTAGACTATTATCATGTGATTTATATATATTTGCACACAGACACACATATTATGTTTATAATAAAAAAGGATTTAAAGTTTATAGTTGGACTAATGATACATTGAAGTTTAATACATGATTAGTAACAATCATTAACATATTTCTTTGAAGTGCTTTGTGTACACTTGTGAATGCAGAAAGGTTGACACTCATAAATTAAAGCATAATAATTTGATATTTACTGAACATTTGATGAATACATGTGTAAGAGATTGTTATTTAGGCTAACTGATGAATGTTGGTTCAGCATAAAATGAATATTTTGACAGTTATTTGACTTTTTCAGATACCTTATTCATATGTTTTAAGAAAGTATGATGCAATACAATATTATGTGAAATGTATATATATATAATTTGTTAATTCTGAAGATATGTAATTGCATGAAATAATATTAACTTTTCATCTATCACTAAAAGATCTGTAAACACATTACCAAATTGAACTGGTAGCAATGTTTTAACATTAGCGAAAGAAATTTTTTTTTTTTTTATTAGTTATAGCTCAGCATGGTTTCAAAATGGCCATCAGATTCATACTACTCATGGGTTGGCTAGATGAGCCACAGTATTTATTAGTGGACGATTAATTATTTAAATTAGGTATTTACATATTCAACTTATTCAACAGTTGGATGCAATTTATTTTTATATTTATGACATGGTTATGATTAGCAATAAACCACACCACTTTAACTTTTCTCTTACTGTTATCTTGTTCTATGCAGATCCGATTAATATTTTTTAGATCGAAGGCATGACTGAATTTTTGTTCATACTCCCTAACCCCAAACAGTCATCAATAAAAAAGAAAATAGCATATAACTGTTGAATAAGTGGAATATGTAAGTACCTAATTTGAATAAGTAATACACTGCCACTAAATACTGTGGCACCCTTTGCCAACCCACAAGTGCTATGAGACTGATGCTCCATATCAAAAGTGTGCTCAGATATAACTAATATAAAAAAATAGATAAAAAACTTTTTCTTTTGCTAATGTTAAAATGTTGCTGCCAGTTACTTACAAACAGCAATGAAAATGATAATAAAGAGTATTACATTATCAAATTAATAAAAAGATCAGCCAATCTCAGCATTAACATATATTTCTGATTTCATTTTTATCAAATACCATAGAAACAATCAACACTTTTATCCTTGGCAACATTATATTATTTAAATATTGCTGCTATATTCAATTTGATGCTAAAGCATAAAATCAGAAATTAGTGAAAATTTAATACTGTCTTATTTCTAACAAATAGTATTAACAGCTAAAAATATTAATAAAATACATAAAGTATGAATATAACATGTAAAATATTAAAATCACAAAGAAATTGCATTTAGCATAATTTAACCAGTGCAGTAAATAACTACAATATGATCTGAACTACAGATAAAACTAATGATGTTTAGTATAATATAATCTATGTCGTAAATGCTTTTTAAAGATCAAATAACTGGTGTTTGTTAAATTCATGTAATAATCTTTTATAAACATATTAAATAATTTGGAACCAATATAAATAAATTTAAGAAAATTTATTTTTCTCACATGTTAAATAGCATTGACTGGGAAGCAAACCCAGGTGAACTTGGGTCAGTTTCTTGAAAGGCAGCTATGCTAACTGCTAGGCCACCAATACTGACACCAGTTGATATTTAGTAGATAAATGAGAATTTATAACAGAAGATTTAGTATCTAAGTAAATTTTACTATAATAAATATCAAGAATTACTCTATACTGATATAAATGGAAAACATTTAGTATTTTATAAGTTCCATAAATATCTCTAACAGATGTGGCGCATGATCTATGAAAAATGACACACATTGTACAATTCTGTTAAATGGACAAAGTAGTAGTAGTAGTAGCAGTAATAACAACAACAACAGAAACAACAACAATAATTTATTTACATCTTCCATACAATTTGAAATATACAAAACCGCTTATAGACAGATAATCTAAATATAATAAATATATACACATTTACATTAGATCTCAAGTGACGGACAGTGTAATAATAGTATAACAGACATGGAATTAGTATTTCCTATAATATAGATTTTATTATGTTTATAAATTTATCTTTATTTCTAATTTATTATCAGTGTTGTATAATTTTCTTTTTCTTTGCAAAGTAGAGTGTTTTAAATACAATGTTTTAGTAGTTGATATTTCTATTTTCTCATATCTCATGTTTTATATCAATTCTTTAAATTTAATTTTAGTTACACCATTTGGTAAGCATATGTTCTCATGTAAAATATTATTTAATATATCAGATCTTTTGACTGTCTCTGTTTAATAAGTGAATGGTAATAGTTTTTCTGATTTGCATTTATATACTTAATGGAATTATTAAATATTTTCTGTAGCATGTGCACCATTGTAATGTTGTTGCTATTCCATATTTCTGATCCAAAGTGTATCACAGGCAGTACTAGAGCTTTAAATAATATAATTTTTGTTTCTATGGAGACGTTTTAATCATTTCTCAATATTCTTCCTATAGATTTCATTCTGGTATTAATGCACCATTTTCCAAAACTATTTAGATCACTTTGTAACATAATCATATCACATAAATCATAATACCTTTAAAATCTTATCATCATCAGCATATGATAAAATTTCTGAATATTTTATGATCTATATCTGCTGTAAAAAATATTAAATAACAATGGTGTCATATCCCCTTCTTGAGATACATCTTGATTGATATTTATTAATTCACTAGATTCATTATGGAGATAGATATAAATCATCTTTTAAGTAAGAAGCCACCCAATTAACTGCTTTTATATTTACATTCAATTAAATCAATTTGACTATTAATAATTTATGAGAGACTAAATCAAAAGCAAATATCAAGTCCAGATATATGTCATCAATTCTTTTCCCAGCATTTAAGGCATTTGATATATGAAGTTGAATTGTTATAAGGATTAGTAATGACTGATTTTTTTGAGCACAAAACCATGTTGACATTTTGATATAATCTTATTAATATCATTTTTTATTTTCGAGTAAAAACAATTTTCAAATTTTTTTAAAAAGAGTTGGTAAAATTGATATTGCTGTATAATTCTTTGGATCATCTTTTGTACATTTTGTTTATAAATAGAAACAATTCTAATTATTTTTAAATCTCTAGGAAAAATATTTGTCTAATGATGCCTGCAATAATTTTTAGATTGCTGAAGCTATTAATTAATTCACAGCATCCTTTTAGAATAAATGCAGGAGTTTTAAATAAATTAAAGTCTTATTATTTCTACGTTTATTTATTGCTCTTTCAATATCTTGCTGATTTATATTTTTTATTGAGAAAAATATATTTTGTAATAAATTATCAGAAACGGTTTTGTTATACTCGTTAATTGTTTTGTTTTTTTCCCCATGTTTCATAGCTTCAGCCGGGAAGCAAACTCGCTAACCAGGAACAACTGCTTGTAAGGCGACTGTGCTGACCTCTCGACCACCAACATTTGACTACTCGTTAATTGTTTCATTAGTTTTTATCTTGTTATTGTAATATTTTTCAAAATGTTGACAGAATTCATTTAATGTTATACATTTACAATGTCAATGCCATATTTTTTAGCATTACTTTGGTTGATATTTAAAATCTATTTTTATAATCTTGTATTTTTTTTATTATAACTTTTCTTAGATTTATTAGATTGTTATAATAAATTATGTTTTTTGTTTTAATATATGAATTTTTTCTACAATATAGGCTTTTTGATACCTGCACTCCAATGTGTAATATATAGGAGGTTTGAACTCAGTCTTTCACATGACACTCAACTATCCATGCTATCTTATACTGCCAAAGTTCTGTAGTAAACCAGATAGGAAAATTTCATTTCCTTTGAATAGTGTTTGATATATTTTAATTGATAATATCATAAATGGCTACTAAAAAATTTTCAGTAGCAATATCTATATTATTAATATTGTTTAAGAAATTTCAATTATAGTTTTTAAAAGTATTATATATTTTATCATAGTTGCCTTTTCTAAAATCTTTTTGAAATCTGCATTTTTTATTTATTTTGTATGTTAGAACTAGTAATATTTTCAATGGTAGATGACATTTATCTATAGGTAATATTATTCTTTATGATAATTTACATACTATTGCATATGCATCATTCATCATCATCATCATCATCAACCATTAACAATCCACTGCAGGATGAAAGTCTCTCCAAGTTCAATCCATCTTTTCTGATCTTTAGCTTCCATTCTCCACATCACCCCTGTACACTTTCTTATTTCATCCTTCCATCTCACATGTGGTCTCCTTCTGGGTCTTTTGCAACCTCTTGCAATCCAGTTTAAAATCTCAATTATCCATCTATTATCATCTCTTCTAGCAATATGTCCAGCCCAACTCCACTTCAGTCTTTTAATTTTCTCAATGAGGTCAGTAAAACCTGTTTGTTCTCTTACCCATACATTGCGTTTTCGATCTCTTCTTGTTACTCCCAACATGCATCTCTCTATACTTTGAGTGGTTTGAAGTCTCTGTATTGCTCTTCTATTAAGTGTCCAAGTCTCAGATCCATAAGTAAGAACTGGCAAAACACATTTATTAAAAACCTTCCTTTTCAAACATATAGGCATATTTCCTTTTAGTATCAAGTTATTTCTACTAAAAGCACTCCAACCAAGTTTAATTCTATGATTAATTTCATCCATTATATTTCCATCTGTATTAATAATCTGACCAAGGTATTTGTAACTGTTAACTTCTTCTAATTCATCATAATCAATCTTTATTTTTATATTTTGAGAAAATCTATTAAACATTACTTTAGTCTTTTTAACATTTATCTTTAGTCCTACTTTCCTACTTTCATCTGATAACTCCTGCAACATTTCCTGTAACTCTAAAGCATTATTTGCAAAAACAATTACATCATCTTCAAAATCTAAATGACTTAAATAATCTCCATTTACTTTTTACTCCTTTAGCTTCCCATTTTAATCCACAAATTACTTCTTGCAGCACTGCTGTAAAAAATTTTGGAGATATGGAGTCACCCTGTCTTATACCCTTTTCAATGTTGACTTTCCTTCTATCATTATGTAATCTAATTGTTGCTGTTGCATTTTTATAAATATTCTTTAAAATATGACAATATCCTGGATCTATATCTTGATGATCCAATGCTTTAATCACTGAAGAAATGTTTATAGAATCAAATGCCTTTTCATAATCTACATATCCTAAGCATAATGATAACTCATATTCATTTGTCCTTTCTATAACTTCTCTCAATACCTAGATATGATCTACTTTACTAAAACCACTTTTAAATCCAGCTTGTTCTCTTGGTTGGTGGAAGTCCAGTGTTCTCTGTAGACGAGTTGTAATTATCTTAGCAAAAATTTTGTATAAAACTGATAAAAGACTGATAGGTCTGTAATTTCTAATATTTTCATTATCACCTTTTTTAAATATTAATATTATTACTGCATTCTTCCAATCTTTCGGTACATCTTTATCATTTAGACATTTGATATATAACTTTGCTAAAATTGTTTCTATTTCTTCACCTGCTTCTTGTAATATATCAATTATAATTCCATCATTACCTGGAGCCTTCCCTTTCTTCATAAATTTAATTGCATGTCTCACTTCCTCATTCAAAATTCTGGGAAATTCAGAAGATATAATAGGTATAGGAGGTACTTGTTCTTTATTACTATATAATTCTTGATAGAAGTCTTCTACACATTTCATGATGTCATCTCTCATTTTAGTAATAATGCCATCTTTTTTTCTTATTGCAGATATAAATTTCCTACCAATACCAAAATGTTGTTTTACATTCTTTAGACTTTTATTCTCTTCTACAGCTTTCCTTGCTAGTTCACAATTATACTTTCTTATATCATTTTCAATTTTTTTTTTGCACCATTTTACACAATTCGAGATATTCAATCTTTTTTAATGCATTATTGTTGTACATCCTCATATTCCTTCTTTTCTTCATAAATTCTCTAGTTTCAATAGAAATTTTATTGGTCAATTGCTGATTTTTTATAGCTATCTTTGTTGCAGTTTATTAAAAGTGTATCAGTTATTTTCCTATTAATTTCATTCAAATCTGAATGATGTTCAAAATGTACTAATACTTGAAACTGATTTGTAAGTTCTAATTTAAATTCATTAGAATGTTTCTGAAGATTAGGAATATCAACTGTAAATATTCTTTTTTTTAATAATTTTTGTCAACTGTAAATATTCTTTTTCTTAATAATTTTTGTCTCTCTATGTACAATTAAATCCAGAACTTTGTTAAATGATTTTTGTTTGTATTACTTTGTTTTAATTTGTGAACTTGTATTAAATTGAGTAAGCTACATGTCTTGTTATTGTTCTTTGAGTATACTTCAGGACTATTAAATTATCAAGTAATGAAAATATGTTGATTATAATTAATTAGTTTTGATGTATAATGATCATATATATCATTTACTGAAGAATTTTTTGGTTCAATATATATAGAAGCAAAGTAATTTTGAATTGTTGTTTAATTGAATTTCAACCCAAGTTGATTCATCTTGATAATTAATTTCTGTAATGCATACTAATTAGCATCTTATTTACTGCCATAAGTATTCCACTTCCCCTTTTAAACATACCATCATTTCTATATTGCCTCTAGATATTATATGCCATCCATAGTAGTAGTAGTAGTAGTAGTACTAGTAGTAGTAGTAGTAGTAGTAGTAGTTGTAGTAGTAGTAGTAGTAGTTGGAGTAGTAGTAGTAGTAGTAGTAGTAGTAGTAGTAGTAGTAGTAGTAGTAGTGGTAGTAGTGGTGGTAGTGGTAGTTGTAGTTGTAGTGGTAGTGGTTGTGGTGGTGGTAATACAGAGTTAACAGTTTATACTTCTTATATATTAAATGTAACAGATACAATATGTGTGCTTACACACATTAATAGAGAAGTTTATTAGTTCTATGAAAATTATATGGCTTAGCAGAAACAACCAAGATAAGAACCTCCAAGTTTAAACTCTCAAAAATACCAGTAAAAACAAAAGCAACAAGGTATTAATCTTACTTAGTAAAAAAGCTTATAAAAATGAATCAGTTAACCCATTTTTGTTAAGAAAATTCAATTTTTTTGATTCATTTTTTTATTTTTATAATAATTTTTATAACAAATTTAAGTGAATGTGGAGTCTAGACAATCATATGATCTACTGATTGATGTTAACTACAACAATAATATGAAAGAAATAGAAAAAATTAATCAATAATTTGCAGTTAAAAGTCAACAATTAGCTCAAAGGAACAAAAATAATCCAAAATTGACCTGCTTCAAACCCCCTCCACACTTCAGAAAAACTAATGCTAATGATATTAAAGATCTTGATCTCACTGCTTAGTAAAATCAACATCCTCCACCTATTACTGAGCAAATGAATGCTGGATACAATAAATGACATAATAATACACTTCCACATGGGCTGTTTAAATTATTCTGAAGATTTTTTCCTCTTGTTCTATTATAATATTAACAACAAACAGTAACATTATCATTGTCTATGACAGTTATTATATGAAGCCATTCAACAATATAGCCTCTGGAACTCTAAGAAAAGCATTGTAGAAGATACCTGACAATAAAATTCTATGATAGTAATCAATAGTGTCAATTTCAAACCCAGTTAAAAACATTGAACTTTGTCTTCACAGTCATTGATGAGAACTGACAAAACTGCATCACTGGGGTGCTTAAAATGCTTACTTTAGGTACTCCTCTTGTGATTTCCAAAAAATGATGCACTCATTTAAAAAAGTTACTTTCTTCCAACAGATCTATCTTCAGGATACACCAATACCTATAGGAACCAATAGCCTTGAGTTCAAACTTCAATTATACCAAGACACTGATCCTAACAATATACCAATCCAGATAATTGATTTAGAGACTACTCTATCCATATATATCAAGAAGTTAAAACCACACTGTTAAGCCTGTTCTCAGTGAGGCCATGTTGTCACACGGTGCACACAATATCAGAGTGCAACACCTGATCCAGTTAAACAAAAATCTGAAATTCTTGTTCAGAAAATCATTTAAAGAAAAACAATATATATATTAAATTGATTTATCAAGTATCACTTAGTGAGAATTTACTTGTACCGTTTGTAAATTATATTTAGGGAGTCTTTAACTACACGGGTAGTTAACAATCAAAAATTAGAGATGTCTCCATTGTTTAATAGAAATAATCTTACTCTGCTAATTTTCCACCAATGGCTATTTGTTAATTATATTTATTTACATTTGACTTAAAAACATTCTACTACAATTCAGTTAAAATTTTAATTCTTCTCCAATTTTGTCTGTCTAACCTTTTTTAAAATATAGAAGGTCAATTGTAAAATACTAATTTCAGAAAAAAATAGACGTTTGTAATCTCTTAACACGTTTATTGGAAAAGAAGGATTTATTTAACATTTTTATTAATTAAAAAAAAAATGGTTTTGTAATTTTTTCATAATTTACGAAACATATAGTGTATTCAATATAAATACGTATATATACATAAACACACAGACATAAATAATTGATACCATGTGTTTAAGTTTAAAAAAAGTTTCTTGGATAAAACCTAGAATTATTTAATAAAGAAATAAAAAAATTGTTTTTCATTGTATACTTCTGATTTTATTTTTTACTTTTAAGTTTTTTTATCCTAATGATTAATGTAAATTATCGAGGTTATTTTTTTTTTCATTAAATTTTTTACATTTTTATAGGTGTTCCTCAGCAGTTAATTTGTGGAAGGGTACAAAAAATATCATTCACAGCTAGGGTTCAGCTAGTCTGCAATTTCAATTCTTTCTAATTTAAAGAAATATCTCGCATATTATACATATTTTTGTATATTTAAATGTTAAAAATAAAACATTTCTATAGCAACTAATAAAATATTAATTTAAAAATGGTACAAAAACCAACTTTTACATTAGTTGGGTTTATTTCCAAATAGTAAGAAAAGATTGACGCTATGTGGCTTTTCTGTTATATTCAGGAGATGGGTTTTATAAAAAAGTAAAGATGATATATTTTTTTAAATGCTGAAGATTTTCCCTGCAATAACGATGCAATTTTAAAGACAAATTAGCTAATCATACAGATGCTATTATGCTTATCGTAAAAATTAATGATTGAATCATAACACAATAAAAGTTATATTATACCTAGACATAATCTTAATTATGACCTATGACAATATAACATTTACAAGATCAGTATTAAGAAGGACCCTTCATTAGCAATGTTGAAGATACATCAGTAAATTGCAAACCAAAATAGACCCAAATGTGCTATTATATATCAACTTATATCTTACTTAAATAACGAACAAATAGAAGGTGCTTAAAATACTTTCCTTCATAATAGAATATTAGGCATCTGTTAATTGAATGTAAATGCTTACAAGCAGAAAGGGTACAAATAATTAAGTTGTGGGAGAATAAAAATAAACAAAATGATTATAAAGAAAGTAGATCTTAGTGTTTATGCTGGGTTTGGGGAAAGATAAGGGGGATTTAGATATAAAGCCCATAGAGTTGACAAAGATTATGTTGTGGAAATGGACTAGAGCAGAATAAAGAAGAATATTGGGAGGAAATGTAGGGTGAAGAATGGAAAGGAAAGTAGGATAGCTAAGAGGTTTCTCTGGGCATAGTTGCTGAGAGATTCCTGACTCTGAAAAAGAAGAAACCACAGTGCATATTGTAGATATAACTCTTAATTTATTATAGTAATCTTTTTTGTTTTTATAGATAATACATTGAGTCTTATCTGACAAACTCATAATAACCATTGATCTTTATTTATAACTGACATTAACTAGACACTTATTTACTGATTAACCTTGTATGACTATTTGGGCTGGTTATGGGATAAATACATGTAAGAAAAAAGTCAATGTTTTATCTAGTCTGACCTTAAATCAAGAGGTAGTAAACATAGCAAGCAGAAGCAATACATATTCTCCCATAAGTATCATAATACAAATGATTTTTTATAAACTAAATCAGTACCATAATGAGATGAATACACATTCAAGTTATCTTTATTTATATAGTTGTAGACACATCAGAATTATAAATCCAATGTCCATTTCAACCTGAACTATTTGTTATAAGTCAGAGAAAGTTATCATATAATTTCATTGTCCACTCTCATTGTTTTCTATTTATCTCTTGATAATTATGTGATTTAATTTTTCAGTATTTGCAAACCATATGTGTAAAGAAGTAACACAATTGTTTGGTTGCTTGTTGTTTGAGAAATATAAACATAGTACAGACATAAAAACATTATTGAAACATAAAGAAATAGTTGTGCATTAATAAATATTAGTGTATATATTTAATTTTTAATAGAATCTTAGTGAGTTAAATGTAACAATTACGACTTTAAAATTGGTTATTAGCAATATAGTGAAGTTCTTTAAAGATAACAAATATCTATGAATGCATACAAATGAAGTGACAATTGTAAATTGAATTAATATAATGACTTATGAGTTGAATGTTTAAGATAAAATTGTCATGCTTAAATATTATATCTACAAATAGTATAGTCTTCTAAGATGCCTTGTTGATCTAATCCAAGAAAAATATTGTATTATGTATGTGTTCTTCTAAAATTGAAAAATGTATGTTATATCATTATGTTAGATAAGATTTTAACCACTAGCTTAATTATTCATATTGTATAGCTATTTGGACTATGTTCCAGTAGTAGATTTGACATGCCACAAGAAGAATTGATAAAAATGTGCATATGAAGTTTTTCAAATAAACATGAAAATAAATTTTACTCCTTTGAATTATTAGTAATTATGTTCTGTTCTCATGCATTTTATCAACATCTGTGGTTGAAATTTTGGAATCAAATGTAAAATGTACTAAAAAAAATCATTCTTTTAAATTTGGTCAGCAACTAAAATATAAAGTATATACTAAGTAAAGAAAAAGTAAACCAACTTTTAAAATGTAACTTCATGGAAAAGACCTTTACATTTATGAGAGAAATGCTACTACACACCACAATGTTCAATCACAGAATAGGGAAGTCTTGATTGCTTTTTTAAACTTGTTTTATCCTCTAGCTAAGATTAGTTAAGTAAAATAGATTGGCCAATATTGGATGATTAGCGAAATTGATTTGTGCACCATATACCTAAAATAAAAATCCAAAATTCTGTTGACAAATTTTTAAGTATATTTACACTCATTCCAATTAAAGATTACAGATTTGAAAAGTGGATGCACTATATTTTTATCTGGAAATCTATGCCAAAAATACATATTTAAAATGCAACTTGTCAAAATAAAAAAAAAAAAAATTTATAATTAATGTTCTTATAAAACAATTGTCAATATATGTTTTAATGATCAAATAATCTATATCTTGTAAAATTTTATTTTTGAGTAGCCTTATTCTATGATGTGGGGACCTGTCACTTCTAGGAAATTAAATGCAAAATTATTAATAAATACAAATGCTTGATCCATTTTTTATTAGCAAATAAGAATAATACTCAAATCAGGAGTATTCACTTACAAAGAAGTATAGTTCTCCATCTCCAAAAACAAATAAAAAGTAAAATGGCAGAAAGAAAAAACAACAATAATAATGATAATGATGATAGTAGTAGTAGTAGTAGTAGTAGTAGTAGTAGTAGTAGTAGTAGTAGTAGTAGTAGTAGTAGTAGTAGTAGTAGTAGTAGTAGTAGTAGTAGTAGTAGTAGTAGTAGTAGTAGTAGTAGCAGCAGTAGCAGTAGTAGCAGCAGCAGCAGTAGTAGCAGCAACAATAGTAGTAGCAGCAGTAATAAATAAAAATAATATTCTAGAAATCATAAAATAATTACTATATAAACAACTCTGTAAAACACAGATACAACCACATCCCCATGTTGAACATACTCTTTTATGATACTGTTCATAAATCAATTATTTTATATAGCGCAATGTTTTATAAACTGTAATAGTTATACAACAATAAGCTGTGCACATGCGCTTTGCAGATTTTAACTATAAATGACTGAATACAAACACTTCAAACACATGATAAAGTCTTATATAATATATTGTGATGCTAGCATTTAATTTCTTTAGCAGCAATTTTTTCCCAAGTCTTCACCATCTTATCTAATTTCATACAGTTTTCCATTGCATTTTATTCTAAGCTATATCTGTCTAATGAAATTAAAGTAATTTTTTATAATTGCAAACAAGTTTTGTGTTTCTATTAAAACTTTGCTCGTTTTTACCATGAAATATCAATAAAAATTCGATTTTCATTCATTCATTTGATATATCCATGCCACATGTTTTAAAAATTCGAAACTAAAACATGTTATCACTTAAACAAAGTTGAGTGCTAGTAAGCTCAGCTTAAATTAAAAATTAGTTAAGATACTTAGCCATTGGAATTGATAGATATCACAATTACAAAATATTGAAAATAATTCTTATATCTAAATCTCCCATTCACACAGCAGTAAGAGTAGTTATGAAGTAAATATGTGGGTCCTCTTTATATTTTAAAAATAATAATGGTAAAAGTATTTTGGTGAATGAAGTTTTAAACTAGAATAAAAAGGCTGAATCCGATAAAATATTGCTACAGCTGATTTTGTACATTTATTCAAGCCAACTTGAAAAAACTACTTAAAAAAAAACACCAAAAGAATTGATTGCAACTCATTGATAAAAGTAATTTCAGATTCAGGGCTATTGTGATATCCTAATTGTTCACCACAAAAAAAAAAGACATTCAAGTGAGCTTTGATTAATAATAATGCATAATAAAATGGAACTATAAAAGTATAATGATGTAAAATATCTTAAACATTTATTAATAAGATGTAACAAAAGTGTTTTTGATTGAGATTGAATGTTATATGTAGACATTAGTTGAAATTTTATAAAATAATGAGAAAATTTATTTTTTTAATAAAGTATTAAATTCAACATTTATCTTAATTAGCATATTTATGCAATTTTATAGCATACTTTATTAATAATTGGGTATAGAAATGTGGCTAAAAAAGTTCAGATTATTATCCACAGCAATTATTTATTTTTGAAAAACTAAGATCAATCAAAGACCTATTTTCTTCATTCATTTAATAAATAATAATTATGTAGTGCAATTTTATTACGTCACTCACATGCAAAGTAGGGTCTGGTTTCTATCTATTTTTAACACTCTGTTGAGGGGTGCAATTATAAATATATGATTAAAGACTTATGAAAAAGATGTATGATCTCCAAGATGCACATTAAATGCTGAAATAGCACTCATCAGTTGACCCAGACCACAATCTCTTACACATATCAATCATTGTTCAGTATATATATATATATATATATATATATATATATATATATATGATCATATATAATATATATATATATATATTATAATGATCAAGGAGAAGAGTCTTAATGTATCTGCACTACAAGGGTGCCATCTAGGCATTTGAACCTAGAAAATTTATATAGTAGGCAGATACACAAGTTAAAAAAATTTTTTTATTTTTATATTGGTTGATTCCGATCATTAGCCCAATGTCACTAGCTCATAGAGTAGCAGAGATTAAAAAAACAATTTAAGTTTTAATAGATTTTTATTCTCAAAATATATTAATATTTAAAACAATAAAATAAAAGAAGCCACTGCCAGTAATTAACACACAAACATTTATTTACGCACATATATAATATTTATATTTAAAATTGAGGAATAAATTTAGACTTTACAATTAGTTTTAAATTGGTTATTATTATTATTTTTAAATTTTAAATTATTGTCTAATAAAGTCTGCACAGATGGACATTTTAATTATATTTTACTTTAGCATGTTGAGTATAGATAGGCTACATAGATTTTTTTCACTTAAAAACTTATCAAAACATTCATTCAATCTCAGACTAAAAGTTCATAGTCAACCCAATGCCTGCTTCCAGGTATACAGTCACAACCAATGCAATATGAAGATGCTAGCATAAAACCATGCCAACAGGAATGTGCATCTGACAGCATGATATTAATTGAAGGATATGATCCATGTCCAGAACAGCAATGTGCATCTGTCTGACTAAGGAATCATGTATATATATATTTTTTAAAAGGTGATATGTATGGGGAGGGAGAGTGGTCTTTCTGCCGACTTATAAATTCCTGTCCATAGAGCTAGAAGGGGTCAATGGTGCAGGAAATACATCTGCAACCATTTCAACGATATGACTGCCTCTTTGGGGTCATGCATTCAGTTGGGCACATTGCCCTGTATGCTAAACACACTTCACATTACATTAATATAAACACCCATATATCCCTCCACAAGCATCGCCCTAACTATGAAACAAATAGCCTGAAATTAACCCTTTAAAATAAACATAAACAAATTTAATGAATCTATATAGCTATCCACCCCAACTTAAATTAAAATACATTTTAGTTAAAACATAGCACACACAAAAAAAGAGAAATGGAAATGATTGCTTAAACATCTGCATAAAAAATACTAATAATTGATTTTGCACTCTTTAAGTCAGATAAGAGTTCTTATTTCAACTATTAATTGTAATTTTAGAAAAGTTCTTATTAGATAGACACAAGAGTTCATATTTTACAGATTGAGCAGATTTAGAAGTCCATCTTCATGATCACTTTAGTAGATTTTGTCCTTCTTTGAAATGAAACCACTACTTGCCATGCATTTGGTCAGGAACTGTCATCCAGAGGCCTCAGCTGGTTGTCCGGAAAATTAAATTTATTGCAGACTTCCACATCGTGAAAATCTGCAATATAGCTAGTTATAATGATATATTCATAGTCAGCTCTAAGATAACAATTATAATAATAATTTGGCTTTTATATTTTTATTAGTCTCTTATCATCCAATCTTTGGATTCAATGAGCAAAACGTCACTAATCCTCTGGTGTTTCAATTACGGTCCATGCTGACATTTCTGGTGTTTGCATTGGTCATTTAATTTCTTTTTCTCTTACCATTTAATTTATTTTAAGTGCCCCAAGGGCTAGTTTGCTTTAGAACAATCATTTAATTAATAAAACAATCATTTCCATTTTCTAAGATTATAGAAATCAACATTATTTCTATTTTCAAAAATATCAAATCTTTATATTTTTACTTTTTTACAAAAAAAAATACTTTCAAATACTTTTTCTTAAAATAGTTTAAATTTTCCTTCAGCGTGACAATATATATATTAAACAACTTTTAATTTTCAGTTTTTAAGTTTTTTTTCTTTTTAATAAATCAATTTTTATTTACAATCTTTTTATTTTCATTTTAAAATAATGTAACAGCATATTATATTCTGTTACAATATATATCATTATCAACCATTATCAATCCACTGCAGGATGAAGGTCTCTCCAAGTTCAATCTATCTTCTCCGATCTTTAGCTACTCTTCTCCACATCACCCCTGCACACTTTCTTATTTCATCCATCCAACTCACATGTGGTCTCTTTCTGGGTCTTTTACAATCTCTTGGAATCCAGTTTAAAATTTCAATTGTCCATTTATTATCATCTCTTCTAGCAATATTTCCAGCCCAATTCCACTTTAGTCTTTTAAGTTTTTCAATGACATCAGTAACACCTGTTTGTTCTCTTACCCATATATTGCATATTCGATATCTTCTTGTTACTCCCAACATGCATCTCTCCATACTTCTTTGAGTGGCTTGAAGTCTGTATTGCTCTTCTGTTAAGTGTCCAAGTCTCAGATCCATAAGTAAGAAATGGTAAAACGCATTTATTAAAAAACCTTCCTTTTCAAACACATAGGCATATTTCCTTTTAGATAAAATAATAATAATATTAAGTGATTAATAAAATATGCTATTTACTCACTTTAACGTGTTTTAAGCAAATAACTAATAAATTTAGTAATTTGATGTCATTTTGAGGAAGAGCATGAATAATTTAATTAAAATATTAACAATAAGAGCAATTTAATATAGTATAAAAGCACATATTATAAACAGTAATTGATTTTGGATGGGTAGAGGGAGAGTAGATGAGTATCTTGTCATAAAGCACAATAACTTCTGGTAAATTTTAAATTAATTTAGATAATAGTGTATATAGAATTATACATCACTAATAAGCATTGTTAATTAAATATACTTATTATTTTTCATTATTTGTCAATTTACTTTGTAATCCATTTAAATCATACGGAAATATATAACTGTAATAAGTTTTTTTTTTCCTTTTCTTTTGTTTATGTTATAATTAAATGATTATTTTTCTGTAAGAGGTCGCTAAAAGAAGACCGCCAAATTTTGAAGAAAGTTTAGTCTGACATTAGTTTTACAAGGAGGAAGCAGTACTGAAATTTGGTAACAAAATTTTTATGTTTTTTATTGCAGAAATAAATATAAGTCCAGTAAATTTTTAATAATATCATGCGTGGCTAATCCTATTTGATAAGATATTCTGTTTTCTGTTGCCATCTACCTATTTAAGGCTTTTTATACGCAAAAATATACTATCTTATGCTAAAGTTCAAAATGACCGTATTAACTACAGCAATCACGGAAAGTGTCATTATGTTTAAAATAAGTAATATAAGTAATTTCCAGGAAATAATCAATTATTTGTTAACTTTACCTTATTTAATTATCTTTTCATGGTATAAAAGAAAAATTATAATTAAAAGACATATTATAAAAGCCAAGGAAAGTTAACTAGAAAATTTCGCGCTCTTTCTAAAAGAAATTGTCTGCTTTGAAAATAATGTAAGTTCCCCACATTAAAATATGTTTTATTCACTGAAAATCAACTAGAAATAATATTAATGATCAATGATATTTACTTATGCACCTGTATATTTTTAAAAAAGAAAATATAAAATTTTCTCAAGGCAAATATCGGAAAATTTGTATGTGTGCATTTTACGGAGAATTCCTTATTAAAGAAAAATTACAATTCCTAGAGTAGGAATAAAAACTACAAACATTATTGACTTAATTATAACCATAATATAATATGTTATATTATACATCAATTGGAGTCATTAAAACTTCATATCCACGTAAGTCAGCTGCAGTCCTTATAATAATAGTATTTTGGAAAATTCGCACATTATTTTATTCATAAGCCAGCTAGCTAAAAATGATACATATCGCCAATAGTAAAAAGAAAAGAATTGTATATGTGATCGTTTATCATCAAATATTCGTCATGTTAAAATATGTATTGTTTTCTTGGATCCCAAAATTATATCAGTTAATTCTAGGAAGAGGTAACATCCAACGCTGCTAGGTTTTTCTTTGCCTAATTTATTAAGTGCACCAGAATGGAGGCAACTTTTATAGAAATGAAATAATAAAATGTGTTTCTTATTTTAAATTTTGCTTCGTGAACTACGAATGGATCAAGTTCTTCATCTGGATAAATTGCCCAACAGAAACATTTTTCTAGTGAGATAATAAGTACTTGTTAAGTAATGATTTTTTTTAATTTGTAAAATTATGTGTATTTTTTTTTATATCAACAGGTGAAAGGCTGTATAGTCAAGTAATATTTAAATGACCTTGTAATCATAAAGGTATGTTTTCATATAATTATTCTAGGTTAAATTTATATTCGACATGAAAAAAAAAAAAATTTTTTTTTATAAAATGTGTTTACTTATGATATGCAATTATGGGTATAAATTTATATGTTAGATGCGTAAAAGAAGAAAAATTTAGATACTTAATAGGTAAATATCTAGTTAAAATTATCAGAAGAAATTAAAGAGAAGTGCTATACAGGATATTACTTATTTAAAGTTTGAAACAAATTTATACTATGTTAATTGAAGAACTTATTCCCAATTATTCTTTATTAATGCATTCACTTAATTTAGTTCAAGATACTATACTACCAATTACTTGTTGAATGTTTCTTTGGCAAAGGTGAAAATTATTATGGTTAATTCTGTGATATCCATTGATTTCAGACGTTGATCTAAGTATACCCCGGAACATAAAGTTAGTGTAATTAGTGTATTTGCTTGTCTTGCCCCAATATAGCATTGGTATATGCTTAATATTCGTATAAGTAATAATTGTAATGTATCTATTTTGTGGGATGGAAAATGATCTCCCCAAAAGCTTTATTTTCCATGAGGGGAATAGATAAAACTAGTATTCGGGTATGTTTATAACCCAAGTGATCGCTTCTCAGAGTTAGGACGATCAGTAATTTATATTGTATTTAGTGTATTTCATTCATTAAAATCCCAGGAGAGGATTATATTTGGTGTGTGTTCCTATTATGCCCAAGTAAGAGGCAAGGACCCACCAAACTATTTTCATGTAGTAGTTAACTCTACAGATCTTCAGTGTTATTCCATGTTCCTCATGAGAGAATAGAGATAATTCCACCAAGGAAGGTGTTGATTATTGTGTTTTGTTTAGAAAGTTATGGCAAGATAACGGGTATATTGGAGGTTAATTCCTCAAGCTCCATTTAGTATAAATAGCGTGCTAGTATATATGATCAATGTCTGGATTGTGCGGCGGAATAGTGCTGGTAATCCACACGTAAGTCAATGGAGAGAGTAAGTTTAAAATTGCGTGATTTAAAATTTTTTATTTGCCAATGGAGGGTTCAAATACTAGGTTTAATTCGGGTTAATGATTAAGTAGCACTCACAATATAACTTATACTGAGAAAAACAGTGTGTATAACAACGTCAGTTGTTATTAAGGTAAACATTAAAATAATAAGTGTAACTTCTGATAAATAACCCATAAATTATAATAAGTTATCTAAATAAAAACTATCATTTAATTAAAGATATGATAATAAAAATAGTTTTTTTTTTTTTTTTTACATATTGCCTAGAATCAGATTGTTTTTATTTTAAAACAAATAGTTAGTTAATAAAGTTAAGCAGCCGTTCATATAAGATACACTAAATGGATGAGTCGATGTATCGATAATAATATTTATTTTTTTCTATTCAATTTGCATAAATGTAAAAAGAAGATGAAGGAGTAGTTCGAATCCAGGTCTAAAAGTATAGACGAATTAATGTTAGTTATATTTTGTTTTATCCATATGGGATCGAATAAATTGTATATGTTTGTTTATTATGTTAATCATAAAGGATAGTTTTGTTAAACTGTAATAATAAATTATAATCTTGTTAAAATTTAATAATAAATTATAGTCTTGTTACAAGTTGTTTTGAGTCAATTTTTCTTGTGTGCTAAATAAAAGTGTATTTGCATAATATTTGCAATACTTTTCTTGAGTCCGAAATCATTTGTGAACTCTTAAAATTCAACACATCAGATAGACAATTGTAAGCAGATCAGAATATTTCATTATATTTTAATTTAATAAGAATTATTTATGGAATTGAAAACTTCAGACCAAGACATTTTATTTTATGTGTGTGTAAAATCACTTTATTCCCAAACTATAAGCTTTTGTTGCACATTATTTCGTACACCTTTAAGTGAAGTGTCTGAGTAATAAATCTTAGTTAAATTATTGTGTTGTCATGGATAATGGAAGGACACAAAAGCACCCTTGTCTTTTCATCATTCCGACTGAGATTCTGGAAAAAGGGCTGTATTATTCAAAATTATGCGTTGTTATTGAATATGGTTATCATCTCGTTAAATATTATAATAGTTGATGTGTGGATGAAGACACCTGGAATTTAATAAGGTAAATGTTTCCTATAGCCGACCAGAATGTCAGTCATATGCGACAACACAATACTGCCGAGCATTTTTCTTTAAAAATAACAGAGAACCCTGAGATTAGTGTCATTATTATAAGTGCTCTTAAATTAAGAATTGATTCATTATGATCAATATTACAAGCGTGGCATGGCTTAAGAGATTGAAACTTCTGATTGTATAATAAAAAAGTATTGAGATCATATTGGCAAATTAATGAATGTTTTATTTTAGTCAGTAATATTAACAATGACATGAAATCATCATCGTCATTGTCGAACAGTGCAAGTACTTACAGCTCAGAGAATGTGTTTTGGATAGAGAAAGAATGTTAGTTATTCTAAATTTTCTTTTTAAATTTATTTTATTACTGATAATTTTTTTTTAATTCTATCTCTGTCTGAACTGCATATCGCTGTAGCTGAATTATTATAACTAACCACACGAAGAGCTATTAGGTAAAATATACGTGTTCGTTCCCGTCCTATCCGAATTCTCTTACCATTTTTATACGGAAGCGTTTGGGATTTCCGAATTGATTTATTAGAAATGATTTTCTAATTATTACTGGGTTAGAATATATATATATATATAGAGAGAGAGAGAGAGAGAGAGAATTACTACAGTTTAATTGATGAGTCAAATGTGCTGCCGTCATACCTTTGACATGTATCACTTTACGAAGTATATTAATAATTTTTATTAGTCTTTCAATTGACTAGATATTATCCAATAATGAATAATATTTCTGTAGTGTAATTTTCACTATACCACCCTTACACATAGTAAGGATCGGCTTCTACCCACTTTTGACACCTTTCAGAGAGATATAATTCTAAACATATGACCAAAGACATGCGAAAAGTATTATGTTTCCTAAATACACATTTTGCAGCACTCATCAGTTGGCCCAGATCATAATCTCTTAGACATATCTATATCGTTGTTCAGTATATATAGATAAAGAATTACAACAGTGTTATGGATAAAAATCAAACTTACTGCTCTCACAACATTGACACAAACATCTTAATGGAAGGATATTAATAATTTTTATTAATCATTCACTAGGCTAGAAATTATCCATTTAATGAATAATGTTTTTGTTAGTATAATTTTCCTTACACCATTCTCATGCAAAGTAGTATGGACTGTTTTTACGTGAAAAAGATTTATTTACAGATCAAACTGTAATACCAATGTGATAATTTAAAAATATATTATAGCTTTTTTTTAAAAAAAAAACAACAAGTTAATGTCATATAGTCATTAATAATTCCAGCTTCGTCACTGCGCACACCAATCCATACATACCCACACTGATTTTTCCTCAAATATTGACATTTCTTCAAGAATATATTTGTCATCACTGGTAACAGGTGTTATTTCTAAATAAAGTTTAAAACTGAAAAAATAAAAAATATTTAAAATCTTTAATGCCTATCCAATTTTTCAACAATTTCTACAGAAAGTGAAAAATTAAAATAATTAGATTTAATTAATATAATTAAAACATTCACTAATTTAAAATTTATAAAAGTTACCATATTGTAATAAAACATGTTAGAAATATTTTTATAAGGGAAATATAAAGACATTTTATTCTAGCTAATATTTGTTTTTACTATCGATGCATGAATTTAGTGACATATTGCTATATGCATATATGATGTATCAACTCGTTTTCAATTTTGATTTTCCAATCTTTAACTAAGCATTTATTTTTATAGCGTTATGTTTTATAAATTTTCCCATATATAAGCATTTGGGTTGGAAAGAATAAGTGGATTCATTTTATTCTTTCATAAATACTATATCTTGTGTTGGGAATGAAAGTATTCATTTATTATTAACACTCGTAAAAAGCGCATGCACAATAGCTTGAAAAGGCTGATCTTTAATGTTTTCCAATCTTTGTAAATAGTGAGTGCTTCTGGATCTAAAGGACTTAAAAAATAAAAGTTTATAGTTCAGTCATTCAAAGAATGCCAAAAACTGCTTACACAAAGATGGCTTACATATTAGCACTAGCATTCATGAGATAGTAACTACTTTTAAAGATAATTCTAGCCAATCAGTTATTTTAATAGTAGTATAGACAATGAAAATTATCAGTTGTCCTCCACTCAACTATTACATATTTTTAATATCAATTTATTGAGGAGTTCATGTGGTAAATATGCTAGACAAGAATTCAGCAAAAATAACTGATCTTCATCCAAAAATCAGCAAAGACAGTATAACATCAGTTAGTTAGATTATATAAAAATGACAAATAATACATAGAGAGCTAAGCTTACATATGATATATACTGTTAAAGCAGAAAAAATGATTTCATATAGTGGTGCCACCACACAGTGCAAGCCATAGTAACCAATAAATGCAAAACAGGTTTCTGCATAAAATTCCTATTTAGAGTCTACTTATCCAATATCCTCCAATCTACTGTCTTCTTTGTGGCTTTCATCAGTAAAAAGGCTTGGATCTGAGAGCACTGCACCTAGATCTTAGCATCTAGTGCAACCCTCCAGCAGCCACCTTGTTTTTGGTTAATTATGAAGCTATGTGTCCAAAATGAAAACACAATAATGTTTTCAATCCAATCTTATTCATTTGTGCAGTTATACAGATCCAAACTGAGTTCAGTATCCATACATTTTGGTATCTTTGGTTTTATAATAACAATAGACACCAGATAAAGATTTGATGCACCAACTTTCATGCATCCATTGATTAATATTGGTGGCACTAATATATGGAGAGTTTGCCACTGTTTATCACTTTATATAAACATGGAAAGATCATATGCCATATAGTGGTTTAACATATACTATTAAGAAAATGTGTTTTGCTCTAAGCTAGAGATAAAAGAATACTTGATGATAGTGCAGTTATATCCACATCCAGTGCTATTTTATCCATAAAACAAGTTCATGTTAATGGCTTTCATCACTGAAGAACTGAAATGAGTATATCTCCATCACTAAGATCTAAAGCATTTCTCATCCAATAACTAATTTTTCTTTTATTTTTTTTTGCTATTAAACTGACAGTCTAAATAAGATTCAAAATAATATTTTGAATCTAACATGAGAAATGCATGAATGAAAGTCATAAATTAAAATTTAGTCTGGGAGTTGTTGAAAGTAGTAGATATAGATGTGTGTCTACTATCCATTAGTTACTCAATGTTACAATAGATAGTGATGCAATAATGCAAAAGAACTTGCTCTTAACAACCTAATAAAAAATAAACAAGGCAAAACTCTCTGTACAATAGTGCCACCCTTTGCCAACCAGAGTAATCAATGAATGCCAGAAGGCTTGTGCATAAAATCCCTATCTAGTGCCTACTCATCCAATATCCCCAGACTAGTTTCTGGCTTGTGGACTTCGCCAGTGAGGAGCCTTGGATCTGAGAGCACTGCACCTAGATCTTAGGATCTAATGCAACCCTCCAGCAGCCACCTTTTATCTCTTATTTAACCACAAAACTACTGTATGGAGAATTTTGCCTTGTTTAATAACAATTATGTGCTAGTATGAGATAATGATCATGTGATGTTTAGTGGTTTAATAAAAATTAATACATAAAAATATTGAAATTCTTTCGATTTCTAAACGTAAATCTTTAATAGATAAATATTTAAATTATTTAATCTCATTAGTAATTTACAAATGAGGTAACAAATGAAGTTTCAAAATGTCATCGAAATCTAGCAAATCTTAAAAGAATTTATTTGACTCTATTGTTTTTTAATTTTTAGCATTGTAAAATGGTATGATATATTTAAAGATTAAATTGCCTCAAAACTGGGGATTAAAGTTTTTGCTGAAAATACTATAAAGCCACATCCGATCAATATAACATAAAGATATTTTTAAAATATGTGTTTTTAAGTATTTTTCATAAAATTAAAAAAAAAAACCTGAAGACATGATCATGACACCAGTCATTATATTCTTCAGCTTTCTGGTCTGACTAAAATCATCTCATAAGGAACACCTTGAACAAAAAAATGATAACAAGTTTCTAAAAAAATATTTTAAGGTAAACTTTAGATTGGATACAGTGACAAAGGTATATTCTAAAGATTATTCAAGAACATTGTAAATAGATGGAAATTATATTGCTTTATTTGGAAAGCTTTGGTTAAAGATTGGATATAGAGGAGAGTTTCAAATATATAAGATACTGAAATCTTTCAGAAAGAATTGTTAAACTAGTAAGACATCACATGATCACCAGTTGTTAAACAGTAGCATTTCTCTCTATACAGTAGTACAACCCAACACAAGCCATAATAGTCAACAGATACTAAAATTCTTATCTAATGTTTACTCATCCATTATCCCCAGACTAGTTTCCAGCTTGTGTGCTTCATCAGTAATATGCAATGAATATGAAATCACTACATCTTCTAGCATCCATTGATTATTATGGCTTGAAATAGATGATGATATTGTATGAAAGAAGTTTCTACTGCTTTAATAGAAATAATTGTTGTGGAAGAAGTTTAAAGTATCACAAAATATTAAACAAACTATAAAAAATCAACATACTCTACATATGGATTGTATTATCATGGCATGACCTGTTTTTAAACTATATTATAATTAATATTATTTTAATATATGATTTGTTTTTATGGTACAGGCTTTTCCATACCTGCACTCCTATATGTAGTATACAGGGGGTTTGAACTGACACTTTCACACGAATCTCAACTATCCATGCTATCTCATACTGCTGACACAGTTGATCAAACACATGTCGAAAAGATAAATAATCACCAATGTCATATTTCATGCTAAACCAGCACTCATCAGTTGATCCAGATTATCAACTCCACACATACATATAAACAATGCTCATCTTATATTAAGATAAACAAACTTCATAGTTTAATGGACAGGCTTTAATACACTCCACCCCACATCTCTCCAGCAATCCATTTCATTGAAAATCTGATGATGGAATTCTCAAAGCACATATTGGTGCCAACCTTTATTAATATTATTGTTGTTACCCCCCCCCCTAACAATCTGCCTTCAAAACTAGGATTCTTTATTCACATTAAACATTTATGATACATTACACTCTGATTAATAATGCATGCATATATTGCTTTTTGTTGAAAGTTATACATGTAATAAATTAAAGAATTTTTCTGTTTTTCTAACACAATCATTTGATTTGATTGCTAAAACTCTCTTTTATCATGATATCAAAACATTTTCTGATGTGTTAAAATATATAATATCTAACTTCTATTAAAAAAGATTTATTTTCATTTTTTTTTATATTCGTCTTATTATTTACTTAATTTATATGCAATTTGTAATCGGCTTTGGACTATAGCTGTGTACAGTAACTAAACGTAAATTATTACAGCTACTAATGGTTATTATGTAAATATTTCTCTCCCCCCCCCTTGAAATATGCTGGATCACCCATATGCACTTTTATGGAGTCATATAAATATTTTGAAGCAGAAACTACTATATTCCATGTTATGAAATTAAAAAGAGAATAATTTTCAACATTTCAAAAATAACACTAAAACAGAATAAATGCATTAAAGAATTGTCTCGTGGAATTATTTTCAAAACTATTCTGATCATGGAGTTCTTTGTTTGTTATCCTTTGTAGCTTTTCTCTTCAATGAATGCATATTTTTTTTTGTCAAATGGATATACACCTATGTGTTTTAATGTAATGGTAGATTGATGGCCTCTGTGGATTTATGCAACTCTATTCATATTACATCATCATGTTCAAATAATTTGTAGTTTTTTAAAATATACAACTAATGGAAAATCTGTTTATGGAAGTTAATCTTTCTAGCAGTGAAACAATCATTGTATCAAATACCACTGGTGAAGTTCCTTTTTACTTCACTGCTATATAATGTAAGAGTCTATTGGGCAGATTGGTATTAAACCACTAAACATCATATGATCACCATTCATTATGCATATACAAGCTGTTTACACAGATGCAAAACTCTCCATAGAATATCACCATACAGTGCAAACCAAAGTAATCAATGAGTACAGGAAGGTTTGTACATAAAATCCCTATCTAGTATCTACTCATTCAATATTCTCTTACTAGTCTCTAGCTAATGGATTTCATCAGTGAGTAGACTTGGATCTGAGATCACTGTACCTAGATCTTAGAATCTAATGCAACCCTCCTGAGTGATGCTATTGTATGAAGAGTTTTGACTCAGTGTAAACAGCTTGTGTAAACATAAAGAATGGGGTTCATGTGATGTTTAGTGGATTAATACTAATTCCTGTTCAGTAGGATTATGGTGACTATGCTTATTAAAGAACCAAAGGCATCAAATGTTTGGATGCTAAACTGAGTTCAGATCTATATGCCTGCACAAGCTAATGAGCTTAAATTGAAAGTATTATTGTATTTTCATTTTGGACTTAAAGCTTTATAGTTAGCTAATAAGATAAAAGGTGGTTGCTGGAGAGTTGTATTACATCCTAAGATCTAGGTGCAGTGCTTTCAAATTCAAAGCTCATCATTGATGAAAGCCACAAGCTAGAAACTATTCTAGGGATATTGGATTTAAAGTGACTAGACAGAGATATTGTGCACAAACCTTCCTCATTTACTGATTATAACTGGCTTGCAATGGTGGGCTACTGTATGGAGAGTTTTGCCACTGTGTAAAATAGCTTAATTGGAAATTACCAGATGCATATACAATTAATTTTTAAAATCATTAACCACTAACAATGGAATAAATTCAGCAGTGCTATCTGTGAAAGAAATACAAAATCTGAATAAATAAGTAAAAATTAACTTCTTGACAATTCACTATAAAGATATTACATAAATTGAAATTCAGATGGCAGCAAATGGAAATCATAAAATGAAATTAGTTCAGATCTTAATTCTTTCAAATTCTGACATTTATTATGTATTACAGCTGGTGGAAGTTTTTGAAAATGCCCAACCTTTTATTTCTGTATAAAATCTTTATTTTCTACTAAAATTCAATAAATTGAATTTTCTTTTTAATTTTATTGTACAAACAAATAATATGAGAAAAAATCAAATTTGAACTTTTTAAATATCTAAATATGAATAAAGAATGTAATTATAACCACACAGCCCTTGTACATCATTGTGAAAGTAAACTTTCATAAAATAAATTCATTTTTATATTAATTTTTTTTTTAAATGTGAAGAAATGAATGAGCATTTATGATAAATCTATAGAATTTTGCTTTAAAATCTGATATTTGTTTTATAATTATTGCACTAATTGAAAAGCTTTTAACATCTTGTCAATTATCTTTGCTTATATTTCAGTCAAGTTTATTAATTTCTATTTCTAAAAATAAAAAATAAATGAAAAAATTGAAAGTGGGCTGTGTATTTTATTTTATTTTACATAATAATCAACCAATTTGTAAAAAATACTAAAAAATATTTTATAAATAAGAAAAAATCATATTTCTCTTATTCCAAAAACTTTACATAAAAACTAGACCAAAGGGAAATAAATACATGCCTTCTGGGTACTTTTCTTTATAATCAACTACTGTAAAGATGTTAGATCTTTGCTTAATATCCATAAAATACTGATGTCTGCAGATTTTTTTCAATTAAAAAAATCAATAAAATCAGTAGGAGAAAATCTATATTAATTTTAAAAAATCTTATGCTAAAGCAGGTTATGGTAATGATGAAAGAGCAGTAGAAAAACCATGTTATTTCCTGAGGAAACACCTAATGATTCTCAATGAATACAAAGTTATCAAGTTAATAGATAATTAACAAACATATTTTATCACATACCATTTCTTATGCTTTCTCGAGGTGTTAAAACAAAAGCAAAAACTTTCCATACAATAATGCCACTCAGTGCAAGCCACAGTAATCAATTGTTGCAAAAGGTTTGTCATAAAATCCCTATCTAGTGCCTACTCATCCATCCTCTGACTAGTTTCTAACTTGTGACTTGCATTAGATCCTATGATCTAGGTGCAATGCTCTCAGATCCAAAGCTCCTCACTGATGAAAGGTACAAGCTAGAAACTAATCTGGAGATATTGAATGAGTAGGTACTAGATAGGATTTTATGCACATACCTTCTTGCACCCATTGATTACTCTGCCTTGCACTGAGTGGCACTTCTGTGTGGAGAGTTTTTGCTTCTGTTTAAACAAATTTCATGTTATATATATTAATCAAGATTAATCAATAATTTTAATCTTTGAAAAATTTCCAAACAAATGACGTCAATTGCTTAATGCTAGCTCAAACTTAAATATTGTAAAATCACTACCATTAATGTTAGAATTAATTTACAACACTACCTGTGAAACAAATATGAAGTCTACATAAAACAGCATAGGTAAAAGGTAACATCTTACCTACTTTCTGCAAATATGTTCAGTGAATAAAAATCCAGGCTAATGTAAACTGGGCACATGAATAGTTAAAAAAGGGTATTTTACCTATGCTGCTTTATTTAGACCATTTTGTTGTACAGATAGAACTGTTATGGATTTTACGATATTTGAGTTTTAGCCAATATTATGCAAGTGATTTAATTCTTATATAGTTGTGCTTGGGTGTTTTTCCAAGCATTGTGTATTGATTGATTTTGCTTTGTATACATAACAAATATTATGTTCATTTATTAGCATTTAAGATCTGAGGTAATTTACTTTTATGCTTCAGGTTTTGTGTGGATTTCAATTTACTTAATATCTTCATAATAAGCCATTTACATATATTGCTTTATTTAGACTTTGTGTTGTTTCACAGATACTGCAGCTGATTTTATTCTATTGTTAATTGTTAGTGATTTTACAATATTTGAATTTTGAGTTAGTGTTATGCAAGTACTTTATTTCCTATACAATTTTGTTTGAGAGTTTTTCAAAGCATGAAATAATTATTGATTAATCTGCTTTACATACATAACATGAAATTATGTGTATTTATTAGCTATTAAAATCTGAGCTAATTTAGTTTGAATTTCCAGTTTACCCTAGTCTGGAGTTCCAATTTATTTAACATCTTTACAGTGAATGGGAAAAAAATACTTTCTACTTATGCAGCTTGATTCCGACTTAATTGTTGTTTTACAGATAAAATTTTCCGAATATAATTTATCCTCAATAATTAGTATTTTAATAAATTACAATTTCAGATAGGATTACATAATTGATTTAATTAAACCCCTACACTTGGTCTAGTCTCTGAATGTTACATTTATTATTGGAGCCAATACTGGAATGTATGTATTCGTACCTGCAGCAATACCTTTGAATCCCTGGCTTCTCTTGGGAACAGAGTTCAAATCCTATGAAAGAATTTATATACACATATGGTATTCTAGCTTGGTCTAGATAGCAGTGAAATAGAGAGTTACTGTTATTTTATTAGTTAAGCCGAGTGTTTAAGTGGAGTGGAGTTTTTGCTCTACTGTTAAAGTTGTTGAAATTCAAACAAATGGTCATTTTATCAAATAATTTCTTTGTAGGACAATAGTATATCTATAATTCCAAAACAAGAACTGTTTAATATTTGTATGAATACTATAAACACAATCTTTATGAATTAAGATAACTGTATAGTTTAGCATTAGTAGAAAGGTAATTCAGACTAAAGTTTCAGTGACTAATTCCCAGCAATGCAGCAAAAATAAAGAAAATATAAATGTAATCATTTGAATGGAACTTCTACACTTTTTTCATTAGAAAGCTTGAATGTCATAATATATTCTAAGTAGAAAAATATATGGATACTTAATTCTGAACAATTTAGCATAGTATAACAGTGATAGACTGAGTTAAAGATTTTTAGGTCAATACTTAGCCTATTACTTCCTATCTTGAGTGATTACCATTGGATTAATTTATATTTTAATCAGGCCAATAATACTAAACACTTTTTAGATAAAATGATCTATGGATTTAATAAATGGTCACAATTATTACATTTTGATTATCACTTCTGCTAATATTTTTGTATCACCCTAAAAATATCAAAATATATGGAATAGCAACAACATAAAATGCTTTACTTATTGCAGCCCAGTTTGTATATAAAACTAAATATTTAATGTCATTAAAAGAACGTATAAAAGTAATTAGAGTAAAATAGTTTGCAAAATAGTATTTTAATGTTTCCTAAATTAAAATATGTAGTAATTTGCATCTATACATAATTGATATTTTATATTAGAAACACCTGCGGATAATCAAATAAAGTAATTCACCTATATAGGATGTCATATGTCTTATATCTATTAAGTTTTATAAACAACATTCTAAAATTAATCTACAGATTAATATAAATGTAATTTAGTTTAAGTTAAACACCTGTGTATGCTACATAGTTGGTTAATATTTTTAAAAAAGCAAATGATAAATATTCTACAAATTATTACTTTACAATACTAGTCAAACTATAGGTCATAGATATAAAAAATAATTGTACAGTGTTAAGCTTCAATTTAATGCATTAACCATGCTTTAGAACTGTTAAAGAATTCTGAGAAAAATTGAAAAATAACTGCCATATTTAAGTGGACATTGTATTGTGAATAAGTATGTATGCCGAGACTTGCTGTAAGTAAAACAAACAGGGACTAGAAGAAATGTGTGCAAACTTAAAAGCCTTCTCTTTTTTTGCATACCTTCTATTTGTTCAATGTTTTATGAAGGTTTGTATCTGAATTATTCCATCATTTATACTTTTTGTATTAAAAAAATATTATTTTATTAATAGTTTTAAAGGACCTCTGGCTTTTTCTACTAATTTCCTTGAGAATCAATCAGACTTCAAATGTTATTTTATTGCTGATTCAGACTTCTCCAAAAGATTTCTATCATTTTTTTCTAAATTTTCGTATTTTTATTATATTAAAGTAATAAAAAAATAATTAATTTTTATTTATGTTGAAGGATTAATTTCAATTTTAAACCTGTTAATCACTGGAATTTTTTAAATTTAACTTGCTCCATTCTACTTTGCAAGTATTCCAAATACTTTGTTTTAAATTTCAATACAAAGATCATATTTTTTTTAGAAATAAACAGTTACTTAAATACACAATTATAATTTATTTCTTTAACCTATAGAATTTTTAGACAGCTTAATATTAGCAAAATATTATAAAGGAACCTGTAGATATTCCAAGCAGAATATAGATACACTACTGGAATTATTGAGTCTTTAATTCCATCACCAATTACCATAGATTAAACAATCATTAACCATATGGTTCATGATTAGTGTAAATCCACATCTGAATAAGTCAGTGGTAATTAAATTTTGGTTATGAAGTGAATGAATACAACAATCATGGGTCATCCTGAATCTATTGATGAAAATCCAATAACATCAATGGATCACATTGTGCCTTTAAGGTCAGATGTGGAAAAATTTTGGAATTGTAATGGTTAAAAGAAAATATCCTAAAAAATATACTTATTTATGAATATTCCTTAAAAAATAATTTCATAAAAGACATAGTAAGTAAATTTAAATTTATTACATATATTCATTTGATAATGAAATAATTTGTTTATTTCTAAGTTGGAATCAATTGATATAGTAAGAAAAATGGAATGATTAGTATTAAAAGTATTCCTATAAGATTTATGGTTAATTAATTATTAAAGTTAATATTGCTTTAAAACATTTAATTTAATATAAAATATATATAGATCCATTACTTGCTTACATTTACTCCATTACAAAATAATTTTATCTTTCTAAGTGAAAGAAATTTGATAAAGTAATGATGTTGGTACACTGATAGAATGACCAATGCAAACCCTTAAAAATCATTTGTATAATGTACTTATTTAATATATGGGGTACATGAGCACAGATTTTCACACAAACCACCACTAATCACTCTATCTCATATCCCTGTTACACTTGAACACATATATGTCAAAAAGATAAATAATCACCAATATATGTATTTCATGCTAAACAAGCAAACATAAGTTGGTCCAGATTATCATCTCCACACATATATGCAATAAGATAATATTAAATTGTGCAATCACACTTTCAACATAAAGTATAAATCTACAGGTAATTACTTAATATATGCAATAAGTGCTCAGATATATATTAACATAGCCAATCTTATGTGTTCAAGTGTATCAGTGATATGAGATAGAGCAGTGGTGAATGGTAGTTTGTGTGAAAGTCTGTGGTCATATACCCTATATATTACATATATTGTTGCAGGTATATAATAAGCCCGTATTTCAGTTATTACAATATACTTATTATTATAGTAAATATTGCATTAAGAAATTAATGAAATAAAATAATTAACTATCTATTTATACCCACTTGATTACAACAACTTTTGTATTTATAAGAGACCAGAGAAAAAATAATAAACATTTAGTATTCTTTGTACAGAATTTCTGAAATTATCATCTAATGTAATAGCGTCTGCTATATTGATTTTCTTTTTTTTATGGATGCTTTTAAAAGTACCTTTTCTTTGTTTCTGGATATTGTGCACAGTCACAAATTTTTCAAAGCCTAAAGATAAGTTTAACATTTTTATAAATATATTATATGGATATTAAACTTTGATCAAATGGGTTTTTTTGCATTCTGACAGATGCACTAGCATAGGAAAGCAGACACTATATTTTTACCATTGCTATTTACACTGAAAGCAAACTTTTATTATAAAATTGCAAACTTTTTATTTCTGGTTAACTTATATAGTGAGAATTTTACATATTTTAAGGATACAATTAACTTCTATACAAACTGTGTTGTAAACATCACATTTGACAACAATGCTTTCCTGTAATCTGGACATTAAAATCTGATGCTGTATTTTTGTTATTTTACTTTACAATGAAAGTTTAAAGCAAAATTGTATTTTTTAATTTTATAAGTTGTGTAAAGTTAGGAATTAAGTATATTATAGATATTTCGTACAACTTATGTTAATTAACTACATTATAAACTATTTGTAGGACTTATATCAAACACTTTGTAGCAATTTTATTATTTTAAATAAACGCAATCTGATGTTTCAATTTTCCTGCCGCTCCTCAGTGCTTTTTTAAAATTTCCAAAAAAAAAAAAAAAGAGAAAGAAACTGAAATAGTAGTAGCTCTGAGAAAGACAGCAGGACAGTCGAAATGTCTGATTGTGTGTATATACATATATATTGTTTTAATTGAAGTAAGGTGTATAAATTGTATTTATATAACGTTTATTTACTCAAAATTTTAGTGATAGCATCAGATACAATATTGCCATTTCAATTAGCAGGTATTCAATTTATTTGCCTTGAATGATATTTAATTTCAAATTTAAGCAGTATATATATTATTTTTATTTAAGTTTAGAAGATAACTACAGAAAATGCGGTATGATGGCTTTATACAAATATCAATATAATGATATTAAAAATAGTGATTGAATTAATTTAAGTTTGTACATTACGGAATGTTTTTGTTTTATGAGCTTGTATATTAACGCTTATCGTTATGTTCTATAAATAATAAATTCTTCTGTGCAAACGTGTTCAATGCATACATTATTCAAGATTTCTACATTTCAGCTAGCTAGATGTTTCGTTATTTAAAATGCCCTTTACAATTTTCTAAATTAAATTTGATCGAATCAATGTAAATTTATTTTCGGGACTTGAAATCAGTTATTTATTATTAAATTTAAAAGAATAATAATTGAACGGTTTTGTTACTTAGGAATTCATAGGAAGTTCGATGGCCAGCATCGATCCGGGAATCTTATATTCCAGAGTTTGACCTTATTACCACTGTTCTAAACCACGTAAAATATTATTAAGTTGATATAAGTTATGAAGGAAAATCTGGTAATGCAGTCTTATATTTTAGAAATAATAGTATTAAGCAAAATTCGGGGGGGGGGGGATTAAACGTTATTTATAATAGAATGTTTTGTAACTTTAAATAATAAAAAAATCTTGTTTATGTATATATTTTTTTTTTACATATAATAGATTTATTTTTTTATGACAACAAAAGATAAGCTGACATCCCTCAGGAAAATAGTGATCTTTCCCTATATCTGATGAACATTGTATCCAATTTCATACTTGTCTGATCTTCTCACTAAAAACAAGGAAAATTCTAAAGTCAATTAGTCTTATTTCCTAAGGATTTGAAAACTTTTCTAAAATACATTCTTTTCAACCAACAATATTTTTAAGTAGCGTATTAAAATTTAAATATTTTCCATTTAAAGTATAAATAAAATTGTGTAAAAAATGAGTGCAATTATTTTAAAAATTTGCAGCGATTTGATGAGAATCTAGTAAATTTTTACAATTTATAGCAATATATATATATATTTCCTTATAAATAAGAGTATAAATTTAAATATTTTATTTTACTTTTGAAGTTTATTGCAAAGATAGAAAAATAGGGTTAAGAATTAAAGATTCATGATCAGGTCATTTTTGTCACTGCCAATTCTCTAATGTCACATGATCTCCCGAGTAAAAACTCTGGATTATTTTTTTTAATACGTTGTTAAATTATGTGTATGCAGTGTGCCTCCGTGATAAGATTGTTATGGGCTGATTCTCATTCCAAACTGACTGTGATACCATCTTTGAATTGGTATGTGTTATGGAGTGACATGGTTTAGTTATTCGCCACACAAACTTTAAGGCACAAGCATGTTTGTATCATGAGTTATACCATGTAATGCATCAACATGTTTTATACCTTAACATATGGTGGAACAGTATTATACCATTAGATTTTGGTTTAAATTGAGCGAAACTATTACTGTTACATTTGAAATGATTCATGCTGTGAATGAATGATTCCAAATGATTTGCAAAATTTCATGATGATAGGGAAAGCTTTAAAGGTTATTTATAAAGATAGGAAACACATTGTCACATTTTATATCAAAACTCTTGATTCAAACATGTTAACACCTTAAATGTTTGTGGTGAATAGTTAAACTATATCACTACATAACATGTCATGATTCAGAGAAGATACTGTAAGCTTTTTGAAAAAAGAATTGTTCACCTTTTTACTGGAGGGTGGGGGCAGTGTATATATTACTGCCAAAAACCAAATTTGATTAAAGTCAACACTTGTCATTATACTTGATTTTAATAAAAAAAATTGCACTGGAATTTGAATAAATAAAAAAGATTGATCCTTTTCTATATCAATTATCTAAATAATGACAAATTTGTCAAGCTTTGTTAGCCGAGAGGTCATCGCAGCCGCCTTGCAAGCAAGTAGTTGGTTGCAGACGGTTGTAGGTTCACGTCCCGGCCGATGCTATGACATATAAAAAATATAAAAAAGTATTTTGGTAATTTAAAGAACTAAAGTTATATTGTTTTTATTTTATTTTATCATCATAACTATTTTTTTTTCAGTGCTAGTTATATTAATCCTTTTTTTTTAATGTCAAAGAAATCCATACTAAAGGCAAAATATAAATCCACTTTCATCTGCTATCCATGATCTTTCATGGATAGTATATAAGACAATGATATTTATTAACATGAATATCAATGCAATGGTATTATCCATATAGCTTATTTGAATTGAATTATAATTTAAATTCATCAGATTGAGTTAATTTCTACTCATTTTAACCTTCTTGTAAACAAACATATATTAAATATATGATATTATGCAGTGCTTATATTTTGTAATAATTACAGCTATAAACTTTTTTTTGTTATGGCTGTCGTATTAGTAGAGACCTCTGCTGATAGAATATTTACTCTGATAAATATTATGTAGTTTACTACCAATATAAAATTATTAAAGGCAGATTGAAAGTGGATCCAGTTTTTTATCTGCAATGTGGATAAATTTGATCCTAAAAAGCATTGCATTATTATATTTAGTGCCAAGAAATAACCTACAATTCCAATTATTATACATTATTAATACTATACAATTGGATATTTATATATGTTTTATTTGGTTGTTTATTTACTAGGTTATTAAAATGAATAAAAATCAACTCTGTCTTGTTAATTTCAGTTATAAATTAATTCAAAGGAGACTCAATGGAGATCTGTTCTGATTTGACATTCACCTTTATAAATATCATTTTCTATTGTACAATCATATAAGATCATAGACAGCAGATCAATGTGAATGTATAGACATTGCTTTAATATAGCTAGATCATGGATATTTAGTGCTCCAATTATATATTACTGGCATGGTGTAATTTGATATTTATATGATAACTGTTAAAAAGGAAATGATAAATTATTATAAAGTGTAAAGAAAAAAATGTCAATAAAAAAAACTTAACAAATCATGAATACGTTTTGACAAAGTATTAAAACATTAGAAAAAATATTTTGAATATTATTAACTAGGCTTTAATAATTTATTATCTGTATATTGTATATTTCGTTGATATAAGAGTATATAATAATTGTGTTAGAAAGATGACAAGCTTAGGAAAACCAACAACAACAATGATGAAAATTTATAAGCCTACTTAATCTGTTATCTTGTTTCTCTAATTGCTATTGAGAAAACAATGTAAATGTATGTTTAGATAATTGCATCATTTTAGCACTATTTATTTTTACCAACACACTTGAAGGATACACAGGGGCAAAACTCTCCATACAGTAATGCCACTCAATGCAAGCCTATGTGTAAACAGCTTGTGTAAGCATAAAGAATGATGATCATGTGATGCTTAGTGGTTTTACCTTAAATAATACTTGCTATTGCACAGAAGTTCCAAATTTCAAATGCATATCATAGATGCATTTAGTTTTGCAGATACTATTTGACCCTTACCTAACTGTAATATGCTAATCTTACAAAGTGATATTTTTCCTGTTGAAAACTTTATTAAATATAAAGCAGATTTTTATTACCCAAAATGAATTTAAACCTTGAAGAAGATTTAGAAAGAGTTTAACATTTTTTTTTAAGTTTGTAGAATTTGTCTTTTTAATAGAAACATTAAAAAAAATGTCACAGTTTCGTAAATTAACATGCGATCTGTCATCTCAGGAATATTCGTTCTTACATCAGGAACAAACTGGAAAAAAAATAAAACTAACTTTCTTTAAATGAAAACTCTTTTTTATTCATTTAAATTTTGATATTTTTTAGAGTGATTTCTGATTTTGGTAACTAGGTCCTTCTTTATGCATAATTTACATTTGTCTTCACAATCTTTATTAAAATTAAATTTATCTTTAACATAATTTATATTTACATTGACTAACTTCAGATTCTGTTTCTATTTCTTCTATAATAGTATTATCTACATTTTTAAAGCTATTATTATCTTATCTTTATACGGTATCTATTTGGATATTTTCATTTATATATTATTTTTACAACTTTTTTTAGATAAAGAAATACTGAATTATTTACCTCTATTTTTCATCAATCATCATTTCACAAGATGATCTCTTTATGCTTTTATGATAAGATCAGTTTTTTAATATTTTAAATAAATGATAATGTCTTAAACTATAAACTTTTACCTTCCGTTTACATCCAAGTGATAAGCTGACCTAATATTTTCTTGCTTTAGCATGTTGATATATTTTATAAACAAATTTTCATGTTATTCCCTATAGATTTAAGTATATTATTAATCTTGTTGTAAAATTATTAACTTCTAGCAAACTATTAAATGTTGTTGCTTTAACACTGTGAATAAAACTAACTAATTATTAAACTATTTTATTTAAATAAGTATTTTTGTTGGATAAACATGGTCAAATTATTATGATATATATTTTTGTAATAGACTTAACAAGTTCTCATTTTTATTATATTTTTTATTCTATCTTTTAAATTAATATATTAATTTAAATTATAGGATGCAATTAATTGCAATTACTCTTTTTACAAAGTCACCCATAATAAGTATTAAACTTTTAATTTATATAAGTAATTAATTATATATATATATATATATATATATATATTTAATTACTTTTTAATTTATTATTTTTATTGTTATTACAACAGTTTTTTTAATTAACATACATTTTATTTGAATTTTTATATATAATTAGGAGGGACTTGAGCTCAGACTTTCAAGCTCTCTACAACTGTCCACTCCATATTATTCAACTAATACACATGACCACACACATTTGAAAAAGATAAATGATCTTTAATAAATGTATTTCAGTTGGTCCAAATGACTATCCCCCACTCATATATATATATATATATATATAATTATTGCTCAGTTTATATGAAGATAGCAAATCTTTAAAGTTTAATGGACAGGCTTCAATCTTCTCCACTCTAATTCTTCAGCTATCCATATCTGTGCTTTTTCAGTACAAAATATGTATGTTAAAAATCATTTACCCTTTTTTACATGTATGTGGTCATGTATGGCTAGCTGTAGAGAGTATGAAAGTCTGAGTTCAAGTCTCTTCTAATTACATTAAGTTTAGTATAAGAAATATATATCAATTTAAATTATATCATCATCATCATCAATAGCAATTGTCATTTCACTGCAGGATGAAGGTCTCTCCAAGTTCAATCCATCTTCTCTGATCTTTAGCTTCTTTTCTTCACATCACCCCTGCACAATTTCTTATTTCATCCATCTCACATGTGGTCTCTTTCTGGGCATTTAACAATGACATGGAATCCGGTTTAAGATTTCAATTGTCCATCTATTATCATCTCTTCTAGCAATATGTCCAACCCAACTCCACTTCCGCTTTTAATTTTTCAATAAGGTCAGTAACACCTGTTTGTTCTCTTGCCCATATATTGCATTTTCGATCTCTTCTTGTTACTCCTAATATGCATTTCTCCATACTTCTTTGAATTGCATAAAGTCTCTGTATTGTTCTTATATATATATATATATATATATATATATATATATATATATATATATATATATATATATATATATAATAAGAAATACTCCAATCTAGATATATTAGTAACCTCAGATAATTGATTTTACTCAAGTCACACTCGAATTACCAAAGATGTAAATAAATAAATATTCAAAAATAAATTAATTTTGCACTTAATTAACCTTAAATTATTATTGGCCAAGTATTTCAATGCCAAATTTTATTAGCATAAAGTATTGATAAGTGAAGAATCAAACTAATATAGATTATTAAAGTATCAATAATGCTGAGCACAAAATTATACCCTTTTGAAATAAAATATATTAATTTAATTAAATAGTAATTAATAAAACATTACATAATCTTGATTAATTATTTATTCAATATAACAACAAAGTATAACTGATGAAATGTTAAAGATAATGTAATAAATTATTAAAATAAGAAAATGATTTATTCAATATTTTGGTTATCTGATATTTTAATATATTAAATAAATATCTAAAAACTCTCAAAGTATATACTAAAGTATAGTATGACAGAAACACAGGCTTATTATATACCTGTGTCTATATATATGTAATATATAGGGTGAATGAGCACAGACTTTCACATTGCCCACCACTCTCCACACTATCTCATAACACTGATACACTCGAACACATATATATTGAAAAGATAAATAATCACCAATATACGTATTTCATGCTAAGCCAGCAATCATCAGTTGGTCCAGATTATCATCTCTACACATATATACTATAAGTGCTCAGACATATATTAAGATAGATAATCATCATACTTTAATGAACAGGTTTCAATATATTCCACACTCCAACTCTTCAACCATCCATCAATTGAAAATCTCATGATGGAATGCTCAAAGGCCACCCTGAGGCTGAGATTCTTGTCACACCCATGTTGACCTAAGGTCAATCTGAACCCCTACATGTACAGGACATAATCCATTTAATATATATGCAAGGATGGGCAGACATTTCTACAATGTAATAACTGAAACACAGGCTTATTATAAACACCATCTATTGATCATAAATACAAACGTTACCAAGTTTAACTTGTTTTTTTGTTTTTCATAAATGTACCTGTGAAGTTTTCTTGCAATGATATATATTGCAGAGGCTTCTACTATGTGGTGACACTAAACTGATATCAGACCCATATAGCTATATGTCTTGCTATGCTGAGTTTGAAGACATTACGTGTCTAAAAAATTCACGCTTGCAAGCTGTATAGAAATTGTTTCATAAATGCTCAGAGTTTAGGGTTTAGATCTAGTTTCTTATTCCTGTCCTTCACTGATGATAGCAAATCAGCTTTAAATCATGATCTGAGGGTGGAACTAACGAAAGGGATAGTGAATGCTTCCTCTGACGTTTATGTAAACAAACATGCTTTGACGGTGTTTTTGGTAAAACACCATCTATTGATCATATATATATAATATATATAGGGTAAATGAGCACAGACTTTTACATGCCCCACCACTCTCCACACCATCTGTGCTCATTCACCCTATATATTACATATATATAGACGCAGGTATATAATAAGGCTGTGTTTCAGTTATTACATTGCAGAAATGTCTTCCCATACTTGCATTAGTATTAAATGGATTATGTCCTGTAGATGTAGGGGTTCAGATTGACCTTAGGTTAACATGGGTGCAACAAGAATCTCGGCCTCAGGGTGGCCTTTGAGCATTCCCATCATCCGATTTTCAATTGGATGGATGGTTGAAGAGTTGGAGTGTGGAATAGATTGAAACTTGTCCATTAAAGTATGAGGATTGCCTATCTTAATATATATATGAGCATTTATAGTATATATGTGTAGAGATGATAATCTGGACCAACAGATGATTGCTGGTTTAGCATGAAATACGTATACTGGTGATTATTTAGCTTTTCAACATATATGTGTTCGAGTGTATCACTGTTATGAGATAGTGTGGAGAGTGGTGGGGCATGTTAAAGTATAGTATAATAAGTTGACTATGAATAATCAAGAAATCCAATTGTAATTATTAAAAATATAATTCATTAATTACAACAAATAAATAAAAATAATATATGAGTTAATGAGCAAATGAAATATTTCTTGTTAAGCTATTTGATCAGGAATTAGGTATCCTTTTATCTATTGCATCTGTTATATAATTTTTTTTTCATGTGTCATAGCATTGGCTGGGAAGCGAATCCTCTAACCCAAGACAACTGCTTGTAAGGCATCTGTGCTGACATGTTATTGACATGTATCTGACATGTTGTGAACAATAAACTAATGAAACAAAAAAATATATTGTATTTGCATAAAGACTTTCAAATATATATATATATATTAAAATATTAATTATATTTTGCATAAAGACTTTCAAATATATATATATATATTAAAATATTAATTATATTTAGTTTGTTTAGTGTTTTCTTGTAATAATAAATGTAAGTTTCTTAATTAAAATACATAAAATATTATATCATAAATCTATATTAAATATACACTAATAAAATTACTCATAAATATTTATATTTAAAATCTATTGCTTTTAATATATGTGTAGAAAACAAACAAACATATCATAAATTTAAATAAACCAAAATTAGCATTAAGAAATATTATATTTAAATTTTGTTTTCTGTATAATTTAACTTTCATTTTTGATAATGCTATATTTTTAGATGCAATAAACAAACACATACATTCTAAAATAAATAAACTAGAGAATGAAAATATACTACCTGTTTAATTTCTCCAATGATTACAAGGCATATTCTTTAAACTATAATTCCATTAGGAGAATTTGTCAATTTATATCAAACCTTATAATTTAAAATTTATATATACATGTTCAATATATATATTCCATAATATATGCAGAAATGATAAACTTAAAGTTCAAAAAGTTCATAGAAATATTACTAAAAGCCAATGATGTTGTCTGTAGTACATAGATATGCTAAATAAGCATTGTGTTTAAATTTGAGTATATTCCAGTTAGTAGCATTCAAAAATTTTATCCATCTTAATGAAGTTACAAATTTTCAGATAAAGCATTGTGTAATATAAATATTGCAATATAACATTTTCTTTCTTTATAATAATAACAGCATTGATATAAATTCAAAAATTCTTCAAGTATTATAACATTTGTTATGCATTTACTTATCAAATGACTTACTACACTTTAGATAAGATATTATAATCTTTCTTAAAATACAACCAACTATATTTGATGCTTACCTTATTTTTCTTTACTATTTAAAAATTCCATAGATAAGAAACTGATTTTAGTACAGTAAAATACTATAAATATGAAATGGAGGTCTTGTTTTCCTTTTAAATAAGATGTGCTCTTATGGCAAGTAGTCATTTTCTCTTAATGATGCTAGCTTAATATCCAGGCTTTTATATTAAGCTCTTATGGATCTTAACATCTCTATTTATGGAAATTCCTCACATCATTATGTCTCAAAACTACATATATGCATGCCACCTAGACCAACCTCATTATGTTATTTCCATCAGTTATTCGGGAAAGTATAACTTAAACACATTAATCATATCCTGAAATGATAACTTATCTAATTCTAAAAAGATATCGCTACCATCCATAATTACTATATTATCTTCCCATTAAATTTATTACATTAAAATTGAGATCAAAACTTTTTTTATTAGCCACTTTTATCATTTACACATTTAATCCTTTCAAATTGCTCTTTAAATTTCATTATCATACATTTTTTTTAAATATTATTATAACTATCATCTCTCAGTTCTTTATCATGACAGTATTCTATTACCTTATAATAAAAACTCAAATTACTGTTTTATCCCATTTTCAATCTTTTCTTTCCTTCACGCTTATTACTACGTTCTCATCCTAAGCATAACTTTTAAAATTATTAATTTAAAACAAACATGAAAATATAATACCTATTAATAAATAAAATCATTTATCTTAACGTATTTAATATTAAACTTAACAACTAATATAATGTTGGCAATTGTTTAAAATAATACCCCCCCCCCAAAAAAAAAAATAATAATAAAAAAAGTTTTTTTCTTCTTCCTTGCGATTCCTTCCCATATACTTCAATATGATATTCAATCCTTCCTGGCAAAATATTGCTTTAAACTATTGTGTTTATTAGTGGTTCCAGGATATTCTACCCAACATTTTAAAAATAATCACCAATAATAACAAACTGAAATCTTTGACTGTGAGATGCTTCTTGAGACAATTTTCCATATTTACATGCTAGAATTTTTTCTATACATAATTATTATAAAAGTTAATGAAATTGGTAATTAAACAACCAAGTCAAACATATATTTAAATGTTAATTATTTGAAGTATTGATTAATAAATTATTTTCACTTAAATCATTCATTTCATCCCTATGTTTTATACAAGAACTTATTTTTCCTATGATAAACATAAATAAATTTCTTGAAATGAAGTCTCTTGTAGTATAATTTTTTGATTTATTTAACAGACTTAAGCTTGTTATCTCTTCTTTATGAATTCTCTGTTTTACATTTCTTACTTTAATAAAAACTTATAATGACTAAATAGAAGACTCATCTTGACTATATATTTTTATTTATCAATTAAAAATAAACATTTATTGTCCTATTTGTTTGATTAAAATTAATATTGCTTTATAAAATATTACAAATATCCATCCTTAAATAAACATATTATATTTTTAATTTAAACAGTATAAGTTACTTTTATTGATAGCCCTAATTATTTTCTTCAACTTTTCATCTCAATTATACATTATACTAATGTTCTGTACCTTCTCTTCCTTAATTCATGAAAGTTAATTATTCTTATTTTGGTTTGGTTCCTTTTATTAGTCAAACTATTACTTAAGCTAGACAATAAAGTAGAGATAAAGTGAAAATATTTTCTTAAGTAAATTATTGTCCACTTTTTAATTACTTGTAATGAAGTACTTGTATTCTTCATCATTTTCCCATTTATAGTAACATTATCGACTGGTGAATTTTTTCTTATTAGCATTTTAAAATTGTAGATCGACTTCCCAAGTTATAACATGTAACTCTGATGAAGAAATTAGTTTAAATTACTCTACCATCTTGTTAAACTTCTTTTAAGCACTTTATTTTTATTCCTTTAAGATTAATTGACTTATATAACTATTGTATAAAACAAAATATTTTTATAATTTAATGAATTTTACAAAAGTTTTATACAATGATTTAATTTTACTTTTTGATTTCTTTCTTTTTTTAATCATCTGCTAATTCTATAAATATCCCCCAAACATGACCTGGAAAACAATTGTTTAACTCTCATTGGTCAATAACTTGAAAGTTGCCTCTCATCTACTTAATATCTAATTTGTTATGTTAAAATTTAGTACACACATAAAAAATAGATATTAATAAATATTTTAAAACTGATGAAGTTCAAACAATGTTTTAATTGAAATTTAAAATAATTTATTTACTCAGCTTCATAGAAATATTTTAATAAAAATATTAAAATCAATGATATTTTTTGACATTATAATTATTTTAAAAATATATTATTATTAAAATTACATGCTGGTCTATAAAATGAAAACAATTATGAATAAAAACAAAAGGTATTTATTATCTGTCCTAAATTTACTCTTAAAAGTTATATATTAAATTATTAGTGTCAGTTATATTTTAAAAATTTGGAATATTAGATACATTTTATATACTCAATTAGTACAATGAACCACTGGAAAGGTTACAGTACCAGTCACTACACATGCTTTCTAACCCTTGATGGTGCTACCAAACCTCTATTCGACCTGGAAAATTTATTCGAAGGTCAGAATATAGGTGAACAATGTGTAACTAAACTATCTTAACCAGTGTTTTTATTCAAAAGGTCAACCTTCATTTAAGATTTCTAGAAATTAAATTTGCATTTTTTTTCCCTGGTGAAGATTTTGCAAAACTTTTTTATGGCTTTAAAATAAACATATATTTATCTTCTAATATTTTTCAATACAAAAAAAAATCAAAAGATGGCAGGAAAATCAAATAGGCAGTCCATGAAAGCATCTCAAGCTCCACCAGTGATGGGTAACCATTATATATTTTATGCTCTCAAACTTTGTGAGATTACTTTGAGAAAATATTATGATGGTCTAAAAACTTGATTTTTTGAAAAGTTTATGATTATATTTGTATTGTGTTTGTGTAATAATTGTTAAAAATCAAAAATAAATTTTATTACATATTTATTTTTGTATTGTGTTTGTGTAATAATTGTTAAAAATCATATTGTTACTATAGAGATTACAGTTGTGGGAAACCCAGTTATCTAGAAATGAGATCACTCAGCAGATTGCTGTAATATTTAGTGATATTGTAATAATTACAAAAAAATATTTGAAGCATAAATTGATAAAATTAATAATTATTAAAAATAATTTGTTCAGATTTTGCAAATTGAATCAGCTCCACCTGAAATTTGATATTGTGACAACATTTTGTTTTGATTAAAATTTATTTTTTAAAATAATTCTGAAAATCAAATGTGATTTTTTAAAATTTATTTAATTTTTAAACAAAAATATCTATTAAAAATCAGGTCAAATTTATTATATTCTGATAAATAATAATGATTTAATATCAAAATGAAAGTTGAAAGTTTAAATCTAGTGAGAACAAAAAAATCTGTCAGAATGTTAATGGAAAAATGAGAGAGATAATTTACTAATAAATGATTATTAGACTAGTTCACATCAGAACAGAAGATTCTCAACTAATAAACAACTGATTGACAGATAACAGACATCAAACACTAGGCAAATTTAAATAAACATAATATATTTATTAATTACTAAAATAAAACATGAAAAACAAATTAGTAAAATTATAGACATATAAATTGAAACTAGTTATTTTTTATGGATGGTTTTATATAAATCATTAATAAATTTAATTTTAATAAATCATTAATAAATTTAATATATTTACATATGTTACTATCATTTGATTAGATTTGAAAATTGCTTCATAGTAAATCAAAAGATTTCATGTTGTTTATTTATATATAATATTTAGTAAATTAAATGTGAAGGTGTTTTAAGCTTCACACTCTTAATTCAGAATGTTTGTGTCTGACTTATTTATATATAAATTTAAGTAGAGAAGAAGGTGGGTTCCATCTTTTTCTCATATTTCTGGCTTGTGTTTTTGAATTGAGAATTTCACATGCAGTCATTATTACATCTGATTGGCTGTCACATAAGAATTTTTAAGGCACTTCAGTCAAAGGTTTCAGCCTTTTATGTTTTTATTATATTATCTGCTTGCACTTAATAAATTTAATATATTTACATTTGTTACTATTATTTGATTAAATCTGAAAATTGCTTTGTAGTAAATTGAAAGAATTAACTTTATTTATATATAATATTTAGTGAATTAAATGGGAAGGTGTTTTAAGCTTCATGATCTTAGTTCAGAATACTTGAGTCGGGCTTATTTATATATAAATTTCAGTAGAGAAGAAGGTAGGTTCTATTATTTTCTCATATTTCTGGCTTGTGATTTTGAATTGAAAGTTCCACATGCAATCATTATTACATCTGATTGGCTGTCACATAAGCACTTTTAAAGTGCATCAGTCAAAGGTTTCAGCCTTTCATGTTATTATAAATCATTAATGTAATAAATTTATTTTTAATTACATCCTCTAAAGAGCTGTGAATACATTAACATAATCATGTGCCAACATATTACTCAAATAATTATTTCTTTCCTAAAGTTTTAAAATAATTATGATGGATTTCAGACATACATTACAAAAATTAACTAGAGTGTGTGCCAAATTACCACAAAATCATTTGAACATAAGAAAAAGAAAACTGAAGAAAATATTGGAGATGCAACTTTGAAGTTCACACCAAAGATAAAAATTCAGCCTACATCATTGGCATTAAGTAATATAAATAGGTGCCTATTAATGAAGATCTTATTGGAAATGTTACCAATAGTGTCTCTGTATGTTTACTAATTGAATATGGTGATACAAGACGATCAGGTCAAGTAATCTATATCAAAGCTTCAACAAGGTAGAGTTTAACTGAGCCCATTCTAAAAATAAATACCACACAAATAATGTCTAATGGTTAAGGCAAATATGTCAGGATGTTTTAATGAGGAAAAAAATTTGAAATCAACACCACATGAGATTCTTTCTGTATATAAAGAATATTGCTCATAAATATTTCAAAAAAGTTATCGTTATAGCACACCAATAAATAAGGAAAATGAAACAGAAAATTATTTTCTTACTCAATGAGAATTCTGACATTTCATTGCAAAAGTTAATTATATAACTGAATATAAAATGGTACCTTGATAGTGACATAAATAATTTATGGTTAATTAATACTACTGAACTATCTGCAATTGATAAAAACAGATAATTTATACTAAAGACATATAAATGAAACAAAATTTCATATGTGAAAGTTAACCAAAAATATCGTTTATTAACTAATATAAATATAGGAGTAGTTATTTTATATTAATAATTAAAAGTTATAGGCATACAATTAATCACGCATGACTTATTGTGTAAAGAAAGTTCTTATATGATCGTATTAGTGCTGCCGACCTTTGGGTTAATGTTCAAAGTGATACATACTTATGTTTTCTGGAATGTTCAGATAACTTGTCATTTATTGAAAATAAGATTTGGATAGGAGTTTCTATATAAAGACTGTTTGATTGGTAAAGGAAATCAAGGGTTGGTCAGATCACTAGAGTAGATCATGCTGGAGTGGAATTGCATCTGAAAAAAAAAATCTGCCATGATATAAATGCCTCAGCCACTCATTGCTATTGGAACAACAACTGAAATGCTTAGTTCATCCATTTGATTTCAATGGGTTCTTTTAGCTAACTGCATCCCATTTCATAGATATTGGGAATCACTGCTGATGGTTACTGGAAATTAAGTGACTGGCAACAAACGGTAAGCTCTGGAAATCCTTAATGAAGAAGTCTGTAACTATTCACTCATGTTCTTTTCTCAGAAACTTCTAAAATAGGCATAATTTAAAAAAAATAGACCCCTAAAGATAGGCCAGCATTCTATCACTAATTAAATTTCTAATTAATTACCTTGTGGAATTTCTATTTGAACAAGGTCCGCTGTAAGTATATTCCACACTTAAATTTTGTGTAATTAAAGCCAAATTCTTTAGATCGGGCATTGTAGGAAAGGGAGGAAATAAACTTCTAAAGATAAGACATTTTTCTCTTTAAAGCTTATTTTGCTTTACAAAAGTATAACATTAAGTTTTGCCTCTGTGAACAATAAGTTTCATTACATATATATATACTCATGTATATGTGTGCGCTTTATATATTCGGGCGCACATTTTTGAAAATACGAGTTTAAAATACAACTCAAAACTATGATTTTAACATTTTACGTCCAACTGACATTTTCCACGCTATATTATTATAAATTCAGACAAAACAGGCCAATATATATATATATAAGTATTAACAAATGCAGTGACACGTGCAATCTATTTGAGAATTTAAAAAAAAAAAATATCACTCTAGAAATTTTTTTTTATTTTTGCAATTTTATACATGTTTTTCTGTTGGTGGAAGTTTAACATCGTCATAAACCGGTGTTTAATATGCATCTACAACCAAAATATCACTACATTCATTATCAAAACCATGCATGGATAAACCCACAAAGTATATTCTCTATATCTGTAACCTGTGAAAATTTTCATATCGATATATATATATATCACCAAAATTGTGATAGAAATAAGTATTTATAAATATTGGATTGGTAACAAATGAAACTTGGTAAAATATTGTTAAAAGATAAGGAAAGATAAAAAAAGTTATACTTGTTTAAATATTATTTATTTAAAACAAACAAACAAACTAAAAACTAATGCACAAATAATAATAATAATTCGCAAGTCAGATTCCTTGAGTAATTTTAATAAATATGAAAATAATGCTCATTTTTTTGTATTAATGCTGTTATATTATAATGGTTTGTGTAGTTTCTCCACTAAAAACACTAAATTCTTAGGGCTACTTATTTAATAGTCTGTTGTTTATTTATGGGATTATAAATATTTTCTCTTTACTTTAAAATTAAAATTGCGATAAGGTTAACTAATGCGTTTTTACATCATGTCAAATTGTTTAATGTGATATGATATATAAGCAAGAAAGATCAATTAAAACAGTAAGGATCAGTTAAGTGGGAAATTATTGCATAGATTTATAAACCAAATAAACAAATAAAAAATGATTTGTTTTATATGATTGGTATGTGCAGTATATGTGTCTGCTTTTGGAATATATATTAAAACGTTATCTTCCATTAGAGAAATAAAAATTGATATATGTTGTTATTTCACTTGCGTCATTAAAATTGTTCTTGGATATTTTACTTTATTATCTAGAGACAAATAATGTCTAAAGTATAGATAATTTTTCATTCAGTAGAAATATAATCTTTCTTTGATGTTTACTTGTCATTAGTTCATTTTTAATCTAATTGCAGAATTTCTTGTTATAATAACAGTCTATATACAAATAATAAATTGCACTAAATCTAAAGAGGCAAAAAAAAAAAGGTGATTCGCTTATTTAGCAACTTGATTCATTTTCCACAGTGGAGTTTTGCAGAAAACGCTATTCTTATTCATTTATTAGCAGTGATGTGATGTGATGTATTTTGGCTTCTCCTTAAACGAAGTCAAAAATATCTCAGCAACTACACCAGGATAAACCTGTTAGCCATTTTATTTTCCATTCCCCACTCTAAGTCTTCCCATATTCTGCCCCCTCCCATTTCCACAACATAATCTTTATCAACTCTATGGCCTTTATATCTAAATCCCCCTTGTCGTTTTGCAAATTCCAGCATAAAAACCAATAACTCACTTTCTGTATAATCACTTTGTTCATATCTATTCTCCCATAACTTCATTATCTGTACCCTTTCTGCTTTCAAGCATTTACATTCAATCAGCAGATGCCTAATATTTTCTATACCTTCCTTACACAATTTGCACACTAAATCACCCATAGTTTTCCATTTACATGTATATTCTCTTGTTGCTAAAGATCCCGTTCGAGCCTTAAACAATAAACTACTTTCCTTACTATTATCATAAATTAACTTGCTTCCAATATTCCGTTTACTTCTATATATATTTAACTCTTCTTACCCTCAATATTACTTCTCCATCTCTCCAACTCCCCATTTTTTATTAATGCTTCTATTCTTTTATCCCATTCCTTACCACTATAACACTCAACAATCCTCCTAACACAATCATCCCACCTTTTATACAAGTATACCGATATAAATTCTTTATCCAAATCTTTTGCATACCGTATTACCTTTCTCACCCATCTTGTTACCTGCCCTTTACTCATAACCCAATTAAACACTATTTTAGCTATTCTTTTATTATCCATAAACTGCAACCTACCAAATATTTTCATTTTACTTTTTGCATCTCTCAAACTCCATACTGTAGTGCCACCTAGTGAAAAACTTAGTAAACACTAGATGCAAGAAGGTTTGTGCATAAAATTCCCATTTAAAACCTGCTCATCCAACATTTCCAGACTGTTTTCCAGCTTGTGGCTTTCATCAGTGAGGAGATTTGGTTCTGAGAGCATTGCATCGATATCTAAGGATGTAATGCAAAACCCTTCAGCATCTAACTTTTACCTATTTAGTTAACTATAAAGCAAAAATGTGTACGCATAAAAAATGGTGCCCTTGCAATGTTTTGGTGGTTTTTTTCCATTTATTAGGAATTTGTAGAGCAATTACCATTAAGTGTATATTTTATATTTTTATTAATAAAATTAAATGGTTTTATTGTGCAGGAGTTCACAAGAAGTTTGAGGGTCAGAAACCTCAAAGCTAGTCTAATCTCCAGATTTTGGTATTCTATATCCATATCAAGTCCCAAAGAAAGCAATAAAATGACTTGTTACTTTTGAGATATATAAAAAATATGAGTATTAGATATGAACAAAGTGGGGCCAAACTAAGGACTGTGAACACCAGAATTTACCAATCTGACAGTATATCAAATAATGCAAAACAGTAATGAGTAATATATATTTTATTTCATTTTTGTTTTCAGAATATATAAATAAAAGGCTTCATATACCATTTCAGAAATATTTAATCTAAGTGTTCATATTTGGTCCTTTCAATATTTTATAAAGAAATCTAATTCACCTAACACAACTGTTATCATGAAAGTTAATATTTAATATTTTGCATAAAGCCATTGTTAAATAATATTTTATATAGTTTTCATGAAAGTTTTTATATGAATCATAAATACATCTATATTATAGAATTGGTAGCTGTATAAAGGAATATATTTAATTATTTCAATAATATATTTTGTTTCATAATCTCTCTGTGATTAGTATTTATCTTTATGATAAGATCATTTTATACACATTTATCCTGTGAAGAAGGTTATTTTTTAACTTAAGATCACCCATAGATTTAAATAAAATATTAAACATAATATTATGTTGGAATTATAAATAGTTTATATTTATTTGAAGATCAAGAGGTCTTTTTAAATTCTGTGATGTTTTGGATAAGTCAATGCAATGTCATCAGGATTCTGATTAGTTTAGTATAGTATTAGAACAGCTCAAGATGCATGGCACACAAAACTTTATATATATTGTATTCTTAAATTGGAATTTTTTTATGTATATCGATTTGTGTGTGAGTGTTGAATATAGTTAATAAACAATAGTTATTAATAAGCAGTAATGAAGAAAAAATGTTACAAGAAATAATATTTAATATAATGGTCGATTAGTATTAAATAAAACATTCAGTTATTAAGCTTTATTTAATTTAAAAAGAAAAGGCTGGAAAGGATGGTGTCAGAGATTAATAGGTAAAATGCACACGTGTGTGAAAGAAAAGTACAAGTATGGCTGTGTAAACAAAACATTTTTTACACATATCTCTGTTGATCATAGATTGTAGACTCTGTTTTTTATGTTATCTTGATTTTAGATTGCCCAAAAGAGGGGGGAAATGCTTTGATAGAATAGATAAGATAATTATTAATTTTCTTATTAATTACTTTAGACCATCAACTTGTGAGGCTCTGGTTTCTATCTCAAAGTGACAGTTATTTTTGTATGTGGAGACTTGTAACCAGAAAGACACAATATAAAGAGTGGCACAATATTAATAAAGGCAGTTAAAAAAGTTTAAGGCAGTTGGCAGTTAGTATTTAGCAGTTGTTTTTCTGTTTCTTTTAAGCTCAGAATGAGCTGTTGATTTTTTTTTCTCTCTTTGAAAAGTTAAAGAGAAAATGTTAGACTTTTGCTTTAAAACAGCATAAAGGGAGATGTGCAGCTATATAAATAACCTCACAGCAAAATTAATCTAAAGAGATGGGTCAAAAGAAGTTGGTGAAAATAATATAAAAAATGGTATTTATATATATATATTGGCTATTTATAAAACAATGAAGATGCAGTGCTAATTTTGCCATTTTGTTCCTTGAGACCTCACATCATGGGTTAAATTCACTAATCTATCTGTGGACTCATATACAGGTCTTTAATAACCAAAGAATGGCCAAGTTTAAAGCCAATCACATATGCCATATGAGGCTTTTTTGTCTCCTGGCCTATTTGAGAATCATCATCTTTGAAGAGAGAGAGAAGAGGAAAGAAGAGAAGAAAGAAGAAGATGCATAAAACCCATAAAAACAACCAGCTTATATTTATCAAAAATGTCTGCAATAACTTTTAAAATGGTAGGAATCAGCCAAACCAACCAGTTGAAGCTGTAAATAAGAGATCAGTCTGATATTTGAACCTGGAACATTTAATAAGAACTGAAAATGGATCAGGTAACTTTAAAATTTGATTAACAAATTTTTTTATTTACTTATTAAAAGTAAACTTTGATTTCTACAGTCAAGCATTTTTTTCCCTTTTGATACATGAATATTAAGAGTTTGTTTATTGATTGTATTATTATCAATACTGCATAACATTACACACACACAGTTTAAAATTTATTAAATGTCACTTTTCATTGTCTTTTGATATTTTTTTTTATATATTGTAATGCTAAAATATTTTATTATTATTATTATTTACTCATTATGACAATTGAGCAACCTATCAATATATGCTTTATGATGTTTTTTTTTATTGATCTCTTTGCATATTAAATTTGATATAATTTATTTTTGTTCAAGGTTTCAACAATTTTTTTATATATGTGATTTATGTATCAATGCATAGTATAAAGGGACACATTTTAATATATATGTTGACATATCACAGGGTGGGTGCATGTGTGACTGCTTATACCAACCAGTCAAAATAGGTTAGACATAGTTATTTTAAGGTGGCAAATTAAAGAGCAGGGTTTCACACATGTATGAAAGTACAAAAAAAACACACACATTGCATTATAAATTTACCTTTGGGACGTATAATAAGTAGGGAAAATATTGAATAAGCATTCAATAGAATATTTTTTTATATCATTTTAAGCCAGCTTATTTAAAAGTAGATAGGAGCATGAACATATATATAAGTTTATTTGGTTATGCATATATACATTTTGTCTTAATTATGTATTTAATTAATATAATAAGTGTTGTCAATTGTATAATTAACAATGTGATTTATTAAAGAGAAGAGTGTGAATAAATATAGTATTACCATATTTAGTTTCCAAGTTATTATTAGTAGTATTGTTAATTTTTTTTTTCTTAATCTTGTTTTGCTGATAATTTATCATCATCACTCGTAAATGTTAAGCATTGGATAGTGATTTACATATAAGGATGTTTAAGGATTATGCTTGACATCTAATCAAATTTTGAGTAATTATAGGTTAATAGCAAAAAGCTAATTTTATGTTGTGCCCATGGGTTTTGACCATCATCATCAATGGCATATATTCTATTACTGGTTAAATCTCCATTTAAGCATAATACTGTTCAAGTAAATAATTATAGATTTATCAGAATCTAAATTTTATGATAGAAGATTAGTTATGATCACCATTATCGCTCAATAAATGGTAATAATTAAATCCAATCTTAAATGTAATTAATATGTTTAGTAAATAGGGGTTTATAAAAAGTTAAATATCATGTGGTGAGATTCATGATGATCATTCATCATCACTGGTAATTATTGATGATTGAGTCATAATTTTAACTATAAAAATATTTTAAATAAATAACCATGAACGTATATGAGTACTAGTGAATATTATGAGTAAATCCCAGTTTAAACATAATATGATTTTAAGAAGGTGCTTATATGTTTATAAAGATAAATTTGTTGTTATGAGTTTATTACTAAAGCTGTGGATGAAATCATCATCATCATCATTATATTATGATGAATAATTAAATTAAATATCTAGGTTTAATGACCATATATGTAAGTAATGGTCTTCACTATGCTTGGTTTGTAAGCCATTAGTAAGAGCATACATGCATCTATACATCAATATACTTGAACTGAGCTGGTAATATCTATAAGAGTGTTGGATATATAAATTTTATGATATTGGGATCTTATAATTCTATTGACACAGATAAAATATAAGAATGTCATTTTTTTGTTATTCATCCAAATGCATGTGTAGTAAAGAAGGTACCGAATTGGTTTGAACCCGGTATACTATGGATAGAGGATATTTATCTAGGTTTAAAACAATCTAGTGGCACATGGGGAAAACACATGTACTTAGCTAAACTGAATAAAAGTGATCAAGTCCCTTTTCCAACTTGATTATATTAACTTTCTCTGATATTTTTTACGTTGTTATAAATAGCACCAGTGTGTGCGTGTGACCATGAATGGTCTTATATATGTAGAAAAAGGAATGGGAAGGATTCTTTGTTTAAATAACCTATTATTAGAGATAAGCATAATACACTCCATGGATTTCACTGTAATTTTGTTCAGTTGTTATAGCTAATATTGGTTTATCTGATGACAATGGCTAGTGTATTTTGTTGGTTACAATAACTTCCCAATATCAAAATATTTTAAATCTTAAATGATGACAGTGATCAATTTTCATTTTTATTTTGTGTGTTGAAAAATGGGATAATTTATTTATCTCATTATTGGTGTGACTAAATTAATGTTTATGATAGTTGCAAATAGGCTATGGTGTTATATTTAATTAGCTACAAATGGATGCCCAACTAAAGCATTATATATATTACTATATTCTTATTCATATATTAGCGTATTCTTTATTTAGTTACAAATTATATCAGCTATCATAATAAATTCATTTTATTTGTTTACAATATATATATTATAACGATCCAGATGAAAGTGAAGATCAAATCTTACCGTAATCTGCACTACAAGGGCGCCATCTAGGCATTTGAACCTAGAAAAATTTATAAAGTAGGCAGATATGCTGTTAAGATTCCACTTTATTTTATATTAAGATTGTTAGCCCATTGTCACTAGCTCTGTGGAGACACTGAGATAATAATCCATATCTTTAATTTATATCTTACATATAAAAAAATAAAAGCCACTGCCAGTAATTAACACACAAACAATATTTATTTACACACATATATAATCATTTTAAATTTGAGGAATAACATTTATTATTTAGATTTTAATATTAATTTTTAATTTAAATTATTATTTTAAGATTGTTGAGTATGAATGAATTTAATATTTCTATTAAGATTGTCGAGTATGAATAGACTACATAGATCTGCATTTGAAAAGAAAATATTCTATCCCTTATTTAACCTTAGGCCAAAGGTTTGCACAGATGAATTTTATAAAATTTGTTTTATAATGTTGAGTATAGATTGGCTGCATAGATTCACGGTTAAAAACATTCCAAAATAAACATAACTGATCAAAATACAAAGTCATCGATAATGTCAATTGCAGAGGGAATACAAGAAACCCAATGGCATTCATCATAAGATGCCACATTGACATCGATGACTTATATATTCTAATCAAATATGAAAACCACAACCTAATTAACCACTAACGAATCCATGCAATGTCCATACCCAATTTAAATTTATGCATTTAAATAATTTATACAAAAATATTAATAAGAAATGAAAATGGAAATGATTTTAGTAAACTTAACTATGTAAAATTTAAACATTAATTATTAATTTGGAAAGTCAGATTAAAGTTCATTTACAAAAAAAATGTTTAGCTTGTTAAATCTTTAAAGTTCTTTATTATTTGTAGTAAAATTTTCCCATTTACACCTTACAGTAGAAGAGCTCCCGGTTCCTGGTGTATTTCCACAAAGATTTTCATGGAAGACCAGTCTGATATTCTGGAGGTAGCCTTAGCTGGTTCTATTCTAGTATCACAGTCATTTCATTTTTAAAATAAGTGAGAGAGAACCACAAGTGTGTCTTATCGTTCTTCTCACAAAATCAAGTTGGAACTCTCAGGAAACTCAATATTTCTCTTTTTATAGTATCCACACAGATTTAACCAATAAAACGTCACTAATCCATCATTTTCATTCAGGTCCAGGCTGAGGCTTAGCTTCCATTGGTCAAGCTAATTCTTTTTATTCTCTTATTTATCTTATCCTCTGACTTTTTAATTACAGTATATAAGAGCCCAAGGGCCAGTTTGCTTTTCAATTAATTTTAAAACAATTATTTCCATTTACAAAAATATTTTATCTTTAAATCTTGTACTTTTTTATAACAAAGTACGTTCAAATACTTTTATTTATAAAAAAAAAATATTTTTAAAGTTTTGCATCTGTGCGAATATATATGTTTAACAACTCTTTAATTTTTTTTTTTAGCTTTTAGATTTTTAATAATTTATTTTTATTTGTGAACTTAGCATCTAGGCAAAAGTACCTCGAATCCAATCCTGTGCAAGATACATAAGTCAGGAACATTCATGAACTCTGCCCTATTTGCCTATTTTCCAGATCTACCCACTTATGAGCAACAATTCCAATGATACTGATCTAATTTATTCCTATCCCGCCGGCATCACAAAGTCATGACACAAAAAGACTCTTATTCGAACTTGGTTCATGTCTAGGATATTATAATTCGCGATTTTCAATCATCTAGTAAGTGAAACCTTGTTATATTACATCAAAATTATTTCTATTCAATGAATGAAACAATGACTTAGATATTTAGAAAGATATAAAATTTATTAAATCAACTTGGAGTATATATGATTGCACACGTTATTGGTGTTACAATGTCAATAAAATGGGTGTTTATCTCCCTTGGACAACATTAACCTCCCTTACAATACTATACAATGGACATATTTAATCATCAATAACAAATCATTCATGGCTTTATTCTAGTGCGGCTATTTATATGTCAATAATTTATCGATTGACTGGGATACATAAGATTTTTAATAATAGCGCTAGACTACGGTACCTGAAGTTATTTGAATCCACCAGTAATAAGAACAACAGCATTCATACCAATATGTAAGTTTATTCAGTTGGATGATAAGGGTAATTTTATTTAATTAATATTTGCATTTTGCTATATAAGAACGTGTGTGGGAAGCTAATTTGGGGAATAATAATAATGGCAGAAGTTTCGTATCTGAAAGTGCGAATGAAATATATATAAAAAAATGGTAATCCATTTAGTATAATCATAACAGTATGGTTTAGGAGAATTAATAGGCTTTTAACAAAAATGAAATATGGGAGAGCGGTACATGTTTGATGGCAATAGAACGATCTCTTTTAAGATCTAAGAAGATGCTTCAATTCACCGTTAATGAAATGCGACTCTCTGCAAATGTCGGCAGGGTCGGGTCATAAACAATTAAGAAGGCGCTTTATTGAATTGCCATAAGCTGGACTTTTGCCAGAGTGAACCCTATGCAACAATATCTCGCACTGAAGAAATCCAAAGAGGTTTGCCAAACCTTGTCCTTGGTATTAGAAGTAAAAATGAACGAAGCACAAAGATATATATATCACGAAAGGCCGGTATACACGTAATGCTTGCATTAATATAAATATATAGATATTTAGCTAAGGAATAAATAATTATCGCCTATCTTTATTAATAAAAACCCCTCGTACCGGTATGATTTGATTACTACGTGGATGTGGAAGAATTACAGTTAATGCTAATATAATATAGCTCATAGAACTAAACGATCCTCCCCTTATGTATTATTTTAAACTACACGTAACCTTTCCACAACGTATAAAGATAAATCTTTGGTTTTGAATGCTTTAATAAATAAATACTTTTCATATTATTAAAGATATATATATAGTCGGTGGTGGCTATTGATTTCAATAAAGTAATATTAATTTTATTCATATAAATCTATTTCCAGATTTTAGAAGTTAGCGCTATTATTTAATTAACCAAATAAACACATTTCTAAGAAAATAGATTTTTACTTAGTATTAGAAAATAACACTGTATAATAATTATCAAATTCTGATTTTATTTCCCCAGACTGGCAGGCACCTGCTATACTAGGAATAACAAATTTGTTTTCAAAACTACTAGGTTAATTACCCTCTGAAAAGTAAGGAGGGTTTTCTTTTATTAAAAGAGATAGCGTAAGCATTTGCACTTCTGGGGGAAAATTATCGACATATAATTTAGTATCTGAAAGTATAAAACATAATAATGAGAATAAAATATTGCCGCATAGATGTGACATTAAGAACTAATAATTATTCAGGAGAGGTTTAATGTAGGAGAGATTACAGCTAAGTTATATAGAGAGAAAACCAGGTACAATTAACAAAAAGGTAAGAACTTTACAAATTAATTCATAACTAATATTAAATTTTACAAATGAAAGATTTACAAAATGTTTAAAGAAATAGATAGGTGAAAGTTAAAATTATTCACGGTAACTTTAAGAGTCTAGCAGCATTTGAAATGATTACCTCTGTAAAACATGGCGGTTCTTTTGATGATTTCAATTCCCGTGGAGACTAGATCTAGTTTATCAAACATAGTTATTCAGGCAGGTAGTAATTTTATGATTTAACGAACAGGCATATCAGTATAGTCTATGAGAATCGGGATCCATGGGCACAGATTGCAGGGAAGGCCATCTCGAATGGCGAGAAAGGCGATTTAGATTTACTCAGTACACATTGAAAATAAACTAACGCAAATTTTCTTGGTGACTGCTCTCCTTGACTGTCCTAGTTACTCTCTCAATTAATTCGTAATTAATTCCATGCCTCGGTATTTTTGGAATCTCTTTCTGATTGGTCATTGCAATCTAATTTCCAAAAGAATTCATATACAAGCTTTTACCTATTGTGATGGAAAATGCCATTGTTAGATAAGTATTCAAACTTTAATTAATTTTGATAAAAGAAAATGTTTGTAACAAAAGTAAATCAATTAAATTTAGTTTCTACTTTTGATTTTAGAGAAACTTTTAATTAAAGTTATGTTAGAATATTATACAAGATTACGCTTCTCACCTTTAACTAATTTTGACTAATTACAATCGCATCTTCCATATTGGATTTAAAAGAAAAGTGGAGTTTAATGGCAAAAATAATTTAAAACACAATTTTATAAAATTACATATCACGAACTTTTCCACTAAATATTGGCTCAGTACTTTTGTCTCTACAATATCTATAGATATCTGAGCTGCAATTAACAAACAATTACTATAACTTTTATAAAATAAATAAATACAGAAATTATAATATATTTTGATATTATAAGTCCGTGATAATTAATCCCCCATTCCCTATTGCGTATACAAATTTTCAGATGCTACATTCATTAATTTTATTTTGCATGTTTAAATTCAGATATTTATGCCAATATCTTCGTTAATACATATGTTAGTTAATAATACTCAACCAAAAAGATACAAACAAATGTGTTAGTGAGTGGAATATATATGCAAGAATAGGGTTTGAATTTAGGTTGGTAGCGGAAGATTGGAAGTGGGCTGTGAAGCGCAATCTGAATCTCAGATTCTGCTTCAATATATATATATATATATATATTGTTGGAGTGCAGTATGAAAGTTATAACTGCAGTTTAAATGATTTAATTGACCATTTGTGAGTTGGCATTCAGAACATTTTATATTTAGCTGTATAATGGAGTTTATTTAAATTTTTTTGATTTAATAATTTCACTTTTAGTCTCTATATAAATATGTCACACCATATGTAAATGTGGATTTTCACCTTTATTGTTTAGAGGAGGTTGCCTTGAGAACAAATTGAGATTGTTGATTGTTATTAATATTGATAGTGTTGACTGTTTTCATATATATATATATATATATATATATATATATAATTAGAGCGGATTTGAACCTAGACTTTCAAGCTCCATTTAGTCATCCACACCATCTTCTACAACTGATACACACAATGACATACATGTGGAAAAGATAGATGATCTCCAATATAAGTATTTCATACTGGAACAGCACTCATCAGTTGATCCAGATCATCACCTTTGACACAAATATACAATCAGTGCCAAGTTCATATTAAGATAGCAAAATTTCAGTCTTTAATGGATAGGCTTAAATGTTCTCCACTAAACTCTTCAGCCATCAATGTCATTGAAAATCTGATGATAGCATGTTTAAAAATATTGTTTGCCAATTTTGTAAGGGCTTTGTACATCCCATCATCAGATTATCAATGATATGGATGACTGAAGAGTTAGAGAGTGGAGAAGATTGAAGCTCATCCATTAAAGTTCGAAGATTTACTATCTTAATATAAACTGAGCACTGATTGTATGTATGTATGGAAGATAATGATATGGACCAACTAATGATTGGTGGTTTAGCCAGAAATATGTATATTGGAGATCATTTATCTTTTTTGCAAGTATGTGGTTGGGTGTGTCAGTTGGATAAGTTGAAATGGATGACTAAAGAGAGCTTGAAAGTCTGGATTCAAATCCTCTCTAATTCCATCTAACATAAAAGTATATATAATATACTTGTATTTTTATATATATATATATATATATATATATATATATATATATATAAGTACATTTATTTCGATACAATATATATATATATATATATATTGTATCGAAATAAATGTGACTAATAGAGTGGATTGTCCACAAGATAGAGCCTCTACTGAAATTAAGTTAAATCCTATCGTAAATAAGATTGACCTAAGTAGAGAGGGAGCTCTTATGTTGTGTTATCAGAATTTCTCCATTTATATCAACACAATATTTTGGACAAATTATTTAGTAATAAATGTTAGCTCTTAAAATATTGAAGTATGAAATAATTATTTGGGTACTAAATAATTTATTTACACTTCTAAGATATTATTTATAATATATTGGTTGATAAAGTAATCAATTCCCAATTTAATAGTGTATAAAGTAGCTGTAATAAACTAGGAATATATAAAAAATATAACATAATTTCTTATGGTATATTAGTATCAAATGATCAGACCTGGAGTGGTTCTTAAGAATAGATATATATATTTGTAACTAAGGGAAACATATATTAGTATATCTTAAGAATAGATATATATATTTGTAACTAAGGGAAACATATATTAGTTTATAATTACACCTTAATAAAGAAATATAAATAAATATTTAACTTATTAAGATTTAATTAATCTAACAAATATAAGAAATCTAAATAAATTATTTATACCTGCCTAAATTGATGAGGTTATAGTTTGGAATAATTACAATTATTTTCCCTTAATTGTATTTATGTTTATATCATTCATCTTTAAAACAAAAAAATGCATAAGTAAACTTACTGATATCTTAGTTAAACCTGTTTTAAATTGTGCATTAAAAAAAATAATGTGCAAGATCTGTTAAGATTTATGAAACACTTTAGTAGTGTATTTTTCTTTAAAAACTGAATTATGTGCATAGAACTATACATTAGCCTGGAAGGAAAAATGCATCCAATTCAAAACTTTTGCCCCATTAATTGTGCTTGTGTGTCTAATGTTTTGTTTATTATGCATGTATTTTAGCAATCCGAAGATAGGAGAAACACCCAAAGGCATGACGAATGGTAAACGTCTACAGGAGAACCATGGTAATATTAAAATTTAAAAAAAAAATTGAAATAGGTTTTAATGAGAGAAAAAAGCAAGGAGAAAAGGATTTCAATTTTAAGTTTATTAGTAATAATTTTCTTGTTTGATATGAAATATGAGTGCAAAATATTTTCATAATAGTGATTTAAAGAATTTATGTTTGCAATCTGGTATATAACGTTTAAAGTATGCTTAAATATAGAAAGAGAATATCCATGAGTTATAATGTGTGTGTGTGGAAGGGGATATAATGTTTAAGTTGTATATTCTGAGCCAATATAAATTTTTAGAAAATTAAGTATGATAACACACATTAAAATGTATCTCAAAGTTAATATTATTAAATGTACGTAACACAGAGAAATGAACTAGTAATCATAAATAAAATCTGATAGGATTCTTAGAAAAGTATAATAAATATATTATAAAATGTAATATTTATGAGAGCAAGAATGAGTGAAAGAATAGTAATAATAATAGAAATGGATTATTTGTTTTGTGATATGATGGAAAATATAGATAGGAGAATATTTCATGAGAACATTTATATTATATTATTGATATAGAATTGGTAGAATATTCGATACTGAATACACTGCAGGAAGGTGAGTTAAAATTTCAGGATAGGATGTATAAAATAGTGTCCTGAAGAATTGATGAAGGGTTAAGTGGGATTAATCTTTGTGATACTCAGATAGTTAGTAGAAAAATATAGGAGGATTTTTAGCAAAGGAATGATTGTGGTACATACCTTAAATGCTTATTAAAGAAGCCAGGATAGAATTGGGATAAGTTCATTAAGACAATGATTACCTACCAAAATATGATACATCATAAATATAGGAATCCTCCATCCCTCCATTATAATAGTAATTAATAAAATCAATGTCTCATCTCTCTAAAGGTATAGTAAATATTAATATAGTGTGCATTAAAGGCAGATAAATATATTAAAGGAGTGTATGTGTTTCCTTTTTAAGCCTGTATAGAGTGGACTGTAGAGAGCAGAAACACGTATGGAGCAAACCTCCTATATAGTTGGATAACAACTTGAATAAATGACAATATAAATAAGAATACCTGAGATCTAAGATCAATAGAACACGTAAACATAAGAGAGAAAATGAATGAATTAAATTAATTTCATCATATGATAAAGAATCCTAACTTTATTATTTATTTTAAATACATCATATTTTTTAATTATCTGATCAGTAATAACATTGTTAATAAGATTGGAGTGTAAGATTTTAAACCCATTTTTAAATATTAAATACACTATTAAAATATTATTAATGTATTGGAGGTTATAAAATATCATGTAATATGGAAAATGATTGTGAAGATCTTAGATAATTCATGAATGATACCAAATATATAAATTAGTATAAAAGCATATGTGATGATAAAAATAATAAAGTTATAATTAAAAAAAAACAAAACTAGATACTAACTATAGGAAGGATCAATTGAAAAAATGGATTTATTCTATTCTTTCATAAAGACTTTATCTTGTGTTTGAGAATGAGGGTATTCATATACATATTTGTAAAGCGCATGTGCATTAGCTTGATCACTAATTTACAATTACAATTTATTAACATGGTGTTATATAAATAAATACCTTATTATAAATAACTATTATCCTTTGTTTGTAAATAGTGTAAATAATTTCTTGTAAATGTGTACACAGTTCAATGATTCATTTTATTGTTAGTGAATTATGTCATTTAATGTGCATAGATATTTATTGTTTATTATTATTGTTGTAAATAAATGAATATTTTTGATTTAAACTTTATAGTAGTAGTTTCATTGTGTTTTGAGAGTCTTTCCATCATAAAATCACATCAATAAAGCACATTATCCTCATAGAATTATACAGATCATATTTTGATTACCTTCTTTACTTGGAAGTTCTGTTTAATAGTTGATAATTAATATCCTAACTCTCAACTGCTGGTAAATAACAAATATATCACAAGGGAATGTGGTATTTCAGATTATTATGGGATATAAAAGAATCTTGAAGAGTCATGTGAAATATACTATTCAGTATTACCAAATGGAGAGCATATAATAGAAGTTAGTAGTATGTTAAAAGTCACACCCTGAATTTGTAATCTTATTGAAAAATATATTATATCATAAATTTAAAGCAATATCTTATTTCAGAGTGCAAGTTATTGACCAACATGTTTTAAGGTCTGTGGTTCAGAAGGATTTGATCACAGTAAGTGAATGCTGATTAATTATGATAGGTATTTCAGTGAACTAAACTTTGTAGATAATAATGACATAATAAAGCTTTGATTATAACAAAATGTGTATTCTAAAGTAATTATTATTGGTATAAGTATGAGAACCAATTATAGGGAAGTAGATGAAGTTATAGAAATGAGATTGATAAGTAGAAAGCCATTGTTAATTTCCTTACCTCATTATTATTAAAGTTAGATTAATTTTTTATGGGAAACTAATCATAGTTTGTAACAGCAAATGATTTTAAAATGGTTGGATCCCAGTAAAATCCCTCTTGTGATTTAACTATTTGACTATTAATCATAATATATTGTCAAATAGAACACTTATGATCCCTGAGATAGCCATAGAGTAGCATTAATTAGTTTAGGTTAAGTTAATTGTGTTAATGTTATTAATTTAAAATTCTTAAATTATATAAGGAAAGTTGAAATCCTTATTAAGATACAATATTAGGTTAGTCATTGCTTGTTGTTGGAATTTTCCCAATAATTATAACAGGACAGTAGCAGGATAATTTCCACAATAGTAATGCCATTGTGGAGTCTGGTCTATACTTCCCAATGTTAAAATCTCTCCATTGTAACTGTTTTTAGAGTCTATCCTATAAATTTTATGTGTAGCAAATTTTAAGCCCCATAAAGAGTCTTATACTTTATTGTTGTGATGCTGTATTGTTTACTTGCGCTAGTATGGTAGAGAATAAAAGAGTAGGTAAGGTAGAGATGGTTAGAAGAATTGGATGGGAAGGAAAAATTCACGCTTGCAATCTGATAGAAACGTTTTGCATAAACACTTGAGAGTCAGTGTTTAGATCTAGTTTCTATACTCTATCCCCCACTGAGGATAGCAAACCAGCTTGAAATCAGCTGATCTGGGGGTGAGCAAATGAAAGAGGTAGTTAATTTATGACTCTTTTTTCGTTTATGTAAAACAAATCTTACACTTGTTCGGCGGTTTTGGTATAGCGCCATCTTTTGGACATAAATAACAAGTGATAGCAGGTTACGTGATTAACTTGTATTTGTTTTTTCATAAATGTACCTTTAGAGTTTTCTTGCAATGATATATATTGCAGAGACTTTGATTATATGGTGATTCTGAACTGAGATCAGACCCATATAAATATCTAGCTTGCTAGGCTGGGTTTGAAGACTTTACCGGTCTGAAAAATTCACGCTTGCAATCTGATAGAAACGTTTTGCATAAACACTTGAGAGTCAGTGTTTAGATCTAGTTTCTATACTCTATCCCCCACTGAGGATAGCAAACCAGCTTGAAATCAGCTGATCTGGGGGTGAGCAAATAAAAGAGGTAGTTAATTTCTGACTCTTTTTTCGTTTATGTAAAACAAATCTTACACTTGTTTGGCGGTTTTGGTATAGCACCATCTTTTGGACATAAATAACAAGTGATAGCAGGTTACGTGATTAACTTGTATTTGTTTTTTCATAAATGTACCTTTAGAGTTTTCTTGCAATGATATATATTGCAGAGACTTTGATTATATGGTGATTCTGAACTGAGATCAGACCCATATAAATATCTAGCTTGCTAGGCTGGGTTTGAAGACTTTACCGGTCTGAAAAATTCACGCTTGCAATCTGATAGAAACGTTTTGCATAAACACTTGAGAGTCAGTGTTTAGATCTAGTTTCTATACTCTATCCCCCACTGAGGATAGCAAACCAGCTTGAAATCAGCTGATCTGGGGGTGAGCAAATGAAAGAGGTAATTAATTTCTGACTCTTTTTTCGTTTATGTAAAACAAATCTTACACTTGTTCGGCGGTTTTGGTATAGCGCCATCTTTTGGACATAAATAACAAGTGATAGCAGGTTACGTGATTAACTTGTATTTGTTTTTTCATAAATGTACCTTTAGAGTTTTCTTGCAATGATATATATTGCAGAGACTTTGATTATATGGTGATTCTGAACTGAGATCAGACCCATATAAATATCTAGCTTGCTAGGCTGGGTTTGAAGACTTTACCGGTCTAAAAAATTCACACTTGCAATCTGATAGAAACGTTTTGCATAAACACTTGAGAGTCAGTGTTTAGATCTAGTTTCTATACTCTATCCCCCACTGAGGATAGCAAACCAGCTTGAAATCAGCTGATCTGGGGGTGAGCAAATGAAAGAGGTAGTTAATTTCTGACTCTTTTTTTCATTTATGTAAAACAAATCTTACACTTGTTCGGCGGTTTTGGTATAGCGCCATCTTTTGGACATAAATAACAAGTGATAGCAGGTTACGTGATTAACTTGTATTTGTTTTTTCATAAATGTACCTTTAGAGTTTTCTTGCAATGATATATATTGCAGAGACTTTGATTATATGGTGATTCTGAACTGAGATCAGACCCATATAAATATCTAGCTTGCTAGGCTGGGTTTGAAGACTTTACCGGTCTGAAAAATTCACACTTGCAATCTGATAGAAACGTTTTGCATAAACACTTGAGAGTCAGTGTTTAGATCTAGTTTCTATACTCTATCCCCCACTGAGGATAGCAAACCAGCTTGAAATCAGCTGATCTGGGGGTGAGCAAATGAAAGAGGTAGTTAATTTCTGACTCTTTTTTCGTTTATGTAAAACAAATCTTACACTTGTTCGGCGGTTTTGGTATAGCGCCATCTTTTGGACATATATATATATCAGTACAGATGATTTCTCCATTTTATTTTTGTAGAAAATCTCTGATAAAGTCATCCGTTTGAACTAAAAAGCAACATTTATAAATTTTTTCCTTATCAAAGTCTAATTCTAATAAAAGCTTTTGGGCAACAGATATAATGCTTTAAAGTTTCAAAATTCAAGTGAGATTGGGAAATTATAATCTATAAAATAACAAGATTAAATTTTAAAAAATATTCAAATCCTGTTGAATTTAATTCATTTATTATCATCAAGAATAATAAACCAAAATTTGAATTCCTCCTTAATATCATGTTTATAATGGGCTTCATTTTATTAGAAACAAACTTAAACAATATTTCTGTTACTGTAATTATTTCCTACCTGCCTATTTAGAGACAATGCTGGACAAAAAAAAATTTAAACAAGTAATAATAAAATCTCAATTACATCAAGAATTTCAAATCAAATACAATTGTACTCACCAATGCATAATCTTTTAATCCCAGCTATTATTTATTCAACATTTGTTATTAATTCTAATATACTTTTGCATAAGATATACAGGTCTTATGATCACTTTTATGGTATTAAATCAAAATATTGTCTAAAACAGTAGAGTAAAATAATACAACTAATCAAAAATAAAAACAAAAAAATAAAGAAGTACATTTGCTAAGAATAATCAATTCTTTAAAAAATATTTTATCAAAACTTATCTTTTTCACCATCTTTTCTATGATCAATGTTTTAATTTGTCAGACAATTATACTATACTTTTTGGAAAGCAGATAATTGATTACTAGGATAAACAAAATTATCTCAAATTCGTACACACAGTGAAAAATATAGTGACCAATATTTTAAGATTATTACAGAAAATCCCCCCCCCCCAAAAAAAAAAATCTGACTAACCTAAAATATTGGACCAATGTCATTATTTTAGGTGCACTATGTTTTTTATTACAATCTAATTTTGTTTGGATCTTCCACGAGTCACATTTTTAGAATTGATAGACCTTAGCTCTGTAATTTCTGACTTTGAAGAATTTTTTTTTAAAAATATTTATAAATAATTCTAAGGCAGTATGTTATCTTCTTATACTGAATGTTTTCTATACATGCAAATAGAGGGATTTGAACTCAGGAATATTCCAGTCTATTTATAATTCACTCTATCTCAATCAATAGAGTAGATAATGAATAGACTGAAAAATGTTGAGTTCAAATCCTGCCATTTACTTATTTATAAATAATAAAATTATTTTAGTATTTGGTTGAAATAAACAGTAGTGTCGTAGATAATATTTTTGTTTGCAAAATTCACTTCATAATTTGTGGTAATTTTATTTTAATATACTGATTGAGTGTACTTCTCGGTATGATTTTTAGCTAACTACTCACGAGTTCAAACCAGTAGGTTAACTGAAGAGCTGCTTATCTGAGGAACTGAATTTGGAATTAAATGCTAAAATTAAATGCTACTTTTTTAAAAAAAAAACATATTTTTCTATTAAATGAACAAAATCAAAAGAATTAAAAACAAAGGATTCTTCTTCCCTTGAAATCTAAATTAATATTTTATTCATTTATAAATTTTTCTGAATAATCTTTAAAGAATGCAACATTTAATAATGTTGTTATTTTTATTCTTGATTTATTATTTCTAAGCAAAATAGATTAATAGATAACATTATTATTTGTCTGAATGTTTACAATGTTGACAATTTATTTGTAATTATATGCTAGACTATTTCCATCATCTAGAATTAATTGCTGAATATCATTAGAAAAATTCAGTTTCCTCCCACATTCAACTGTTCAAGTACATTCAACTGTTAATAATATTATATATGTTAATATATAAATATATAAAAGAACATTTTGAGGATAATTATTTTTCTCTTTTTTAAAGAGATGATCAGATCTATGGCCACACTAGCATAGGAATCAAACCTGGGATCTTTAGACTTATTGATACTAATTTTAAGATGATGCAGAAAATAAATAACCTCAAACACAATAACTTAATAAATTTTAGAACATTACTTTAAATTTATTATTCATGAGTGTAAAATCCCACATTTGTTGCCATGATAGTTTTGTCATTGGTTAGATCATCAACATGTGAAAAGTCATGAAAATAATTCTACTCAAAGAATTGTATTGTATATTAAACTGTGTACTATTAAAATGTATTTGAAAAATTTAAATAAAATTTGAATTTTTCTAAAAACATTTAACAATTATTTGTATATGTTAATTCCACAATATAAGACTATTGTTTAAAACAGAGAAATATTAAAATAATATAAAAAAACACTAATGCCAAGCACTTTTAATTCGTTTGAGTCCTTATCAAAGCTGTTTAAAAATCTTTACACTGTACTAAGTGATACTCTTGAACATTTCATTATATCAGCCAAGAACAACTATTTGGAAAAAGATTAATTTTGTATTAATAGCACCAGAATAATTTTTTTCTAGCATACAATTCCTTGATCTCATGTTTCTTATCAAGGAATTATATGCTATAAAAATTCTTGTGATGCTATTCAGAGTACTTGTTCCAGGACAATATAATGAAATGTTCGAGTTTATTACTTAGTAGAGTATAAGAATTTTTTACAGCCTTGACAAGAACTCAAACGAGTTGAGAACACTTGGCAGTAGTGTTTTTATATTATTTTAATATTTCCCTGTTTTATATAATAGTTCTATTGTTATATTGTGATTTATATTTTATTTTTCTACGCTAAAAATTTATATTTTATAATAATAGAAGTATTGGATTTACTATTTTGTATATGGTAAGTAATCCAATTTTTAATTACGAAATATTATTTTGTATTGCTGTAATTAACAATTTGATTAAAAGAAAAGTTCGAACCATGAAATGATTTCTTTCTTATTCCTTCAACTTGCATAATGCAAAGACTCTTCTAATGTCTTGGCATTTTGCAGAAATAAGAAGATAACTTGTATACAATGATTTCATTATTTTTTTACAACTTGACTTAAAAAAAAGATAAATTTGTCAAGCGTTGGTGGTCGAGTGGTCAGCGCAGCACCGTTGTAGGTGGTTGTCCCGGGTTAGCGGGTTCGCCGATGCTATGACACATGAAAAAAAGTATCCCCACCTTACTTATTATAAAAATATACAGGTAAAAATTTAAAAAAAAAATGAATGGTTAAATTCAGATTGTTATATTAGATATTTGCATATGAATGTAATTTTGAACACATCTTCTAACAAAGAAGTTTGCTGTGATGTGATGCAATGCACTGTGGCTTCTTCTTTATTGAAGTCATGAATATCTCAGCCACTATGCCCAGAGAAATGTGTTAGTCACCTTACCTTCCCTTTCCATTCACCTCTCTAAATTTTTCCCATATTTTTTTCTATCCTGCTTCAATCCATTTCCACATCATCTTTGCCCATTCTATGACCTATATATCTAAATCTCCTTTATATTTTTTCAAATCTAGCATAAAAACCAAGAACCCACTTTCTGTATAATCACATTGTTTATATTTATTCTTCCACAACTTCATTAGTTGACCCTTTCTGCTTGTAAGCATTTACATTCACTTAGCAGATGCCTAATATTTTCCATGTCTTTTTTACATAACTTGCAGACTAAATCACACACATTTCCCTATTTATGTGCATGTTCCCTTGTTGCTTGTGATCCTGTTCAAGCCTTAAACAGTAAACTACTTTCCTTGCTATTATCGTTAATTAACTCATGCATAATATTCTGTTTACTTCTATATGTATTTAAACTCTTTTTACTATCCATACTAGTTCATCTCTTCAACTCCCTATTTTTTATTAATGCATCTATTCTTCTATCTTATTCTTTGCCACTATAACATTCAACAATTCTCCTATTACAATCATCTCACCTTTGTACAAATATACTGACATAAAGTCTTTATACAAATCTTCCGCATACTGTACTATGTTTTTCAACCATCTTGTTGTCTGTCCATTACTCATAACCCAAATGAATACTATTTTGGGTATTCTCTTACTATCCATGTATTGCAATCTATCAAATATTTTCCAATTGCTTTTTGCATCTCTCATATAAAAACTTGACATCTCATTTTTTATTGATTTGCCTCATTTGCCATTCACACATCTGCAACTAATGCATATCTTCCTACTTCTTTTTCTTCTAAGTAATATAACACCTCTTTACTAACCCATATTGCATTGTTACCATAAGTTAACCCTGCTACTGCTACTCCCTTCCATACAATTCTTGCTACATCATATTTATTATATGAAACCACTGTTAATTTCTTTATCAGTCTTTTTTGTCTCTTTGCTTTGTTTATATTTTTTTCCTCCTATTCACCCAAACAATTTCTCTGATGACTTAAGATGATTCCCAAATAGTTATACCTATTCACCACATTAAACTTTATGTTCCCAATGAAAATTATTTTCTTCTCTTTCCCCAGTATTTATCATCTTTACTTATATATATATATATATATATATATATATATATATATGTACCGGTATATATATATATATATATATATATATATATATATATATATATATATATATAAACATTACAAGCATAAAGCTAAACTAGTCAATATAAAATCAAAACTACCCCAAATCTAAAATTAAACCAGACCAGCATATATATATATATACTCCTTTGTCACCTATTAATGGTATCTCTACCCCTATTTCTATTCTTTCAATTGCTCTCTCAATTTCTCTCAAATATGAACAATAGGTGGTGTAGGGTATCCTGGCCTTAATTCCATACCATTTTAAATAACCAATTCTATATTTCCTAATTAATATGTATAATAATTATTTTTATACAATTGCTTAATAAGATCCACTAAAGCTCCATTCATTCTCAATTGTACTAAATTCACCTATAATCTATTTCTATTTGCTCTATCATATGCCATCTCTATATCTATAAAAACTGCTGATGTGATATAATGTGATGTACTGTGACTTCTTAGAGTCTGAAATCTCTCAGCAACTATGCCCAGAGAAACTTGTTAGCCATTTTGTTTTCCCTTTCCAATCCCTGTCCCTAAATTTCCCATAGTCTTCTTTATTCTGCTCCATTCCATTTTCACAACATAATCTTTGTCAATTCCATGACTTTTATATCTAAAAACCCATATCTTTTCCCAAACTCAGCATAAAAATCAATAAGCCACTTTTTCTATAATCATTTTATTCATATTTATTCTTCCCCAACTTCATTATTTGTTACCCTTTCCTCTTTCAGGCATTTAGATTGAATTAACAGATGCCTAATATTTTCTATGCCTTCTTTACACAACTTGCAGACTAAATCACCCATATTTTTCCATTTATGTGCATATTCCCTTATTGCTAAAGATCTCACTCAAACCTTAAACAATAAACTACTTTCCTTGCTATTATCATAAATTAACTCACCCCCAATATTCTGTTTACTTCTATAAATATTTAAATTCTTTTACTCTCCATATTAGCTCTCCATCTCTCCAACTCCCTATTCTTTATTAATGCATCTATTTTTCTATCACATTCCTTAACACTATAGCCCTCAACAATTCTTCTAACATAATCATCCCACCTTTTGTTTAAGTATAATGATATAAATTCTTTAACTAAATCTTCTGCATTACCTTTCTCATCCATCTTGTTGCCTGCCTTTTATTCATAACCCAATTAAATACAATTTTGGCTATTCTTTTATTATCCATCAACTGCAATCTACTGAACATTTTCATTTTGCTTTTTGCATCTCTCATATAAAAACTTGACCATCCCATTTCTTCTTGAATTGCCTCCTTTGCCATTGCACTTCTGCATCCAATGTGTGTCTTCCAACATCTTTTTGTACTTTTTCTAAGTAATCTAATACCTCTTTACTAACACATAATGCATCATTACCATGTTAATTCTGCTATTGCCACTCCCTTCCATACAATTATATCTACATAATATTTGTTATATGAAAATACTGTTAATTTCTTTATCAATCCTTTTTTTTTCTTTGCTTTATTTATCAATTTTTTCTCCCATTCATCCAAACAATTTTTCTGATTACTTAAGATGATTTCCAAATAATTATATCTATTCACCACATTTAACTTTATATCCCCCAATAAAAATTCTGTATCTTCTCTTTCCCCAGTATTAGCCATCATTATATTTGATTTTTTTTTCACTAAAGTTAATATCCATCTCTCTTTACCCACCTTGCACATGTCCTCGGCATAACTTCTCTATCTTCCCTTTTTTCTGCACACAAAAAATATCCACAAAGTCCCTTGCCACCTATTAATGGTATCTCTACCCTCTTCCTAGCTACTGATGTGATGTGAGTCAGGAATCTCTCAGGAACTATATCCAGAGAAACCTGTTAGTGACTTTACCTTCCCTTTCCATTCCCTATCCTAAGTTTTCCAATAATCTGCTCCATCCAATTTCCTCAACATAGTCTTTGTCAACTCCATGGCCTTCATATCTAAATCCCCTTTTTTCCCAAACCAGCATAAAAACCCATAACCCACTTTTTGTATAATCACTTTGTTCATATTTATTTTTTACATATCTTCTTTATTTGCAACCTTTTTTGCTTTCAGGCATTTGCATTGAATTAACAGCTGCCTAATATTTACTATGCCTTCCTTATACAACTTTCTGACCAAATCACCCATATTTATCCATTTATGTGTATATTCCCTTGTTGCTAAAGGTTCCATTCAAGCCTTAAACAGTAAAATACTTTCCTTGCTATTATCATAAATTAACTCACACCCAATGTTCCATTTACTTCTATATATTTTTTAAACCCTTTTTACTCTCCATACTAGTTCTCTACCTCTCCAACTCCCTCTTCTTTATTAATGCATATATTCTTCTATCTCATTTCTTACCACTATAATGCTCAACAATCCTTTTAATACAATCATCCTGCCTTTTGTACAAGTATATTAATATAAATTCTTTTTTCCAAATCTTCTGCATACCTCATTACCTTTCTAATCTATCTTGTTGCCTGTCTTTTAATCATAACCCAATTAAATACTATTTTGGCTATTCTTTTATTATCCATAAACTACAATCTATCAAACATTTTCATTTTGCTTTTTGCATCTCTCATATAAAAATTTGACCATCCCATTTCTTCTTGAATTGCCTCTTTTGCTGTCCACACATCATTGCATATCTTCCTACTTCCCTTTGTATTTTTTCTAAGAAATCTAATACCTCTTTAATAACACATAACACATCATTGCCATATGTTAACCCTGTTACTGCCACTTCCTTCCATACAATTCTATTTATATCATATTTATTATATAAAAATACTGTTAATTTATTTATCAATCCCTTTCTTTTTTTTTTGCTTCATTTATCAATTTTTTCTCCCATTCATCCAAGAAATTTTTCTGATTACTTAAGATGATTCCCAAATAACTATGCATATTCACCACACTTTATATCTTCCAATAAAAATTGTTTTTCTTCTCTGTTACCAGTATTAACCATCATTATATTTGATTTTTCTTCACTAAATTTAATCCCCATCTCTTTGCCAATTATTATGCACATCTTCAGCATAACTTCCATATCTTCCCTTCTAAGTACAAAAAGTCATCATCCGCAAAAAAAAGATCTGACAAAGTATACACTCCCTTGCCACTTATTAACGGTATTTCTATCTCTCTTCCTAGTTATTCAAATATAACAAAAACAAAATAGGTGTCATAGGGCATCCTTGCCTTACTCCCACCCCCATTTTTATCATCCCTATAAGTAGAGCTGCTACCAAGCACCTTTTTTTCTAAATTGAAGATTTCTTTAAGAAAAACTTATTTAATATCAAATATCAATAAATTGATCTAGTTATAATTTTTATTGCAAAGAATAAATCTAAAATAATAAATTATAAAAAAGGCTACCAAATTATTTGCTGTAACAAGAAGCTTCTAGAGTGATTTTATATATTATGATTTTTTTCATTCTGCGAGTTTTTATTATTATTTATAGTATATTATTTTATTTTCTGCATTTTTTTATAGTTGTTTTCATCTTTTTTTTTCATAAATACATTTATTTTTATTTAGCATATATTTTAATCTGATACAGCCATTTTAAATAAGTAAATAAATCAGCTTTTTAAATAAAGTCTACTGTGGGACTCTCGAAAGATCCCTCATAAGAAAAAAAATCCAGTACTCCCACTCCCCAAACTTACTTACCAATTTTCAGTTTGTAAGAGTTTGAATGCTTTTACATCCTTACTTTGCAAATAACTAGACATTCATTTTTCATTTGTGTTAGACGATTTTCTAGTTTGACTATTGTCAACTATTTGAGATATAAATTCTAAGGTTTTTTTTTAAAAAAAAATCTCCTGAATACAAACTCTAGGGTTGAAGGTATAACAGGCACATGAACTATAAATATTTATAACCTTTTTAATATATATATTTAAAAACAACAACACATTTTATAAGTTCTGCCTCAGGCACTAAAAATGATCAGCCTGTGTCTACTCGCTCATCTATGTTGTATTAAAAATTAATCTATGAAATTGCTTTTATTCCTGAGTCTTTTCTCATCTAGATATAAAAGCTATTGCTAGTAATCAAAAGTTATTTTATTATCGAAAGTAGAATAACATCCTTAGCTGCTTTAAATATATATATATATTTTAAGATGTCGATTAAATGTCTATTTTTTTAAAAGAAAAGTTACAATAAAATTGTGGTGTGTATTTGTTTGTATGTTTATGCCATAAATGTTAGCCATAAACTTTAGTTTTCTTCGGCAGAAAAACTCGTAAATTTGAAAAATATTTTAAGACAAGATTAAAATAAAAAAACTAATGTAATAAATAATTTTTTTGTTTACATAAATGTATTAAATGTGTATTAATTTTATTTCGAAATTTGTTATTTTCTTAATAAAACCGTTGTTTATTGCCAACATAGCCAACTTGGTTCTTGATTTACTATAGTAATTAATTTATGCATATAATGCATAGCTAAAATTTATTTCAGCAAGAGCTCAGAAACTTTAAATTTGTTTTGTTTTTATTATAATAATGTTAAAAAAAATAATACAATTTTAAATTTATGACGAGTCTTACTTTTAATGTAGTTTTATTAAAAACAGGTATTAATTTTGATGATAATGTAGAGTTTAAATTCTGTTCCATTCGCTCTTTTTATGAACACATTATGCGCATGCACACACAGTAATTTTACAGGCATGATTTATGAAATTAATTATTATTTTTATAATGAATTGTTTATTATTTGGGAGTTCGTAGAAATTCAAGGACTTGGATCTGGTAGAGCTTGGCGCGATCCATGTTTTTGAGCACCAGAGTCCGATACCCAACCAACAAACGCCGAACCGTTTTTGCAATAATATTATTAAAAGGCAAATATTGTTTGTTTATTTGTTTAAGCAATTTCGTTCAGTTGAAATGTAATGGATCAAAAGCAAAAGATCTGAACTGAAACTTAATCAGGTATTTTTGATATTCAAATGTCATATGACTTCCGTCACAATTAACTATTGATTATTTTTTAAATCATTAGTATACCTTTTATACATTCGAATTGCTTACAGCTTTTCTTAACTTTAATAAACTATTCAAAATACCGATACTTTTATGAACTTTTAAATCAGATATATATTTTATGAGGGTTTAGTTTTTTTTCATCTTTGAACTACTTATTTGTGTAACTTTTCATTATTTTAATACTATTTTTTAGGATTAATTCAGTGTTGTATGTTAATTTTTTACAGGCTTTTGGCTGGTTTACTTTTTAATATACTCTTTCACACAATCACCATTTCTTATGCTTGCTCAATCTGTTAAAACAGGCAAAACTCTCCATACAGTAGTGTTACTCAGTGCAAGCCAGAGTAATCAATGGATACAAGATTTGTGCATAAAATCTCTATCTAGTGCCTACTCATCTAATATCTCTAGACTAGATTGTGTCTTTTATCAGTGAGGATAGTGATGGCTATAGTTATTAAAGAATCAAAGACACCAAAATGTATGAGTACTGAAATGAGTTCAGATCCATATGACTATATAACTAATGAGTTTGGATTGAAAATATTACTGTGTTTCTAATTTTAGACTTATAGTTTTGTAGTTAACTAAAGAGGTAAAAGGTGGCTCCTCACTGATGAAAGCCATCAACTAAAAACTAATCTAGGGATATTGGATGAGTAGGCACTTATTGTCCAAATCTTCTGATATCCATTGATTATTCTGGATTGCATTGAGAGTCCTTACTGTATGGAGAATTTTGCCTGGTTTAATATACTTTTTATTCTCCATAAGCAATTTAATTAATAGTATTTTTACATTTCTGTCATATTTAATATTTAGAACATCACATGATCACTATTTCATTATCAAAAGCACCAAAATGTATAGATGCTGAACTGAGTTGAGATCTATATGATTACAAGTGAATGAGCTTAGATTAAAAAAACATTATTGTGTTTTTATCTTGGGAATCTAGCTAGTAGCTGCTGGAAGATTGCATTAGATCCTAAGATCTAGATGCTGTGCTCTCAAATCCAAGACTTCTCACTGATAAAAGACACATGCTAGAAACTAGTCTGGGGATAATGGATGAATATTTGATGGCACTACTGCATGGATAATTTGCTACTGCCATATTTAATATTGTTTATATATTTTCTGATTGAAGTGGAGTTGGGCTGGACATATTGTTAGAAGAGATGATAATAGATGGACAATTGAAATTTTAAACTGGATTCCAAGAGATTGTAAAAGACCCAGAAAGAGACCACATGTGAGATGGATGGATGAAATAAGAAAGTGTGCAGGGGTGATGTGGAGAAGAGAAGCTAAAGATCGGAGAAGATGGATTAAACTTGGAGAGACCTTCATCCTGCAGTGGATTGATAATGGTTGATAATGATGATGATGATATATTTTCTGAATCACCCAGGCTTTTAAATGAAGAAATGAGTCGTGTAATTAAATTTATGAAAAAGGAAATAGCTCCAGGTAATGATGAAATTATAATCAGTATCTTAAAAGAAGCAGGTGAAGAAATATAATTGTTTTAACAAAGTAATATGCCAAATGTCTAAATAATAATGTTTTACCAGATGATTGAAAGAATGCTGTATTAATATTTAAAAAAGATGATAATATTAAAAACTACAGACTTATCAGACTTTTTGTCAGTTTTATACAAACATTTTACCAAAATTACAACTCATCTACAAAGAACTTTGATTTCAGGCAACCAAAAGAACAAGCTTGATTTAAAAGTGATAGTACAGTAGATCATGTGAAGTATGAGAGAAGTTATAGAAAGGATCAATGAATATGAGTTGTCTTTATGTTTTGGATTTGAAGATTATGAAAAGGCATTAGATTCTATACATATTTCTTCAATGATTAAAGTATTGAATTATCAAAGTATAGACCCAGGATATTGTCATATTCTGAAGAATATTTATAAAAATGGAACAACAACAATTAAATTACAGAATGATAGTAGGAAGATTAACGTTGAGAAGGGTTTGTGACAGTATGACTCCATGTCTTCAAAACTTTTTATGGTAGTGCTGCAAGAAGTATTTTGAGAATTAAAATGGGAAGCTAAAGTAATAAAAATAAATTGAGATTATTTAAGTCATTTAGATTTTGCAGATAATGTAATTGTTGTTTGCAAATAATACTTCAAAGCTTCAAGAAATATTGCAGGAGGTAAATATTAAAAAGACCAAAGTAATGTTCCATGGACTTTTTTGAAAGATGAAAATAAAGGTTAATAATGATAACTAAGAAAGAGTTAACAACTACAAATATCTTGATCAGGTTATTGCTACAGTTGGAAACTTAATGGATGAAATTAATCATAGAATTAAACTTGGTTGGAGAGCTTTTCATAAAAATAAGTTAATATTAAAAGGAAATATGACTATGTGTTTGAAAAAAAGGTTTTAATAAACATGTTTTACTATTCTTACTTATGGATCTGAGACTTGTATATTTAACAAAAGAGCAGTACAGATACTTCAGGCCACTCAAAGTCGTATGGAGAGATGCATCTTAGAATTAACAAGAAGAGATTGAAAATGAAATATATGGATGGGAGAACCAACAGATGCTACAGATATCATTAAAAGAATTAAGAGACTGAAGTGGAGTTGGACTAGATATCTTACTAGAAGATATGATAATAGATGGACAGTTGGAATCATAAACTGGATTCCAAGTGGTTATAAAAGACCCAGAAAGAAACCACATATGAGATGAATAAATAAAGAATTGTGTAGGGGTGTAATATGAAGAAGAGTGGCTAGAGATCAGAGAAGATCGATTGACTTGAAGAGATCTTCATACTGCCATGGATTGATGATGATTGACAATGATGATGATGATGTCTATGTGATTAGGTGGACAAAAATGTTTACTGGATCTTGCGAAAAAAAAAAAAGCTATATATTAGAAAAATTCGATTAAATTTGGAAAAAACGTTAATCCTACAGAAGGTAAATAATGGCTAAATATGGTGATAATGATAATAACGAGTATAATTAAAATGGCTTTCTAGTACAAGGTAATCTTATCTATCTTTACGTGTAACGTGGATTTAATAAATGCAAATCTATTTTTTTCTAATGATTTGTATTTTATTTTTAGCTTTAAATTTACTGATCTTTCTAAACTTATTTATATTCTATCAGAAAATCAGCAACAAAATCCCTCTTTGCTATAAATATTTTCGACACTAAAATAGTAACATGTTGTTTTGGAATCCTTAAATAAATATCATGTATAATTTTAGAATTCAAAAGAACGAATACAAATATAAAACAAAAGTTTATATAAAAACAAAATATTTAATTAGATATAATACGTAGCATAATTCAATTTTTTTTGTGAGATTATAATACAATAAATAACGAATAGTAATACCCTATAAAATGTGAATTAATTTATTAACAATGAGATTTATTAAAGATTAGGAATGAAAATAAAAAGATTCCCAAAAGCTAAAATAATTTTTTTTTTTTTTTTTTTAGAATTCATTTGATTGTCTATTTTCTATAGTATTTAATTTTATAATCAGGCTGATTTTTGCATGCTACAGTGAGAAGATAGGTATGGAGAAGAATACATCTAATATATCAAAAACAAATAGTTTGAATTTCAGTGCTCTAGTAATTAGAATATTAGATAACAAAGAGAATGCTAACTTTGTCTGAATTGCATGTGATATTTTGAGTATATCAAATTGACAGTCTATGGGATTTTTTCTTCTATTTTAGAAATAATAAACATTGTAAGTAGCTCAGGTTTAATCCTAATAGAAAACCAAAGTACTTTAATTTTAAAAATCATTAATAAATTTTTAAATGTGAAGTCTAATTATATTTGAAAGTTGTTGTGAGTAAATGATCCTTGTTAATTGAACCAGTAAGTAAGTTGATTTATAGGGACTGTTTGTACACCAGTTAAATGGGATTTATATTGTAAAAAAAATGAGGCAAACTGTCCAGATAGTGAATTTGTTGCACAAGATTAATCTGAGATGATATTATTAAAAGTGATTTAAATAACTGAAAATGAATTGATAACATTGTAATGAAATCATGCAACTTTATATAAATAAATATTTAGCCAGTGAATGTAAACCCAAATTACTTTATTAGATTATCAATTGACACTGCTATTATAGACTTTTCCTTCATAGCAGTTTCATGCAATGCTTTTCGACTTTTAGTTTAAAATTTTTGAGAAATTAACAATCGACAAATATAGATAACTGGACACACATGGTAAAAATACTTTCAAATGTTCAATGCAGCAACTTTTTCACATTCAATATATTGGTGTAATTCAATTTTATTTTCACATGATGAGAACAAAAAAATATTGGAAACTAAAAATTTGTGGGTCAATAAGCAAATTTAGATATAAATGGACATCCTTTGCATACTGAACAGAAACTAAAATTGGTAAACATTTGATGCCTTTGATTTTGAATGAATAAATCTTTATTATTCATCATGGCTGAGCCAAATATAATTTAAAAATTGTAATTATGCAGAAACAAATTAACCTCTGATATCATGTGATGTTTTCATAACTATTATAGATTTCCACACACTGGATCTGTCAGTATGAGAATTGTGATTTACTTAAGCATTTAAGATTCATACTGATGGGTGAGTGCATAATAGTTACAAAAACTGCGCATAATCAGAGGTTAATTTTCTTTTGCACAATTACAGATTTTTCAGTGCTTAATGATAGTAGATTTACATAATCTAAAAACAAAAAGCAATCTTAAAATTAATATAACAACTTTGCAAATATAGAAAAATGTAATAAACTAAAACACATACTCAGAACAATACATTTTGGATTTTCTTAGGCAGTTAACGTATATTTTGAATAAAGTAAACATTATTTCCATTCTATTTGTAAAAAATGCATAAAACAAAGAAATTATATTTTAGAATGTAAAATTTTACTTATACTGCAAAAATAAATGATAAAACTAAAGCTATGATATTTATTGAGTGTTTCTTTTTTTAATCATTGACAACTTACTATTTTATATCATTACACTTTCTTTGATTTGTAAAGTTTTATAAACCAAATATTTTCAAAAAATAATTTAAACATATTCTTATCAAAAACAAATATTTAATTTAATTTTATAAAAATAAATATTATTTAAACAGTAAACTTATAATTTTGAATTTCAAAATTTAAACAAAGGCTGATCTTATGCAAGCACAATGACTATTTTGAACATGCTTGAAAGTACTACTTTCTCTTATTATTCAGTTGGAGTTAATATATCACTATATATTTCAGTTCAAGATTTTATCATTAAATGAATGCAAAACTGACAAGCCAGTTTAAACTGAATAATAGATTCAATAACTTCAATCTAATAATATTACTGAATCACTTTTATAGTAAATTGCCCATGAATACTTTAAAACTTTAAATATAAAATACTAGACTAAATTGTATTAAAGATACAGCAATAAATATGTTTTCCCTTAATTTTGAGAAACCCCCAACTTGGCACTACATGCCAATTTTTTTATCAGTCTTGATATTTGTGACATCAATTGAGCTGTTTGTATGTTGATACTTTTATTATAATTTTATAATAAATAGTTCACTGGAATGGTAATAAATTTGTATTTTTGTACCTATTTATCAGGAGTTATCAATAAACAAAACAGCTCTTTAGTTCAAAGATCAAATTGCAAAATTCAAATTTCACAAAATGGAGGTACTTATTTACAGTTTATTTGTTAAGCAGAAAAAATTATAAAGTAATTTTGTCATTTCAAAATTACTTTCACTCATTTTTATAAATGTAAAATATAATTAATTTTTATAATTACATTGTGTTTTAGAAGGATTTAAACTATATTATAAAAAAGAAGAAAACACACATTACTCTAGCTGATTTAGTTATGTACACCTTTTTTATTCTTAAAATAAACTTATATCTGCTTTTAATATCTTTTTAGTTATGTTTAATATTAATGTTAATAAAATTATGCAAAACATTGTTTAGTTTCCTTATCAATTCTATGCATTTTATAAACTACATATGTAAAATTAGAAAGATTAATACTATACACAATATATAATATACAAATAAGGAAGCAAATAATAATTACAATGAGACAAAATAAGCATAAAATAAAATTAATGCTCAGTTTAATTACCTCCGCATATGGATAGAAATGCTGCTACATTTTGCTAATTCCCACTCAATCATGTTTTGACAAAGATACTCCATATCAAAAGCCTGGTTAGCATTTAATAAATTTATTTTATGTTTATTTTACCTCAATATAATTATTATTTACTTGCTTATTTGTATATAAATTACATATGTAAATAATTAAATTTTGCGAAAATAGCTTCAGTTTCATAGGTTGGTTTTTTTACTTGGAAATGATTAATGATTCCACACACTTAAATGTCTGTGAAATCACCTCCCACTATTTCTGAAAAGTATTATTCAGAAAAAAATATTAAATAGAAATGCCAAAAAAATTGTTAAATGTAAATTTCTAAATATTATTTATGTGAATGTATGAATGTATGAGATAAATTATAAATCATTTTTCAGACAACAATTTTTTTCATCTTGTATATTCAAAGTATCAAAGTACACCCACATTGTTATTAAAGTGAAAGAATTATTGTGCATTTATGGTACCATTGTGCTGATACAAATTATTTTTTAAAAAAAACTTTGCTTAATTTAGGTCAAAATGTGCATTACTGATATGGAAATTTTGTGTCAAATTAATAGTGATTATTTTAATAATAAAACAAAAAATCATATGCTAAGTAATTACACTCACTTATATACTTATTGATCTAGATTTGTAACCATACACATGTAAATATGCTTTCTTTTAGTTTATTGTGATATTTATAAATAATCCTGCCAATAGTCATTTTCTTTATAAATGTTGTTTCATCATATGAACCAAACTTTCTTTTATTCTTATATATGGCATATGTGTATTTTGACAGTATATTATTTCCAAAATATAATTCCATATATAAATGAAAGCCCTATAAGAAATAATAAAAATAAAATTAACTTAAACAAACCAAGTATATTTTCGATTGCTATATATCACGTGATTATCACTCTTTATGTTTACACAAGCTGTTTACACAGAAGCAAAACTCTCCATACGGTAGTGCCACTCAGGGCATCCAATATTTACTATGGCTTGTACTGAGTAATTGCTACTGTATGGAAAGTTTTGCCTCTGTGTATGTACATAATCATGTCCATTAAAAGTACCAAAAAAAAACAAAAAAACAATAGTATTTTATCATTAAAAATTAAAATAAAAATTGCCATTTAAATACAATTGTTTCCATAATCACCATTATCTTGTAGAAAAAATCAAGCCTTCTCAATCTTTTGCTTCATATCATTTTTTCCTTCACAGAGTCACATTAACAATACCAAGATCAAAAGCATTTCAAAATTTCTTCTCATGACGATAAAGTACAGAAGCACTAATTAAATTAGTTTTAGCTTTTATTTCTTTTTTTAAAGCTAATGCTATTAAAACAGGCAAAAATGTTTTTTAAACATTTTTAATGATAATATACTACTTTTTGTCAAGCATTGGTGGTCGAGAGGTCAGAGACGGCTGGTTGCTTTACAAGCAATTGTCCCGGTTTAGCAGGTTCGCTTCCTGGCTGATGCTATGACACATGAGAAAAATATATATACTATTTTTTTGTTGTTTTTGATGGTCATGATTGTGACATTAACATATCAAAAGTGTACTTGCTTTGTTTAGGTTAATTTTATTTTTTATTCCCTATTATAATATTTTTGTATTATTTATAATAATGGTAGACATCCAGTCTATTATATATGTACATAAACACACAACATATTCAAAAATTCACAATGTACATAAGATATCTAATACTTATAATACGCTTTAAACGTATATAGATGAAGTGAATAAAAATTTTCACAAATAACAACATTTAGCTTAGAGCTTTCAGAGTATGTTTACTCCATATTCATAGCCCTTACTATGTGTAAACGTAATGAATGAAAATTTATTCAAATCATTATCCTGTCCATTTTTAGATATTGTAAAGCAAGCATTCCTTCAATCGATGGCATTTGGATTGTTTGCAATGAAATATGCTTTTTTATTTTTCTTTTGGTGTCATTTCTTTCTTAGCAAAATATTTCAGCACTAGAAGGTTCAAATTTATGATTAAATGTTGTTTTTTTTTTTGGTGTTTTGCAAATATTGAATTGCCTTCATTTTTGTTTACCACTCTAAGTTAAATCAGGGGTCTGCAACCTTATGCCCATGGGCAACATGTCAATAACAAAAAAAAGCAAAATAAACTTATGAACATTTTTTAAATATATAAACATATCCCTTTTTATTTTATTTTATTAAGTTCTATCTATCCATTATATTTCCATATGTATTAATAATATGTATGGTTGTTATAAATGTAAGTTAATTAAATAGATTTTCTCTGATATGATTACATACTCATGAAAATATATATGTATATATTTTTATGCATTAGATTCATCTCCAAGTATCACGTAAGGTGTAATTAATTTTTAAGATTTCTTATAAATTATATTATAATCAAATTGTAGATCGTACTACACTTTTATAGCATAAAAGGATCTATCATTAGCAATATCCAACTATAAATTTACATTGAAAAATAAATGGTGCCCGCCACGTGGTCGGTATTATAGAATGCACTCTTAAGTTGCAAAAAGGTTGGGGACTGCTGAGCTAAATGATATTCTTATTTGCATTTATTAGCGATGGTTTCAAATATTTTTGAGAGATTTAATAATGGTTCACATTTTAAATGGTCAATTAAACATAAACATAAAAAATAATAAAGCCTAATAATATTAAATATCACATTTAATAAACTCAGGATGTATTTCTTAATGATTCAAAAGTTTTTACACTGGAACAGCAATTTGTGCAGGGAGAAGTTGATCAAAAAATATATTGCTTAAATATGTGACATGAATTTTGGATAAATTAAAATGGAATACAAATATAGCTACTGAAAACAAACCTGGATTGTTTTTCATATACATAGTATATCTTCAATTTCAACAGAAATGTAAAAATGTTAATAAGGTAGAATGTGAATTTTTTCATTGAATATATTTTTACAGGATGAATATTAAGGTCTAGTTATAGAAACAAATACATATTTATAATGAAGCCCAAATATATCTTTCGAATTTTTAAAACATAAAGACATATTTGGTCATGATTTCAATCTTAAAGAAATACAGATGTTTGCAATAAATATAGTGATAGGAAGCAGCCAATAAAGCATGATTTACTAATCATGCATTTTCAATAATGACCAAGACATTCAACAGAATTTAGATGAATGCATTTTAAATATGTACAATTATATTGTGTATGTTCATATTACACTATTTTAATTTAGTTATAAAATTTGGTATTGAAAATGTTGCTCTACAGTAAAAACTTATTAAGGGTATTTTTTATATTTCTTTATATTTCATTAATATAAAGAACAGTGATATAATTTAGGGTAAATGCATTTAGTATGTAAATGATGCAGAAAAGTGTTGGAATTGATATAAGAAAGTATAAATATGAACTAGCAAGAAAAGCTAGAGAAGAAAATAAAAGTGTCATGAGTGTAAAACAACATTTTGATATTGGTAGGAAATTTATATCTGCAATAAAAAAGATGGAATTATTACTTAAAAGAGAGATGATATCATGAAATGGGTAGAAGACTTCTATCAAGAATTATATAGTAATAAAGAACAAGTATCTCCTATATCTATTATATCTTCCGAATTGCCCAGAATTTTAAATGAAGAAGTGAGGTATGCAATTAAATTTATGAAGAAAGGAAAAGCTCCAGATAATAATGGAATTATGATTGATATATTAAAAGAAGGCAGCTGAAGAAATAGAAAAAAATTTAGCAGAGTTATATACCAAATGTCTAAATGATAAAGTTGTACCAGATGATTGAAAGAATGCAGTATTAATATTTAATATTTAAAAAAGATGATAAAGAAGTTATTACAAATTACAGATTTATCAGACCTTTATCAGTTTTATACAAAATTTTTACTAAGATAATTACAACTCTTCTACAGAGAAGTTTAGATTTCCACCAACCAAGAGAACAAGCTGGATTTAAAAGTGGTTTTAGTACAGTAGATCATATTCAGGTATTGAGAGAAATTATAGAAAGAACAAATGAATATGAGTTGCCATTATGCTTTGGATTTGTAGATTATGCAAAGGCATTTGATTCTATAAACATTTCTTCAGTGATTAAAGCATTGGATCATGAAGGTATAGATCCAGGATATTGTCATATTTTGAAGAATATTTATAAAAATGCAACAGCAATAATTAGATTACATAATGATACTAGAAATACAATTATAAGCATGTTGAGATGATGGAAAAAGAAGCTAGAATGTTAACATTGAGAAGAGTGTAAGACAGGGTGATTCCATATCTCCAAAACATTTTAGAGCAGTGTTGCAAGAAGTATTTTGTAAATTTAAATGGGAAGATAAAGGAGTGAATGTAAATGGAGATTATTTATGTCATTTACATTTTGTGGATGATGTAGTTGTTTTTGAAAATAATGCTTTAGAGATGCAGGAAATGAAGCAGGAGTAATCAAATGAAAGTAAGAAAGTAGGACTAACGATAAATGTTAAAAAGTCTAAAGTAATGTCCAACGGATTTTCTCAAAATATGAAAATAGACATTGATTATGATGAGTTAAAAGAATTTAACAGCTACAAATACCTTGGTCAGATTATTAATACAGATGAAAACATAATTGATGAGATTGATCATAGAATTAAACTTGGTTGAAGTTCTTTTGGTAGAAATAACTTGATACTAAAGGGAAATATGCCTATGTGTTTAAAAAGGATCATTTTTAATAAATGTGTTTTACCAGTTCTTACTTATGGATCTGAAACTTGGACATTTAATAGAAGAGCAACACAAAGACTTCAGACCACTCAAAGAAGTATGGATATTTACATGTTAGGTGTAACAAGAAGAGATCAAAAACACAATATATGGGTAAGCAAACAAACAGGTGTTACTGACCTCATTGAAAAAAATAAAAGACTGAAGTGGAGTTGGTCTGGACATATTTCTAGAAGAGATGATAATAGATGGACAATTGAAATTTTAAACTGGATTCCAAGAGATTGTAAAAGACCCAGAAAGAGACCACGTGTGAGATGAATGGATGAAATAAGAAAGTGTGCAGGGGTGATGTGGAAGAGAGAAGCTAAAGAACAGAGAAGATGAATTGAACTTGAAGAGACCTTCATTCTGCATTGGATTGATAATGGTTGTTGATGATGATGATATACCTAATTCTCTTTTAATACAAAATTTTTTTGCATAATTGTAAAATAACATGAGTTTAAACAAAACATATTTCTCTTTTTACATGAGTTGTTTTAAAATAACACAGTTGGTTAAAAAAATGGTACTTTGGGAATAGAACTGCTTTACTGTTGGAATGGAGAAACAAATATTATTGTCTGGAAGGCTTTAAAAAAAATCTTATATTCTCAAAGTAATTAATTCTTAGATTGTCTTAATTTGTTATTAAACATTTTTTAAAATTAAAAATAATTTATTGTAAGTAATATAAAATAATTTATTTCCCTTTATAAAAGTTTTTAATTCAGTGTTTATTTACAGATTTGTTTCTCAGGTTGAGTTTATGATTAAGTCACAAAACTAAAATAAAAATTCATCTGTTATTATCTATTTTAAAAACAAAAATTTCTTCAGCAATATTCCTGCAAACAGAGAAATTTATTGGTCTTCAGTGTAACATTTTTGTCATTTTGTTTTGAAAGGAAAATATCTTTTTGGTATGTAATGCTTTGTTTGCAGTTTGGCCTTTGGTTTTAAAAGAAAATTCCTTGATGGTACTGATGTTAAAGAAATTTAAATGATTAATTTGTTTAAATTTATATTTATTAATTTTCCCAAAATCACTAGATGCTAAGTGACACATTGAAAGTTTTAGTGATAGCAACGGTATTCCAACCATGCACAAATATAAGCATTTATTGTGAGATGGTGACAATTAATAAAATCTTGAGTACTTTTTTGTTTAATAATAAGCAGGATGTTGCCCATATTTTTTATAAATGTACAGTTCCTGGTGCCTGCAATTTCTCTTTTCGAATGTGTTGTTAAATTTAAAAAAAAAATGAATTTATAAAAATAATAAATTGCAATAAATTACATTAATAATGTTGATTTCATTTTTTTTTTACTTATACCATGGAAGTGACAATATGTTCTGAACTCTTAAAGTTTTTGATGGCTTGTGTAGAGAAATCAATGTGTGTTTCATCGTGATATCATGTTCAAGTTTTTTTTTATTTTTTAAATGAAATTTATGTTTCTATAACTCATTTTTTATTTATGTTCAATGAGCATGAAGTAAAATTTGAAAGCACACAAAAAATTGAACATTCTAATGAAATTTTTCATGTGGTTTATTCAATTATTTCCATTGATTTTTTAGGTCCAAAAGTAATATCCTTATTTTTCATACATACAGTGTATTTTTTATACAAATTTCTTTTACATGTAATTTTCAGGAATCAAACTATCATATAAAAAAGAATTAGGTGTACTTATAAGACATATCTTGCATTGATATTATAAGGTCTTTAAACTTGAGAATACCTATTAATAATGATTTGAGAGTGATATATATATATATATATAATGATTTATAGAGTACAATATATATATATATATATATATATATTGTACTTAAAATAGGTCTATAAAAAATTGATGTTCATTTCAGTAGTTAACAAGTGATTACTTTTAAATACCATCAAATGGAAGGTTAGGGTAGTTGTCTTTTTCTTCTTTACATTTGTTGATTTATAATCATAATTATTCTTAGCTGCCAGAGGTTGTCAGCTTTAATTTAATTTACATATATACTTTAAACCAGTGGTCTTCAACCCTTGGTCAGTGGAATGGCATCGGCCCACAGAAGCTTTCTACCAGTCCATGCTAGACTGGCAGGAAAGTTTGTAATAACAAACTAATAAGATTTTAAACTTTTACCTAATATAAACAATTTCTATTTATTTTTTCATCTCATTTTTACCCAAATAAAACAAAAGAAACAGAATGAAAACAAAATCTAATTAATCATACATAAATTAATTTCTTTTTCTAGTTATCACAGATGTTTATTGGAAGGGCTATAGAAATAATTTTTTTATAATTTTTCTAAAGAAAATTAAAAATTAAAAAAAAAAGGTTTTTTATTATACAAACTCCATATATATATATAAAACTTCATTTTGTATATTTAACATTAAATACAGACAACCTCCACGTGAATAGCATTTTATTCTTGCATGTTTTGACAATAAAATAATAAACTTAGCAATGCAGACACATTAATAGAATGAGTGTTATTGTACCATTTTCTGTAGCAGTATGACTGCACAATTCGAGAGTGTTCAGCATGTGAAGGTAAGCATCACCATTACAATTCACAGTAACTAGCGTGTTGTTTTTGTTAGTTATAACAATTATGCTCACCTAAGGCTAAGCAGTTTACATCTTTAAGAAAATTTATCTATAGACTTCCACCAGTCCATAAAATCTTTTTCTTATTTGTATCTATACACTATTAAGGATAGATCTTGAAAATGATTATAAGATGTAATCAGAATTAAATGGAGATGTATAATAATATATTGTATATATGAATATGAAAAGCAGTGTTTGGTTCATACAATAAAACGAGATTTATATAAAAAAAAAAGATTATGTTTGAATGTTAATTATACATTAAATTAATAGGTTTTTTTCTCTTAAAAAAGAAAAATAATCATTTATTGATTTAAAATTTCAGTACTATATTGTTATTTTCTTAACCACATTATTTAATTTTTATGATAAATTAGCTTAATCAATGGATATCATTTTATAAAATTATATTACAATACATAACCTACTAGTGGAGTTTATTATAATAAGTAAGAAAATTGAAATGTTTTCTACACTTTGATATCTTACATCTGTAAATGTTAACTACACTGTTTTGTTTTCTATATTAGCTCTAGAGTAGCATTCAAAAATGGATTCTTCTTTTGAATGCAATTTACTGATAGTTTGACTTTAACTCTTAGCATGGGGCAGTTGGGTTATATTCGATACTGTTTTAGGTAAAGAGCTTTTAAATTAAATATATATTAATAACTCCACACTCTGAATATTTCCATGTAAAGCATCAATTAAAAATATTATATTACAATATATATGTGTATGTGTGTGTGCATTAAAAATGTATGTTAGTTTAGAATTAGTTTATGTTTCTTTGTTTTATGCATGCACATAAAATCTTGGAATAAATTAGCTATGAAACACAGACTTTGTCATATTTATCTTTTATTGTGATTAGTGATCCTATCTTGTGTATTCTAAACTGAAATATTCTGTTTTGTAATACTACCTATTAAAATAGTCAGCTTGCATAATTTATATAGTGAAGAATATGATAATATTTAACAAGGATTTTTGTCATGTTTATTTTTTTAAAAAAATAAACAAATGTTTAACTATAGATTGATGATGATGATTTAATTTAACTTGAAAGAATGTAATCTCTAAAACTAAACAACTTTATAGAATTAAATAGATATGTATCTTTCACGACAGTGAAATGAAATTTTTATCTTGATTGCAAAACAGCTGTTTCTAACTAAATTCAAGTGTTTTTAAGCTGTTATAAACTTTGAAAAGATGTTTGGCTTAATTTTCATTTTTCTGTGGAAAATAAATTGAGTGATGAATTGTTCTGAAATCCTGATGAAATCTGAGATTATAAAAGATTATAGTGACAATTGAAAGAAAATCAGAAATCATTAAAAGTAGAGAATAATGTTAGCTCTGTGAAAGATAGATGATGGTACATCAATCTAAATAAAATATAAATCTAAGGAAATTAAAGTAAAATGTTATTTACATAAAAAAATACAAATCTTTAATCTCTTATTTAATCCATTGTTTAATACTGACAATTTTATTTAATTTATTGGAGTTTTGCAAACTACAGAATTATTCTGAGAATGTATGTATGTAAATGAGTATGTCTATATATTTATTGCAAACAGTTTTTAATAAAAAAAAATAATTAATTAATTCTTTTAGAGTTTAACCTACAAAATATGAATGTTAATAAATAATCAATTATATTTACTGAAAGGTAAGTTTTAGAACATTACACCAGTCCTCTACCTCCAACCCCCAAATATTTATTTTTGTTGATTTATTCTATAAATATAGATGATGTCTGTTATTTTTAAAATAATATTATAATAATTTTCAACTCTCATCCTTCTTATGTCTCCTAATATATAATTTATGACAGTAAAATAACCTATTCCATTATCTTTTATGCTTTTTAACATTCTCAATAAATAAAATATCTTATGTATTTATTTTATATAAAATTACAGATACAGAAAAAAAAATGTACATAAGACCAAAGATGCATCCAACATTGATTACATCGCATCCCTTCTTTTAATCATCATATATGATAATGAATTATGCAACTGCTTTTTATTTATCTATCTCTAGAAAAGATTGCTTCAAAATTATGATTGCATAATGTACAAAAATTTGAAGTCACTTTATATAAATATTAATCTATAAAGCGCATGTGCATTAGCTTATTATTGGCTTATTGGTATTACAGTTTATAAAACATCACACTATATAAAATAAATGTCTTGTTTATAAATATTAATCATACGTTTTTTAATTGCTCTGCCAGATTTCATTTTAATTGAAATGAAATAATAAACTTATTATTTAACTTTCTTATGTGTTTCTAAACGATACATATCATCAATAGATAAAAATATAGAAAAAAATATTCAAAAATATTTTTATATGTATACAAGGTAAATTATTAAACTGACTTTATAATTAAAATATAAAAATGTTATTTAACAACTTCAAAAAGTATGAAATTAAAAAATAAAAATAGTTAAACTAAATCAAGTCTTTAATTTCAATAAATTAAGAGCCTTTATAGCAGATATTATCTTCTCAATATGATAGCTAATAGCACTAAACGCCTGAGAGTAGGTAATAAGATATTTTTTTTTACTATTTGTTAAATAAATATGCCCTTAAAACCTTTAGAAGAATATCAAAAGGGTTCATGGTATTATATTTTAATGCTATCACAGAAGAATAAGTATATGAAATTTGTTTTTAATCCTGCATTTAATTTATCCAATTCTGGAAAAGAGCATTTAGAATAAGAATTAGCTATCCACATAGATATATCAGATTCTGATTTTATAATGTTAAAGTCTAGGTCAAGAAATTATCTAATCCAGAATAAAGATGATAAATAATATTAGTGCAGAATCTTTAATTCTGATCTTTGCACAATATGGCAATTATTTTCTATATTATGTTTGTAAAAAAGAAAGGTACGTTTTTATTTTCTTTGCAAAAGTATTTTTTTGTTTTAAACGTATATAAAATTTTAACTTTAATAATGATTATTAGTATTTAATAATAAAATTGTTTAAAGACGGTAATTATCTGAAAGGATGCTAATAAAAAATAAGATTTATAAATTAAATTGATAAAAATATCACTAAATAATTACTAAAATAATAACAATAAAACAAGTAATGGATTGAACCAACTGATGAGACATTGTTTAAGTCAAAATGCATTTGATAATCATTTACATTTCTTTTAGTTTGCAATTCTAAGTGCAAAAAAATAATATAGTTTGAAACATATGTAACTTAGCATATAAATTGAAATAGTATTAAAATGAAAATAAAGGAAATATGATAATATAACTTATCAAATTGTTGTCAGGGGTGTGTGTGAGCAATTCACATGAAAATTTACATAAAGTTCAGTCACTAGAATTGATAGTATCAAACTGTGATCATTGGTGTTTTGAGTTCTTAAGGTTGCTACTTTGTCCCTCCTCTAAACAATGCAGAACATTAAGAAAATTATTATTAATACAAATCAATAGATATATTTATTTTCAATGTAAAACTAAAGTCTGTATGTGCAGTTAAAAATATAAATTCTAATCTTTAAATTAAAAATTCATGTTTAATAACGAATCCGTTTAATGATATCAACTAGCTGCAAATGTGAATTAATACACTGAATTGATATAAGACTGTTTCTCTTAATTTTTTTTCGTTTCTATATTTTTCAGCATATCATTCCTACATGTTTTCAATCTTCTTTCTATCTAAACCTCTAAAGACTCCAAACCCTATGGAAAGACCCAAATGCTATTTAACACTTCCTATTTTTATTCAGTTATTTTTATTATCAACATTATTACTATTTAACCAACATCCCATTATACTGTAATAATAAAGTTTTCTAATTACAAATGTTTCTTTTCAAAACTTGAAGTCATTACAGTTGGATTAAAAGATTATGAGAAAGAATTTCTCTGGTGTTTTTTTTTTTAAAAATTGGGATATAGCATAAATGTTTACACTATAAGTCTCTTGATAGCAAAACAAATATAATCTATAGATGATAATCCCCAATTTTTTAGGAGAGTGATGATACATTGATCACAGTTCCACAGTATAGTAAATAAGTATGTCATGATATTATTAAAGCAGAGTATAGTTTATGCATGTCCCCTGCATGATTTAGTGCAGTTGGTAAAATTTCAAGATTTTTGGTTGATTCCAGCTCTGGCACTCAATTTTTTTTATGAAAACTCAAGCAATAGAGTTATTTAATTATTTTATTGGTATACTCATTGCTTTTTTTTTCATATGTCATAGCATCAGCTGGGAGGCGAACCCACAACCGTCAACCAATTACTTGCTTTCAAGGCAGCTGCGATGACCTCTCGGCTAACAATGCTTGACTACTCATTGCTTTTATAAAGACCATATTTCTTTTTATCTTTTTTTATTGTCTAATAGTATAACTTAAGTAACCATAGTTACCAGTTGATTATTCACTTTATTAATCTCCAAACCATTATCTGCCCTTATAAATATGACATTGCACTTCAAAGTTGAAACCAAGACAGTCATGCATCTGGGAAGTATTTGTAACTGTTTTTATACTATCAAGCTAATCTAAATTTTTTTAAAAAAATATGTTTTTAAATCCAAGCAAACTTGCTTCTATTGTTACATAAATTAGATAATATAACGGCAGTATTTCAGTTCTGAATCCAAATCTTCATTGATAAAGACAAAATCTATAAACTAGACTGGAAATGAGAAATAATAATATGTGCTAACATCTGGTAAACACTAATTAATGAATTTTACAGTAGGTAGCACTCAAGTAGAAGATTAGAGAAAGATAGCCCTTGCTTTTACTACAGTAACCCCAAATAATCAAGCAATATTGAGTTGATATTAGTCAATCCTTTTTTTTGGAAAAAAATTCCAAACTTTTCTGCTATATTAATTTCCACTAAACATCACATGATCACCATTTCTTATGCTTGCTCATAACTGTTATTTAAACAGGCAAAACTCTCCATACAGTAGGCACTAGATAGTGATTTTATGCCCAAGCCTTCTGGCATACATTGATTACTCTGGTTTGCATAGAGTGGCACTGCTGTATGAAGAGTTTTGCCTGTTTTAATAGTAATTTTTATTAATATTATTAATCTTATTGCAAAAAGTGTAAAAAAAAACATGATTCAATAAATATTAAAATGAATGGCATAAATATGTCAGCTGCCAGATTACATAAAATGATAAAACTTTAATGGATATTTTATTTATGATTCTAAAAGTATAATACATGCAATTAAAATTGTATACAGCATAATTATGCAATATTTGTTTCCATCAGTCTATGATACTTTAAAACCTGGAAGATATATGTGGAAGGAGTAAGGTGCTTATTGTATCAAGAAATAAATGGTCATGTGATTTTGTTGCTTGTGAGTTCATAAAATTCTCAAACAATGGAAGTAACAGACTGAGCATGTTTCATGACCTATGACCTCTAGAGTCTACTATTCTGCCATTCCACTAAATCATACAGGCAGAAAATTATTGAATGACCTTATTACTCTGGAATTCATAATAAGTTTAGGTACTGAAAAAGGCAGAACTGACATGATTTGGTGCTTTTAAACTCCAAAATCCCCCCCCCCATTACTACCACAAGTCACACGGGGAGTTATGAAATTATTGTTGGTGTTTATCTTTTGATATACTTTTCAATGTATTTGTACTTTGATGTGCATTTGGAAAATATAAATCACTTTGGTTTAGTATTTATAAAATATATGGCTAGGCAATGCCACAAATTTGATAATGCCTAATATGCAACAAAGGAATGTTATAGGTATAAAAAACATATTCTGTGGAATGATTGGTTCAATATCTAAATGACTCAGTAAGTTAAAAGTTTGACTTAACCTGCAAAATGATTGACTGCTTTGTTTGAAGTTATGTTTTTTAAAGATGTTAATAACCTTAGGTTATTTCAATTTTACCTTAAGTTAATTTACTGTGATGTAGCAATACTTTGATATTTAAAAACTGCATCAGGATTTATTTCATGCTTTAAAATCTAGTTGATATTTGGTTTGGTATTTATAAAAGATGTGATTCTTTTAATGTGAAATTTTGATGAGAATCCATAGATAGCTGAATGTTAGCATTTTCAGCTCAGAACCACATGTCATGGAGACTAATTAGAAGAATTTGGACATTATTTGATAATTCAAAAATCTGATCTAACTGATAAATTAATCATGGTTTGTTTAAATTTGTTAGAAGTAGTTTATTGCCAAATATGTAAGCATGAAGGAAGTATAGCACCAATTTGCTAAGTGGTTTGGTGACAGTGGTAAAATGGCAAATTCTGAAGCTTAAGGATTATGGATCACATTCAATTCTATTACTTTTGGTACTCAATCTTCTTATGAATTCCCAAGTGATAAAGTCATATTATTATTTTCGATACATTTATGAATTTATTGTATTGCTTAATCCAGTCAATTATTTTAATTTGCAGTGTAATAATGCATAGATATATTTCAGTACCTTTAATACATATCTTGTTCTGCATGGTGTAGTGCAGTGCAATGGTGAGCTCTGGAGCTCATCATCTATGGATTATGGGTCCAACTCTGCTACATTTACATTTGATATTCATAATTTCTAGGAACTCTTGAAAAATAAATAATTTGATTATTTTATTTAGTCCTGCATTATATACTATTGTGATATAATCACAGTCTGGAGTTCACTGTGCATGGTTTGTGGTTTTGCATATGCCACATCCAGTGCCCATACTTTTTATGATCAAAATTATTTACCCTGCATGGTTCAGGCAAGAATAGAGTGCAGACTCCAGAGTTTAATGTTCATAGAAAGTGACTCAATCTCTGTCACTTCCATCAAACCTATTAAGTACTCTGGACAAATAAATCATTTGGTTATTTTTCACTCTGTAGAATTTAGTTTAGTAGCATAATTGGAGCTCAAAGTGCATGAATTGTGGCTTAGCTAACATTTTGGTTCTAGACCTTTTTTATGAACTCAAAGAATATACCATTTGATTGTATTTTATTTAGTGACATCCAATATGTATCACATTTATCATTTTTGAATCATATTTGTCTCCTCATTCATTTATTGTAAGGTATTGGTGGATTGAATTTCAAATGCATTGATATCAGTTTAATAAATTTTCAGTGATGACCACAAGAGAGCAGTATTTTTTTTAATGACTTTCATTAAAAAAAATTTCATCACTAACCTGCATTCATGTAACATTTGTTAGGGACTATTGTTATGAAAAAGAACAATTTTGATATCATCTCATTTTAACCTGAAATAAATGTATAAATATATGTGAAAAGATCTAGTGACTTAGTGTGTACATCTTAGGTTTTCAAAGTGGCAAATTACACCAAAACATTGATATTATTATATATTATTTTTAAACGACTTTTCTTCCTTCTCAAAACAAATAATTATTAAAAATTCAGACACAATGTGGTTTAAGTTTTATATCATACAATGAAATAAAATATTAAAAGTTATGAATGCATTTATAATAAAGAAATGAAGTCATTTTATAAGTATATTAAAAATATTAAGCAAAAATAAATTTAGAATATATTTATTGACTAAGTATTGAATTGTATAAAAATCTATTTTTGAAGTAAAATATTTCAATTATGAGAAAATATTACTATATCAATTTATCGAAGCAGAAATACCAAAATGTATTTTAGACTAACTCTTTTCTATCTGATAAGTGTTTAAACAAAAAAAAAAAAATAGATATTAAAAAAAAAATGAGGTTATAATTATACTTTATATAAATGTTTGAAACTTTAATACTTTATATAACTTTTTTTTTTTCAAATATTCTATATCTTAAGCATTCTAAGATTAATTTCTTTATCATCTTATATTTTCTAAAAAGAGAGAGATCTAATACATTTGTATAATAAAATTTATTGTTCTTGAATAACATTAAGTTTTTAGCAAGACAAATTCGTTTTTTTTAAAAGTAAAACTATAAGATCAATTATTTTTTGTTATTAATTGAAATTTCATGTAATATTTAAAGTTTGTTAAAAATGAGATGTGTGCATTTATCCTTTTATTGTTTATAATGATTTCAGAAGGGTGTATGGTTTACTAAAATCACATTAATTATTTAGAATTTACATCATGCATTATAACACATCAACAAATTAAATGCTTAAATACTATTCAAGCTATACTAGAGGTGGTTTACTCTTTATTTTACCGTTTACTGACTGTTATATGTAGCTTGCTGGGGGTTTCCAATATTTTCCACTTTAATTTCATTTACATTAAATATTATTATTTACATTTATATCACATATTCATTAAGATTTTATTGTAGTGTTATGGCTACACCACTTTGGGCAGAGAACTTTTATGTATTTGTTTGTATGCATTCACAAATAATGATATTCTTCATTATATCAATAGATACACATCTGTATTTCAATTTTTTTATTAGTACTTCCATTTCAATTCCAATATATCATCACTACCCATCAGTGAAGAAACTCACACTTCACTAAAGATGCACATGGTAAATAACCTTTCAGATGAGCTAATGTAATCAAATATCTGTGCCTGTGTTCAGCTTGATATTTTTTCATTACTTCATTCTCATTGAATGTATGGTGTCTATCCAGTTTTAATATTCTGTAGAAAAATTAATAGCAATGAACTTTTTTTTTGTCAGTTATCCCTGATATTATTTTAAAGAAGATAATATAAGTTTCTGTGCTGATGAATGGTTGTGATATTATGAGCCTTGATTATTCAGTCTTTTACAAGAAATATGGATAGAAATTAATCTTTTCATTGCATGATATAGTTGATATTTAGTAATGTATCTGATGAGCAGAATTGTTTATAAAATGATTGGATTCTAAGAGAGAGGTTATTTGAGTTTTGAATTGATGGTCAAGAAATGATCGATTTGAGATACTTTCCATAAATAAATATTAAACCTAATGAGATTACTGACTAAAATGGCAGTGCAATGAAAAATTAACATTAAAGGTAGTAGTTACAGTGAATTAGTAACAATGAATATGAGAATGACAATAATGGTCAGTCAGAAGATTATGTTTGAAACTATTAAAAGATCACATGATCACCAATTCCTATGCTTACAAAAGCTGCTAAACCACTAATAACTCTCTATACAATAGTGCCACCCAGTACAAGCATTAGTAATCAATGGATGCAAAAAAGTTTGTGCATAAAATTCCTATCTAGTCCCTACTCATCCAATATCCCCTAACTACTTTCTAGCTTGTAGCTTTTATCAGTGAGGAGCCTTTAATTTAAAAGCACTGCATCTAAATGTAGAGAGTTGTATTAGATTCTAATACCTAGGTGCAGTGCTCTCAGATTCATGGCTCCTCACTGATGAAAGTCATAAGCTAGAAACTAGTCTGAGGATATTTGAAGAATAGGCACTATATAGGAATGTTTTGCACAAACCTTCTTGCATCCATTAATCACTAAGGCTTGCACTGTATAGCACCAGTGCATGGAGATGTTACTACTATGGTAAGACATTTACTTAATCAAGTAGTCATAAATGTTAATAAATAAACAAGATTAGAATATATATATATACATTTAAATTAAATATATCATAAATATTAATAAATAAACAAGATTAGAATATATATATATACATTTAAATTAAATATTTCAATAGACTATTATTATAATAAGAAAAGAAATGAGTACTTGTATCCATGTAAACAGGGATAATGTTTTTACTTTTTGATGTTGACAAAAATTATCAATTACTATTAATAGACAATCCTTGGCACTAACCATGTTTTCTCATTAACCTATAATAGCTCTTATTTGGAGTATTTTTTGTTAAAGTAAAATGATAAATGAATAATTAGTAATATCAAATGATATAGTTTACTAAAAATCTCAGTCGTAAATTGTTAAAAAAAAGATCAAACTTGTTTAAAACCTGACAGAAAAGAACATGTAGTAAAAAAATACTGTATTCAAAAAAGTATATTGGATTTATTTATTTAATGATAAACATGTTGAGGCACAACATATTTTGGCAAATCTATTATAAGATTCAGTTTGCATTAACTGAAATGAGACCCATTGACTCTTCTTGAAGGCCTTAAAGGAAATGAGCAAGGCAAATTCTTCCTTTGGAGCCCATATGTTTTTTGTCATTGCAGCTGTTATTACAATGTGATTATTCATGTAATATATGAACATGGATGGGATGCCCACCAACATGCATTAGCTAACCTGTTGAGTTTATTGACTATTTATCTCAGTTTCCTGATATGGCAGAATGAGTGTGTGTGTGAATGAATTTTTAATAGATATATACAATCATAACAGACAAAAATAAATGATGGCCCTCATCTCTAGGAGGCTGGAAAGTCACCAGCCAAGGCAGCAGTTGTTGGACAAAAATAGAGAGTGCTAACAATCCTAATTGTGATCTGAGGCTGCCATTTGATGATGATCTTTTATTTAGGTACTTGCAACTGCAGATCATCTTCAAGTGAAAGAAGATTGCAAGAATTGGAAGAAGAACTGTCTTATATTAAATGGGACATTATAGGACTTTGTGAAGTTAGAAGAAAAGATGAAGAGATAATTGATTTAAAAAGTGGACATAGACTCTAATAAAAAGCAAAAAATATTAACAGTACAAGTGGAGTAGGATAAATTATAAATAAAAGAAGAAAAACAACATTGTGTAGATTAATGGTGTATTGCATAAAGTGGGAAGATTAGTTATTCAACTTAATATCAGATACCAAATGCAGATAATGAAGGCTTATGCCCCACAAGTTCTCATATTGATGAAGTAGTAGATGATTTTTATATGAATGTAGAAACGACTTTTGATCAAAGTGAACACCATTTTAAAATGGTTATGGGAGACTTTAAGGCTAGAATTGGTAAATAAATGAAAGAGGAAAGTGCAATAGGTAAATTTTCTGATGGTAATTGAAATGATAGAGAACATAGATTTGTGGGGTTTGCAAAAAAAGAAAATCTTTGTGTTCTGAATTTTTTTAAAAAAAAGAAAAATGTTAAAAAATGGATTTGGAAGCCTCCCAATGAAGGTACAGCCAAACTGGATTATATTTTGACTAACAGAAAATATATAATTCTAGATTCTAATGTTCTTAATAAATTCAACACAGGAAGTGATCATCAATTTGTAAGATACAAAATATGTGTCAATGCAAATGTAGAGAGACAAAAATTATTAAGAAAAACAATATTTACAGTTGATATTCCTAATCTTCTGAAACATTCTAATAAATTTAAATTATAACTTGCAAATCATTTTCAAATATTAGTAGATTTTTGAACATGATTCACATTTGAATGAAATTAATAGAAAAATAAGTGATATAGTTTTAAAAATTGCAACAAAGATAGCTGATAAAAAAGCGGCAATTGATCAATAAAATTTCTACTGAGACAAGAGAATTTATGAAGAAAAGCATGAATATGAAGATGCATTAAGAATGATTGAACATCTCAAATATTGTAAAATGATGTGAAAAGAGTTGGTAATAAAAAAAGAAAGTAACTATCAAGGGAAGTTGTGAAGAGAATAAAACTCTCAAGAGTAGAAAACAATATTTTAGTATCAGTGTGAAACTTATATCTGCAATAAGAAATAAATATGGTACTGTTATTAAAAAGAAAGATGTCATCATGAAATGGGTAGAAAAGTTCTAGCAAGAATTATATAGTAATAAAGAACAAGTACCTCCTACAAATATTATATCTTACAAATTGCCCAGAATTTTAAATGAAGAAGTGGAACATGCAATAAATTTATGAAGAAGGGAGAAGCTCCAGATAAGAATGAAATTATATATATTAAAAGAAGCAGGTGAAGAAATAGACTTTTTTTTGGCAGAATTATATACCAAATGTCTAAATGATAAAGATGTAGCAGATGATTGGAAGAATACAGTATTAATATTTAAAAAATGTCATAAAGAAGATATTAGAAATTACAGACCTATCAGTCTTTTATCAGTTTTATACAAATTTTTTATCAAGATAATTGCCACACATTTACAGAGAACATTGGATTTCAACCCAACCAAAAGAACAAGCTGGATTTAAATGAGATTTTAGAACAGTAGATCACATCCAAATATTGAGAGAAATTAGAATAAGGACCAATGAAGATGAGATGCTATTATGCTTTGGATTTGTAGAGTATGAAAAGGCATTTGATTTTATAAGCATTGTTTCAGTGATTAAAGCATTAGATCATCAAGATATAGATACAAGATATTGTCATATTCTGAAGAATATTTCTAAAAATGCAACAGCAACAATTACATTACATAATGATACTAAGAAGGTTAACATTGAGAAGAGTGTATGACAGAGTGAATCTATATCTCCAAAACTTTTTACAGGAGTGCTGCAATAAGTACTTTGGTGGATTAGAATGAGAAGCTAAAGGATTAAAAGTAAAAGAAGATTATTTAACTCATTTATATTTTGCAGATAATATGGTTGATTTTTCAAATGATGCTTCAGAGCTTCAGGAAAAGGTGCAAGAGCTATCAGTTGAAAGTAAGAAATTACGACAAAAGACAAATGTTAAAAAGACTAAGGTAATGTTCAATGAATTTTTCAAAAAATGAAAATAAAGATTGACAATAATGAGTTAGAAGAATTTAACAACTAAAAAATACCTTGGTCAGGTTAATACTACAAATGGAAACATAATGGATGAAATTAATTATAGAACTAAATTTGGTTGGAGTGCTTTTGATATAAATATCGATATAAAAAATGTGTTTTAAAAGAAATATTTTTATTAAATGTGTTTTACTAGTTTTTACTTTTGGTCTCTGAGACTTGGACACTTAATAGAAGAGCGATACAGAGACTTCAGACCACTCAAAGAAATATCGAGAGATGCATGTTCAGGGTAACAAGACTTAACAATAATTCAAGTATATTTCAATTGTAGACATTTGGGAGATTATTAGCTGATAGACTCATGGCTGGAAGACCTTAGCAGACTTATTAGGACTTAGCTATACATTTTTCTACTAACACTTGATAATATTACAATTTAAATTATTTAAAAATATATTTAATTTAACTTTCTTTTTTGTCTTTAAATTTTCTCTTTTTTAAAGAGGAGCTTTTGTTTCCATCATATGTTTTAACAGTAAAAAATAAAGAAAACATTTTTACTTTTCCTTTTCCACCTTTGCTGTTACTAGCTGTTCTAAAAAAATCTCTGAAAGTTCTATTCTGTTTCTCTAGCAATTAATATTCTTCTCATTTACATATTTGTTAAAAAAAAGGGGTGTGTGTGTGTTTACCTTAGGTATTCTATCAATTAGTTAAGGAGAAATGAAATAAATCTTTTAATTAAACCAATATATTCTCTAGGATTATTTAAAGAGAAAAAGAAATAATAATTACTTGTTTTTATTTATCTTACTAAACACCTCTCTGAAGAGTGCCATAGCACGAAACCATGGTCAGGGGTTTGGGGAGGGGTTCCTGATAGAGATATTTTAAGTGCTGGCTCTGGCTAAGCATTTATCATAAAGCTTGTAGAGGAATTGGCAATTCTCATTGTTTTTATAACTTACAAGCTTAAGAGATAGGGTCACATGATCTATGACTCTTATTTTGACTATCTAACTTAGTGTTTGGAAACAGAGCAAAACTAATATATGGAAAAAAACTATATAATCAGTGAGGCAAAAAGAAGAATTATATAATCTCATCATTCAATTAATTTGGATACAAGTATTAAATATGCAAAGTACTAGCTGTGATAATCAAGTTATCTAGAAGAAGATAGAAATTTTAATTAGTCCCACCTAGCTATATATTTGGTACCAAAATATACTGAATAGCAGATATCAAAGGCAGATCATTTAGGTTTATGCCCAGCAAGTTTTCATTGTGATAAAGAAGTAGAGGATTTTTATATGGATGTATAAAGAGCTTTTAATAACATCAAACAACATTTTGAAATTTTCATGGAAGACTTTAATGGTAGAATTAATAAACAATTAAAAGGTGAAAGTGATGTAGGTAATTTTGGTTATGGTGATAGAAATGAGAAAGGACATAAACATTATGTTATGAATTCTTTTTTTGAGAAAAATGTTAAATGCAAATTGATGTGGAATTATCCAAATAAAGATTCAGAAGAATAGTATCATATTTTGACTAACAGAACATATGGATTTCAAGATTTTAATGTTCTTTATAAATTTAACACAGGAATTGATCATCTATTGTTTTCAGATGTATGATACATGATAATGTAAAACTAGAGAGAAAAAAATTATTAAGAAAAACAATATTCATAGTTGATATTTGTAATCTTCAAAAACATGTTAATGAATTCAAATTTGAACTTGCAAATCGTTTTCAAATATTAAACCTAATTCAAATTTGAACATATAGAAAGATAACTGATACACTTTTAAAAACTATTAGCTGGTACAAAAAAGCAGAAATTGACCAATAGAATTTATTCTGATGCAAGACAATTAGGAAGAAAAAAATGAATATAAAAATGATGCACTAAGAATTGAATATCTTGAATTTTGTAAAGTAGTGTGAAAAACAATTCGTAATGACATAATAAAGTATAACTGTGAACCAGCAAAGAAAGCTATAGAAAAGAATAAAAGTCTCAAGAGTGTAAAATAGCTTTTTGGCATTGGTAGAAAACTTATTTCTGGAATAAAAAAAAATGGAACTATTTCTAAAAAGAGAGATGATATGAAATGTGTAGAAGGGTTCTATCATGAATTATATATCAATAAAAACAAAAAAAGTACATTCTACAACTAGTATATCTTTTGAATTTCCCAGGAATTTAAATTAAAAAATTAAGAAATGCAATAAAATTTATGAAGAAGGGAAAAGCTCCAGGTAATGATGGGATTATAAGTTATATCTTAAAAGCAGCAGAAAAAAAATTGAAAACATTTGGCAAAGTTATATGCCAAATGTCTAATTGATAAAGATGTACCAGATAATTGGAAGAATGCACTACTTAATATTAATATTTAAATAAGGTAATAAACAAAATATTGGGCCTATAAGTCTTTTATCAGTTTTATACAAAATTTTTACCAAAATAATTACAATTCATCTACAGTGAATTTTGAATTTTAACCAACCAAAAAACAAGCTGAATTTAAAAATGATATTAGTATAATGGATCACATCCAAGTATTAAGAGAAGTTATAGAAAGGATCAATGAAAATGAGTACCCATTATGCATTGGATTTGTAGATTATGAAATGGAATTTGATTCTATAAACATTGTTTCAGTGATTAAAGCATTATACCATCAAGATATAGACCCAGGATATTTTCATATACTGAAGAATATTTATAAAAGTGCAATATCAACACTTAGATTATATAATGATATTTGGAATATTAATATTAAAAAGGTTGTATGACAGGGTATCTCCACATCTTCAAACTTTTTACAGCAGTTTTGCAAGAAGTATTTTGTGGATTAAAATGGGACCTAAGGGAGTAAATGTAAATGGAGATTTAAGTCACATAGATTTTGCAGATGATGTAATTGTTTTTGCAAATAATGTTTTAGAGCTTTATTTAATGTTGCAAGATGTATCAGATGAAAGTGAAAAAGTAGATACAAAAGTAATTGTTAAATACTAAAGTAATGTTCAATGCATTTTCTCAAAAGATGGAAATAAAAATTGATAATGATGAATTAGAAGAAATTACTAACTACAAATACCTTGGTCAAATTATTACTACAGTGGGAAGTATAACATATAAAATTAATCATAGAATTAAACTTAGTTGGAGTGCCTTTGTTAGAAATAACTAAATATTAAAAGGATATATGTCAATGTGTTTGAAAAGGAATGTTTTTAATAAACATGTTTTACCAGTTCTTGCTTTTGGATCTGAGACTTGGACACTTAACAAAAGTGCAATACAGAGACTTCATATCACTTAATGAAGTATGATAAGATGCATGTTAGTAATAACAAGAGGAGATCAAAAATAAAATACATGGTATAGAGAACAAACTGGTGTTATTGACATCACTGAAAAACTAAGAGACTGAAGTGGAGTTGGGCTAGACATATTGCTAGAAGAGATGCTAATAGATGAGTAGTTGAAATTTTAAACTGGATTCAAAGACATTCTAAAAGAGCTAGAATAAGACCACATGTGAGATGGATGAAATAAAGATGTGTGATGGGATGATATGAAGAAGAGAGGCTAAAATCAGAGAAGATGCATTGATCTTGGAGTGACTTTCTTCCTGCAGTGTATTGATACTGTTTGAAAATGGTGATAATATCTATATACTATTTGTTCTGTATCTTGTCATGTCATATAGTCAATTCTTTGAAATTATATTGGATCACTATATGGAGGTTCTATTTTAATTTACTGATATTTTATTTTGTTGTTATTTTACTTTCATTATAGAACACTTGATGGTGATATCTTTGCAATAATTAGTTAATGTTAAAATAGATGATTAACAATTAAAAAAAGACATAATACCATGCACTGAAAAAAATCTATCTATGCATAATTATTATTAATATATATAATTATTATTAATGTATGTTTATATAGCTATTGTATGTAATTCTTTTTATTATAATTTATAGATATGACACCAACTTAATAGTGAGAAAATATTTTTCAGCAACCTAAAACATCTTATTATTCTGTGAAATACTTTTATATGGCCATCAAAGATAAATGTTGACAGTGTCTGCTGCTGCTGCTGCTACTACTACTACTGCTGCTGCTACTACTACTGCTGCCGCTGCTACTGCTACTACTACTACTACTACTACTACCACCACCACCACCACCACTACTACTACTACTACTACTACTACTGCTGCTGCTGCTGCTTCTGCTGCTACTGCTACTACTGCTACTATTACTACTAATAATAATGATAATATTTAAGTATATACATGAACTGTATCATTAAAGAATTAGAGGAGCTGGAAAAAATATATTGCTAAAAGAGATAAAAACAGTAGAAATCTTAAGCTGGGTTTCAAGAAATTATAAACAATCTTAAAAAAAGACCACATGTCAAATGGATGAATGTAATAAGAAGTTTTTTATTATAATATGGGGAAGAGAAATTATGGGGTAAATAATTAATCAAACACTAGGAAGCCTTTATTCTGCAATGGATTGAAGAAAGTTTAAAATGTTACTGCAGATGATGGTGATGATAATGAATGTTATTTTCTAAGTAATGTTAATTGGGACACTAGTAGAAAATCAACTGTTAGAACATAAACATTATTAAAACTGCATAAATCATTAATGGTTTAGTTTCAACAAAAGACATCACAAAAATACACAGTCTAAAAATTGAATAACACACCAAATTATTTTCTGACATATACACATCTAGATGATCCAAGATTTATTTTCTGGTCCATCACAAAGTTAAATTAAGTTAATCTATGGTATTACTGTCAATTTAAAAAGCACATATAATAATAAGTATGAGTCATAATCATAATTAAAAAACATTTTTATGATTTAAAATGTCAGTTACATGAAATTGTAGTACAACATATGTATCTGTTATTTGTTGCAAAGATTTAGAAAATCAAGCAAAACATTCCACTAATTGTTTTTATCAGTAAAAAAAAATATTGCCCAGAAATCTTAGGATGATATCTTCATTATTTAGAAATGATATTAGATAAAAGAGTAATAATATAAGTTTAAACAGTAGTTGTTCTGACCATGTCATGAGGTCACTTGATGGCGCTGTTGCTTGCAAAAATAATAAAATGTAACATTACCAGGCAGATAATTTTTTGGTTTCTGCTCTCCACTAATTTTTCAAAGTATTTTTAAAAAATTTCCGATGGTATTTAACAGAATTTACATTTTAAAAATATATAAAACAAAGAGTTTGAAAATGTGTATTATTTTTGAATGCAAATTAGAATAAATACATGCACTAGTCTGAGTGAACAAAGCTGGCAGTGTAGTGCTGGAATGTGTAGGGGGACTTTGATGGTTTTGACAATCTGAAGGAGAGGCCAATACATGCTCACATCCTATAGTAACAATCCATGAAGTGTGTGCTATTTCCATAGCGATGTGAAGCACAGTGTGCAATGGCATCTACACTTGCTAATGGCTAATATAAAGACAACTGTTCTAGAGACTTAAGTTGGGCCATGTAAACAGCATATTTCTGTGCTTTTGCAAGCAACAGCACCATCAAGTGAACATATTACACATTATAAAAGCACAAGCCAAACAGTAACTTTTATTTTAAAAATATAAATATTAATGAAAATAGAAAATAATTAAAAACAATAATTAATAGAATATTAAATACCCAACATATTTGAACACAGACATAAATAGCACTCATTGAATCATTGTCCATTATAAAGTAATAATATTTCCATAGTGTACCTTTTACTACACTACTTGTGGAGGAGTGTAATTATAAACATATCACCAAAGATATGTGAAAAAGATATATAATCCCAAAGATCCAGTTTTGAGCTGAATCAAAATTTATCAGTTGGCCCAGATTAAGTTCTCTTAATCTTTGTCATTGTTCATTATACATAAATAAAGAATTATGACAGTTTAATTGATAAATGTCAAACTTATTGCTCTCATAACTTTGACACAAACCACCTGATAGAAGTATATTAAAAAAATTATTAGCCATTTATTAGAATCCTCATTAAAATGCATATGGCATAGAATAGGAGTGAATATTTGTTAAGACCAATCACAATTATGAAATATTCATTGTTTAATCACTATAATCCATAAAAAAAACTGAACATTTATTTTGCAACATACATGGCAGTTCAGGGAAACCTTCTCTCATCAATTTCCTAGAGTGCTATCAATTATACAAATATAAATACAGTATTTTTATACACAGTTATTTATTTAATAATATATGCCAGTGTTTGGTTTGTTATTCATAACTAATAAAATAAGCTTTATAGATTCGTCCTTGTTCAATGCAGTTATATTGAAATGGGATTCTGTGGAAGTGATCTTGTATTTATTACTAGTGCTTAAATATCAGCTAATTGGCTGACCTTGTTAACATGCTGGTCTTTTATACAGCTGATGAGGTACCATTGAAATATATAAATCCATTGAGTTTGGTTATTTTTTTATAATTTAATGATCAAAGGATGAATGTTTCAGGCATTACAAAGTAAATAAAATAATAAATTGACCTTTCTAAAAGTTTATATCAGGTTTGTATGCTAGAAGGGGCCAAGTTGAACACATCTGTGGACCTTAAACTCCAGAATTTGGTCGTCAATCTCTGCTTACAGATTTGCATGATTTTTAAACATTGTGCTATTCTTCTATCCAAGTTTGATTAGAGTTGATATATAATTCTCATTTATTATAGATAAGAGCAGTGTAAAAAAAATGGTTAAATTGATATATTAATACTTATGTCAACTTTGTATAAAAATCACTCACACAATTTTGTTAATGATAAAGAAAATATTTTTAAAAATACTTTATTTTTAAAAAAAAAGTGCGAAAGAACATTGTTATATAACGAATTTGTAATAATTTATTAACCTTAGTCATTTCATTAAAATTTAAATGATAATATCAATTGAATAAATGATAAATAGCCAAAAAAATTAAAGAGCCCCTGGAAAGAGAAAAATTAAAGTTGTCATTTATAAGTTATTTTGATTTTTTTTTTCAAATGCAAGTGTCAGTTTTATTTATGATGTATATAAAAGAAAATGAATAATTATCTATGATAGTGTTAAATAAATGAGAAAAAAAGAATTTTTTGATGTTTTAATGTAAAAATAATTCAAACGGTATATTGCTTAGGAGTTGATAAAAAATTTGCGTAATAGAAACAGCAGAAATGGGCTACAATTTATAGAATATAAATTCGTGTCTGTCACCCTAATAGTGCATTATCTATGCACTGTTAATTTTTTTTTAGCTGAAAAACAACGCAAAAAATATTTGTATCCATTTGATCCATTTGATCATAGCTCATACAATGGCGAGGTCTTCGTTCACCATTCCATATCCAAAAACAATTAGCAACGTCAGTAGAACAATTTCTTGTAAAAACAAGTGTTAATAAAAGAAGATCAAATATAACATATTCATAACAGTAATCCATTATTGAGTTTCAAGCTGTTTTTGTTATCAATACACTATAGATGAACCACAAAAGCATCTGTTGACTACAATATTTATTATTACATATTGTTTGGCTCTGTCTTAATTTCAGTAATAATGGTAAAATGTTATAAATAATGCATTATGTCATGTAACGATTCACTTATATCCTATAAATGTTTTTCAGCATTTACTATTTTAATTTGTAATATATAAGGGATTCAAACTCAGACTTTCACACGACCCTCAACTCTCCATGCCATCCCATGTGTTGCTTTTTCTTTCTCCTTTCTCAAACTTACTATATAAAATGGTTTAATAAGTTTTGGGGAAAAAATTATTTGCTGACTATGGAGTAATATAGTAGCATTGGTAAAATAAGTAATTACGGCCTAAATTTACCTAATATTTGTGATTGTTATTCAGCTGGTGTGTTAAGCAGAAAAGATAAAACTATATTTTGAATCAATTCTGAGATAAAGAAATGATATGACTAATTGCTCAAATTGGTTTTTTATGCATAGTTTATTATTATAGTAGTTATATTTATTTTTATTAAATCTGTTTTTAATAAATTAATAATATATTATATCACAGTTTTAATATTAAATCACATTTCATTCAAATTTTACAATAGATTTTAAACAACAGTATTCCCAATAAAGAAACTGGAGCATTTTGGATTTTTATACATTTTTAAATGTGTTCATTACATATCATCATCATCATCAACTATTATCAATCCACCACAGGATGAAGGTCTCTCTAAGTTCAATCCATTTTCTCTGATCTTTAGCTTCTCTTCTCCACATCACCCCTGCACACTTTCTTATTTCATCCATCCATCTCACATATGGTCTCTTTCTGGGTCTTTTACAATCTCTTGGAATCCAGTTTAAGATTTCAATTGTCCATCTATTATCATCTCTTCCAACAAATTCAAAATAGAATAAAAATTTGTCAAGATGACATTCTACTTGTAAACACATATTATTATTTCCAGCATCCAATTGAAATGTTAAATGTTTTTAGAAAATTTCTAACTTTATATTTTTGAAAATATATTCAACTATCAGTAGTAATGCACATTCATGTTAGTAAAGAACATGTTTTCATCAAACAGTGTTATTCTGCACTCTTTTTTAAATGTTGCTTCTCTGACTAGTGAATAATCTAATATAGAAATTGAACTGATACACTTAGAATACATGAATTAAATTGATACTCTAGATTTCTAAGTCTTTGTTAGAATAGCCTGGTTGGTTAGAATTTCACTTACTGTAATTTATACTCTAAGTAAAATATCAGGAAAAATAATCATTGGGAAAAACAGAATAATGCAATATAAAAAAGATAGTACAATAATAAGTCAAAGAAAGACTAATCACAAGATTAATTGAATGTGCAAATTGAGGAAATGGCTGTTCAAAAGAAAATTTTATAATATTGATCATGTAAGTGAGACATCTACATATTCAAGCTTATAGAATTATATCTTTTTTCGTTTTCTATTTTAATATTGTCTATGCAAGTTGAGAAAATGACTGATTAGAGAAGATTAATAATAATTATTATGTTGATGAGGCACATACATATTGAAGCCCCTATGAGTTTTTTAGTTTTTTTTTGTTTTCTATTTTAAAATTGTTTAAGCTATTGATTGCTGATACCATGAATTGTGATTCCATACATTTAGGAAAAAGTATAGTATGCTAAAATATTTTCATTCATACTTTGATGACATCACATTTTAAACTGTATTAAAATTAAAAAAAGTAATCTCACGTATTGACAATTTAACACCAAAATAAATGTTAATAATAAAATCTAACATTAATGTAAAGAAATATAAATGAAAACAAAAGATTAAATAAAAGCAATTAACTTTTATATAGCTTTTCATTAAATTATAGGCAGAGGGATTATTAGACTTTAATATTTTTTTAAATTTCGCATTAAACTATCGTTTATTATAAGTTTGTAAAATATATCCCAGGTTGAAAGGTAGATAACATATAATATTAAAACAAATATTCATAAAATAATGTAGTTTGAATTACTGTTATTAATAGAAACAATATATATTTATATAATCATTAGAAACCAGTCAATACTTAGAAAATTTCAATATAGATAACAATCAACAATCTCAAACTGTTGTCAAGGCAACTTTCTTTTAATAATAAAATGGTAAAAAGAGGATGACTTTTAAACAGTTTGAAATTGTTATCTATATTGGGATTGTCTAAGTGTTGACTGTTTTCCAATGGTTATATATATATATATGTGTGTGTGTGTGTGTTTTTAATCAATGCATATTTTATCTTTTATTTTTAGCTCATTCCTATCACAACCATTTATCAGCTTAGAAGTTAGACCAACCACTCACACTATAAATACATTTTAAACATACACTTTTTCAAGGACATGTTATAATTTAACTTCATATATACATTGCAGTTTTTGAGAGATAATTTCTTAAACTAGTCTATAAAATATCAGTGATCTGCTGTCAAGGCAATGCTAAAATTAAGCTCTAATGATGTAATTTTTTGTATAATTAATTAGCTGTTGATACTTATAATTTAACATATATAAATATATTAGGTACTGGGATGTTAGCCAGTATAGGCTGCTTGATGGCACCATTGCTAGCCAAAACAACATGAATATGTCATTTATGAGGCCCTGATAATCTCAAGTGTGTTATGCTTATTTCTTGCAATTCACACTTGGCTAATGTATTATTAGTGCATTTAATCATGAAACCTGTTCTTACTCTGTGAATGATCATTATTTACACTATGCTATCATATTATTTGAGGGTGTGTAGATTTAAAATGAATGCAATTATTAAAATATTATTGGAAAAGTACTTATCTTACACTTCAAGTGAGGGAGTATTACATATTATTTGTTATAAAGCCATCGCTGCACTTCCCAGCACAGTTTGTAGTGCCATAGAATTAGAGAAAGGATACAGCCAAGCATGATTTTAAACAACCTAAGCACAAAGTCATGGTATTTACAAGATGACATCAGACAAAAAAATGGCCGAAACTAAAAGCTAGCATTACAGGTTTTGCAAACTGCCGACTACAGAAGCTGATGCTGTGGACTTTTCTTGAAAAAAAAGCACATACTGCCTTTGGTGAAGAGCTGTGTTCGCAGACAACCCCATGGCATTGAAGAGCAGTCCAAACCTAGTCCCTATCCTGCTGTCAAAGGCCTTCCAGTTCAAAATGAGACATATTTTGCGGCTCCAGAATCACTTTGGTGAAAACTATGTGTATTATGTATTACTGGAGCCATGATAAGCTCACAGTAGAATTGACCTGCAATGAATTGGATATCTACAGAGCCACCCTGACCAACTGGACCTTCAGTCTGCATGATATTTGCAGGGAGGACCTGATGTCTTAACCCTGCCATCAAATTGGCTAGACAGGTTTGATCGTGGAGGTTGATGAGACCTTGTTTACTTGTTGCAAGAACCACAAGAGTAGGATACCACCACAACGGTGGATATTTGTCAGTTTGTGCCAGGAGACCAAGGAATGCTTTGCTGTTGTTATTGCCTCACACTCTGCAGCCACCATTCTGCAGGCCATACATGAAAACATAAAATCAGGCTCAAACAACTACACAGACTGCTGAAAGGTTACAGGACATATGGCCTTGAGATTGCCAGTTTCTATCACCTTAAGGCTAACCACCACAACAACTTTGTTGACCTCTCCACATGTACCCATACCCAAACTTTCAGCAGCTTTGGGGTTGCTCAAGTGGCAAAATAGGAGATATCAAGGCACTGACAGGAATTTAGTCAATGACTACTTTAAAGAATTCATGTGGCAGCATCTCTACCAGGGACATGACCTGTTCATGGTCATTTTACAAGAAATGACTTTGTGAGAGAAGGAGTAGGTAGGGAGAAATAAGTAGATTGTTTTTCTTTTGTAATTAAATTGATTTAAATAAATTCATGTTTTTGTAAGCAAAAACAAATGTTTCTTTTAAAGTAAAATTTTGTAATTAAAAAAATTGCTTGGAATAAAAGAAATTTGCAGTGAAAAATTTTCACATCCTTCCTGCACACTTCTTACTTTATCCAGCCCAAATAAAAGTGTTAAACAAGCAGAAAGACAAACTTGTCACACTTCTTGTTTGATAAGTATTTCTTGAAATTAGTGTGACTACATCACTTTGCCTAGAAAGAGCAAACATACTTTCTGATAATTGGTCATCTTATTTACTACAGAAATAGGAATTTTCTACAATAACATACATAATGAAAATCATTAATGGGCCACAAATACAAATAGGTAAGTTTATCATTATTTTCCACAAAACTCAATGTCCTGATAGCATATGTAGATGATCACATTTTTCTGAAATTAATTTGAATCCTATATAGAAATGGTTCCAGTCAATGATCCTATTTTTTAACTAACCGAATCAAAATCCTAGAAATATAAGGGATCAGGCTTCTTATTTTATAACTCTTAAAATATGACAATTATGACTTCTTTTAAAACTATTGTAACTGCTGTAAGGGAGGTACAGTATTTTCCTGACTATTCCCTGTTTTAATTTAAATGAATGATAACATTGTATAGATAATCATAAAATACCATTTCACAGAACCTCATCAATATCAGCCTTATCAGTTATTGGGTTTATATATTTTTTTAAAAAATTATCCTTCATAATACAGTAGAACTAAAATCATCAGCTGAATTATTATGGTATTTTCTAAAATAAGGGGCAGGCTTTTATACAGTGTTTCAATATATGTTGATTCTAGTCTCACTAATTAAAAACTCATTTTTTAAAACACTAGAATATATTTTCTTGTTAGCCAAATCTTTTATATTAGTTTGATGTAATTTTTCCCACTATTATATCCAAGCTGTTATCTCCTATCTATTTTATTTTGAGATATCATACTCTTATCATACATTTCAGTATTAATGTTTTCTATCATTTTACATTTTTTCAAAATCCATGTTTTCCATTATTTGTCATCATTTTATCAGACTCTCATAGGCCTTTATGAGTAATATCTTCAATATCTCTCATTCAGAATCAGCATTTCTTGAAAAGTAAACATTTTTTGATATCACAGCATTTAATCTTTGTTAAACTATTCTTAAGTTAAAGACTATCTAGCCCCACTCTGAAATTTATCCTGAATCATAATTTTTATGACTGAATCTCAGCATAATCAATATTTTCCCATAAAAAATCAATAAATTTTAATGCCTGATTCTTGTTTAACTAGGATATACACAATTTATCACCACCAATTGTCAAAATGGTAACCAAATTTTCTTATATGTAAAACTCAATAAGCCTTTATCTGTGAATGTCTCTGTTTTCTAAATTATGACTTTCTACATCTTTCTCTTGATCTATTTTTACTCTAACATTCTAATCACTCATTATAATGATTTTTCATGAATTTGCATCTGTTTAGTCATTTTAGTTAAATATAATCTATCATTACTATATATATATATATATATATATATATAACAATAAAAATAATAAATATAACAGTAATTAACTATTATTTATAGTCTTTCAATCTGCAAAAGTACTTTTGCTTATGGAAGTAACCAAAAGTACTTCTGCAGATTAGATAATGACCATTATATTATTTTTATTATTACAATAGTTTTTTAATTAACTGACAATTAATATATAAAGACATATTTTGTGTGTGTTCATTCTACATAAGATTTTATTATTATTTTAACATGTGTATTTACCTTGCTATGATGTCATAATGATCAACTTTCTACACGCTGAATTTTATGTTTACAATGTGTCTCATTTTTTGACTGAAAATTAGAAAAGTCAGCGCATAGTGCTGAAATGGGGGGCTCTGATATTTTTGCCTGACCAATACATGCTCAATTATAAAATTCACTGTGCAGAAACAATGTTGACTGTCATGACATCATAGCAAAGTAAATACGTGACTACCGCACTTTAATAAAATAGAATTGAATTGAAATTGTTAAATCATTATAGATAGTCAAATGTTGAAAAAAATGTAGATATATATTAATCTCTCTGCTACTATTTTTGTTTAATTCTTCATTACATTTAAGTATTTTTCCAGACTATTTAAAAATAAATTTTATTATTTCTCTTTTTTTTAAAAAAAAAAAAAAAGAAAAAAATCTAATACTATTAAAATTACAGATTCATATTTTTGTTGTCTTGTCTTTCAAAAGTATTTAAATAAATAATGATATCAAGGATATTATTTTTGCTTAAAAAATATTTTATCAATATTTGAGTATAAGTTTGTATTAAATGGTGGCACAGGAAAAGCTCTTCAGATCATATTATCAATATTACTGAATCATTGGAGAAGAGCTTAAAAAACTTTATCAGTTTATACTATGAAAACTTTTAAAAAAGTGATTTTTTAAAAAAATTTTGATGGAAAGTCTCTTATCTTTGTATTAAGGTATCAACTAGTAATCTAGCTGTAATTCATATTGGAGTTCTTCAGAGTTCTGTTTTAGATCATTTATTTAAACATTTTTTTTTTGATTTTGTCCTCTAATATATTTGATTTTGTTATGATTTGACTATTGTAGATTCTGTGTCGCTATGAACCAATTAGAATTGTTTAATATTTCGTTAAATATGTGGTTTAATATAATCACTCCATCTAAATAGAACTAAACTAAAAATATGTTATTTTGTTTCATTGTATTTCACTATAAAATATTACACATAATATTGACATTTATTATTATAACAAAATAGAAAATGTGATTAGTGTTTGGTATTTGGGCATCTGGTTAAATCAAAATTTGGGATAGTCTGACCATGTGATTTCTATACAGAATCATTTCCATCAGAAAAATAAAAACTATACTTTTTTTTATAAGTATAATTCTTTTTTTTATCAACATTACTATTTGTAATAAATATTTCCATTTTAACAATGCATGTATTTGTAATAATATTTCTTTTGTAAATAATTATAATTATTTGGGAATTTATACTGATTCTAGATTGTTCTGGTTAAATCATATTTTATAGTTTGTTCATTTTAATCTCATGCTTTGGATTGCCAATATTTTATTTACATAATAAAACAGTGTTGGTGTGTTAATCTAGTGTATTACGTAATATTACCTGCTGGAAAAAGTTTATATATATACAAGATTTAAAAGAATTAGATTTTGTCATTATAAATAAGGACATGTAAATATATATATATATTTTTTTTCAAAATAAAAATATAATCAATTGCACCTTTTGTATTTACCTTACCAAATAAATATATTCATAATATAATTCATTATTAATTATTAAATTAAAAGCTTGAAACTTATAATTTATGAGTTGGACTATTGAAATATCTAGTAGAACATTTTTTGGTAAATAAAATTGGAAACATTATAACAAGCTTCTGAATTAATGTATGTTTAATAATATTTAAATATTTAACTGAGAAAAAAGATATACATGTATATAAGTTTCTAATCTCATACGAACAAGAATTATTATTCAGAAGTTAGCTATATAATATGTAATAAATTTTGCAATACAATTTTTTAAAAGTGTTTTAGAGCTCTAATATCTGCAAGTTTCTTTTTAATATTATTGACCGTTTGCAGCTGTTATTATAATATATTATCAACAAATATGTAATATTTGCATGAATATTATATCTTATTTTAATTCCACATGCATTAACTTATTTATTATAGGTAGTGAAAGTTATTTTTTGCTCTACTTTATTTATGAAGTAATGGTCCTTTTAATTAATTTATCAAGCATACACATGGACAACATATAAGTAGATTGTCTTAATACCTGTACACAGAATAGATTTATTATTTAACATCCAAATCAATGATATTTTTATGTCTTAATATAAATTTTTTATGCAAATATGTGTAAACACACCAAAAAAAAATCGCACAATCAACGTTGGTGGCCTAGCGGTTAGCATAGCTGCCTTCCAAGTAGCTGGCCAGGGTTCGCTTCCTGGTCAACATCTTTGACATATGAAAAAAAAATCACACAGCCATATTTGCTTACATTTAACATGATTTTAAATGTATATCTCTGATCCAGTGTTACCTCCTATGAAATTTACTAATTATTGAATCCCAGATAGTAAAATAAATTATAATTAATTTAGTATCGAATCTATATTATGCTAATAACAGATGGGGTTGGATTCAAAATCTTGTATTATTCGTTAATACAAAGAAATTAAAGATGACTTCTAGATATTTAAATGTATTGCTTTATACACTACATCTAATGTCTATCTGACAAATGTCAAGTCTGAGAATATAGATATAATAGCACTAATGTCAGTGTACATTGATTATTCAAGTTTACAATAGATGACTCTTGAATAGATAAAAAGAATTCATAAAAGTAAATGCAAAATACTTTCCTTAATTATAGCATATACTTATTATAAACATAAAACAATATATATATATTTGGTAATGATATTAGAATACTAAGAATCCTGCATTAACGTCTTTTCAGTGGAGAGAATGACCATCAATTCGTATTTTTACAAAATCCATTATATATGTGTGTGCGTAAAACATTTTATTATATCAGTATTTTTGTTATAATTTGCCAGTGCGCATATAAACAATTTTTTAAATATTTTATAAACAGACTTTGCAACCATATGTTATTTTATTACTCATGAACTGTAATCAGGCATAAAGTATAATATGAAATCCTATACATTGAAGAAAAATCTCTTTTATGTACGCTGTTAAATTTAATTTTTAATGCTTGAATAGAAATCCTTTGCCAATTTGCATTTATTTTGTTCACCAGGTATATACAAAAATCTTTTGTACTTACTAGTTCAGAAGAAACTTATTTAGCGGTTGTTTTAACCTTTTTATATTATTAGTAAGCCATAGAATAGAATTTTTAATATCTAAAATAAAATGAAGCATTATTTTTTTAGTAAATTCTGATTGGTGTAAAATTTTATTAAATCAAAGATGAGTTTTTCATTTATGAAATACATTTAAGATAGCTGCCGTTTTATTTGAATATATATGTAACTTGCACGCACATATAGGTAATCTTTTTAATTTTATAGAAACCTTGAAAAAAAAAATCATTTTGATGATTAAAACATTAGCTAAACAATAATTGTTAACTTAAATCAAGGTAATTCATGCATTTTAGGACTAACTTTATTCTCCTTTCTAATGACTAAAAACATTTGTTTTTTTCTTTCTGATTTGTAATATAAAAGAATGCCAACATAAACATTATTTTTGTATTCATTCAATGAGAATCTCATATTATTAATAATATTGCTGACTATTTGCTATTATTATTTGAAAAGTTTTTTTTCTTTTGAAAGCAGATTCCATCATATTCTTTTCATCTTGTGAAAGTTGTTCACTGTTCTATTTTAAATGGATAGATTTTTTTTCTCTTAAATTTAAAGTTCTTGGTTATTTTTTTTTTAGGAGAGTTTACCTAATTCAGGAATGAGCCACTTATAGTGCATGTGCCATATGTGGCACATTATAGCACAGAATATGGTGCATGAATATCTTATTTTAAAATTAAAAAGTACCCCAAAAGAAAATAATTTTTATTGATATTCTTAATGTATATATATATATAATATTTATCATATTCACACATACATTCATTTTGCCTTATCAGGCAACTGAGAAAAAAGACCATGGTGTATCTTGATCTTAAATTCAGAAGTAAAAAGCCAATTAATATTTTTAAAAGGTGATAAGGAAGATATTACAAATTACACACCTATCAGCCTTTTATCAGTTTTATACAAAATTTTTACCAAGATAATTACAACTAGTCTACAGAGAATATTAGATTTCCACCAACCAAGAGAACAAACTGCTTTTAAAAGTGGTTTTAGTTCAGTAGATCATATTCAGGTATTGAGAGAAGTTATAGAAAGGACAAATGAATATGAGTTGCCATTATGCTTTAGATTTGTAGATTATGAAAAAACATTTGATTCTATAAACATTTCTTCAGTAATTAGAGCATTGGATCATCAAGATATAGATCTAGGATGTTGTCATATTTAAAGAATATTTATAAAAATGCAACAGCAATAATTAGATTACATAATGGTAGTAGGCAAGTCAACATTGAGAAGGGTGTAGGACAGGCTGACTTCATATCTCCAAACCTTTTTACAGCAGTTCTGCAAGAGGTATTTTGTGGATTAAAATGGGAAGCTAAAGGAGTGAAAGTAAACAGAGATTATTTAAGTCATTTAGATTTTGCAGATGATGCAATTGTTTTTGCAAATTATGCTTTAGAGCTGCAGGAAATGTTGCATGAGATATAAGGTGAAAGTAGGACTAAAGATAAATGTTAAAAAGACTAAAGTAATCTTCAATGGAATTTCTCAAAATATGAAAATAAAGATTGATTATGATGAGTTAGAAGAAGTTAACAGCTACAAATACTTTAGTCAATTTATTAATGCAGATGGAAACATAATGGATGAAATTAATCATAGAATTAAACTTGTTAGCTATGAACATATGAAAAGTGTTAGAATTAAACTTGTTTGGAATGCTTTTGGTAGAAATAACTTGATACTAAAAAAAAATATGCTTGTGTTTGAAAAGGAAGGTTTTTGATAAATGTGTTTTACTAATTCTTTTAGACTTAAATACTAAACAGAAGGGCAACACAGAGATTTTAGACCATTCAAAGAAGTATGGAAAGATGCATGTTAGGAGTAACAAGAAGAGTTCAAAAATGCAATATATGGGTAAGAGAACAAACAGGTGTTACTGACCTCATTAAAAAAATTAAAAGACTGAAGTGGAGTTGGGCTGGACATATTGCTAGAAGAGATGATGATAGATAAACAATTGAAATCTTAAACTTGATTCCAAAAGATTGTAAAAGACCCAGAAAGAGACCACATGTGAGATGGATGGATTAAATAAGAAAGCATGCAGGGGTTTATGGAGAAGAGAAGCTAATGGTCGGAGATGGATTGAATGTGGAGAGACCTTCATCCTGCAATGGATTGATATTGGTTGATGATGATGATATAATAAAATTTAAATTGAATCAATTTTGCTTTTTTAATGAAAAGATTTTTGTTTTGTGTTATTTCTTTCCAAGCATATATTTATTTGTTATGTAATAATTTTTATTAGTTATTTATTAGACTAGAGATTATCCACTTAATGAATAATGTTTCTGTAGTGTAATTTTTGCTATTATATAATTCCGAATATGCATATTGCATGCTCAATTAGCACTCATCAGTTGGCACAAATTTCAATCTCACATCTACATTATCATTATTGTATATTGAAGCAATGGATCCAGAAGTCTGATCCATGCTTTACAGCCTCCTATAAACTTAATTAGTATTGTAAGCCTGAATTAAGTCTATAGTCCAATATCAGCAGGGTTTTGCATTAAAGCTAAAAGTAATTATGTTTATTAAATTTGTATGTACATTTAAATATTTCGTGTTAAATAAATTCCATTCGAAGATTAAATTTCTGTTAGTAAAAATTATTTGTAAAACCTAGTAGTCAAACATATATATATGCCAAGCGTATATATATATAAGTTAATGCAAAATTCTGCTTCTGCTGAAATAAAATGTTTATTTTATTAAAAGAAATAAGAATGTATTTTTCTTTTTAAATCTTGTTAAAATATGGTGTATGATTTTATTTTGAGATAAGCCTGCCAACATTTTCTAAAGGAATGTATATTTTTAATTAATTAGCCCATTCAAGACAAATTAAAGATGGCCTTCTCTTTCTTTTTTAATTAATAAAATTCAAAGTTTAAAGAAAGAAATTTAGAATAAAAAAGCAAAAGTTATTTTTAGAAAATGTTATCTTGAAACAAAGGAGCATGGGGGGGGGGGGCTAATCAAGATCGAAGATCATATGCAAAACAATAAAAGGTAGCTTACAAAAAAGGTATAAATAGGAGAGAGAACAAAAGACTTGGCTATTCAGAGTTTGCTTTTTCCTATTAGAGATTTCACCTGCTTGCTTTCAGTCAGATTTCTCTTTGGAAAATTATTTCAGATTTTTCTTGTGCTTGCTTTTCAGTCAGATTTCTCTTGCTGCTTTTACAGATTTCTCTTTGGGAGAATTCATACAGTTTTCTCAGATTTTGGTTCCAAAAAGTTATTTAACTGTCATCCTTGAAATCACAGAGAAGTTTTTAACATGCAACGAGTTAAAAGCCATAGTATTTTGATGGAAACGAATATGATTGGCGGTTAGGCAAAAAGCTTTGCCTACCACTGGGAGTCCTAAAAACCATCAAAATGCCATAGTATCCAACCAATATTAATCTGAACTCTGTGCCATGTCTGTAGGACTTTTCGTGTAAGAATGCTATGTATTTCCATTTTCCTTGTCCGGACAAATACCTATCGACGGGCGTATCAAGCTACAATTATCGCAGGAGCAAGACCATGGAACCAGGATGGTAATCGTATCTCTCCTCCATTGAACTATTTACTTTCTACCCTTTTTTGTTCATACCTTTCTTAATTGCTTCATTGAATTATATTTCTGAAATGTTGCATTTAATTGTATTTGTTATGTAACCATTTTTATTAGACTAGTCTTAGATATATAAATATATATATATATATATATATATATATTATATATATATTGCGTGATCATCTATCTATATATATTTAATCCTTTTTCCTTCGCTATTCTTCATTACTAACATGTATAAATATTTTGTATTCCATTGCTGTTAAGTTTAAAAGTTAATTTTTCATTAAAATATCTTTCCAATTTCCTTTAATGTTTGTAAATTCAATACGAATAAGTTTCCTTTGTTTGCCAACTTGATCTCCTCGATAACACCTCTAAATTGACTTTGTGTTTTATACAGCATCCATAGCGTGAATATGTTATCTCTCTATTGTACTCCAAGATTAACAATTAAAAGAACCATAATCAAGATTAATTTAGTGGCTGTAAATAACTTCCCAATATAATGCCAGATTTTACAATCTTAGGACATATCTACCTATTTATGAAGTTGAGTTTTATATTGAACTGTTTTTTTAAGACCCTAATGATTAAACTTGATATCCATCTCTATATACAAACTAGTAGCAGCATTTTTAAAAAAAAATACCTTAATTAAAACCTGATTAATGTTACCTTTAAAATTAACATATAAAAACCTGTACAACATGACTGCACCTATAATCTTTACAGTCAATGTTATGTAATGCTATGTAACCCAAAGTGTTAGTGGTGGTGGTGGTGGTAGAAATAGCAGTAGCAATATCAGATAAAACATTTGGAATAGTGATGAAGTTCTGGTAGAATGATAAAAAATTGATCAATGCAGGGATAAATTAGGGTAGAATATTTATGTAAAGTTCATGTTAAATGGATCTGTAGATTTATGAAAGTTTATTTAATACAGAGAAACCTGAGGAATTATATTGGCCATTAGCCTGTGGGTAAAGAGAGAGAGAGAGAGAGAGATTAATTTTAATATAGGCAAAGAATTACATATTTATTTAGTTTGTAGATCATAAATTAAATATTTATTTTTAAAAGATAAACAAAAAGTATATGTTGGTTATATTTTTGAGATAAGTATTTTAGTAGTCTTATCCAGTGAACTTTGTATTCTAACCAACCAAAAGAACAAACTCGACTTAAAATTGGTTTTACCACAATAGATATCCAAACATTGATAGAAATTATCAAATGAACCAATGGATATGAATTGCCATTATACTTTGAATTTATAGATTATAAAAATACATTTAATTATTCAAGAAATTCTACAATTATCATATTCTGAAGAATATTTTTTCAAAATGATTAGATTACAAAATAATTTTATAAACATTACCATTGAGATGGATTTATATTAAGGTGATTCCATATCTCAAAACTTTTCCAGCAATTTTGCAATGTGTATTTATGAATTAAATGAAAACCTAAAAGAGCAAAAATAAACAAATTATTTAAGCCATTTAGATTCTGCAAATTATGTAGTTATTATTGTGAATAATGTTTCAGAAATTTAAAAAATGTTGCAAAAGTTTTCAGATGAAAGTAAAAATATAGGATAAATGATAAATGCTAAAAAGTAATGTTTAATGGATTTTCTCAAAAGGAAATAGAGATTGATAATCATACATTAGAAAAAGTTAACAATTATAAAAACCTTGATCAGATTACTAATCGAGATGAAAACATATATATAAAATTAATCATAAAATTAAATAAGGATAAAGTTCTTTGTGTAGGAGAAAATATGTCTAAGTGTTTGAAAAAGATGGTTATTAATAGATGTGCTTTACAAGTTCTTATGTATGGATTTGAGTATGGAAAATTGAACAGAAAATCAATTTAGAAACTTCAAACCACTGAATGGACTATAAAGAGATGTAAATTAAAAGTAATAAAACACACAGGACAAAGAACAAACATAAATTACTAATATTATTGAAAGAATCAAGAATTGAAATGAGCCTATGTTGAAAAGAAAAACTATGGATTGGAGAAATTGGATTAACCTTGGAAAAATTCTCATAATATTAAGAATTGATAATTGTTCAAAATGATGATGATGATGATTAGAGTAAAATTTTGTGTGGTCATATACAAGATAAATTGAAGTTTCCTAGATATAACTGGCTGTCCCCATTGCTTCATATGTGTTTTCAACTATGGTTGAAAATGATTATTGTAACATTTTAAAAATGTATATCAAATAAAAGGGTTTCAATTTGAATAGTTTCCATTTTAATATTTTTTATTAAATAGATAAAATAATTAAAATTTATTTATACCAGGACTTTATTTCTCACTAAAGTGGACAAAATAACTGAATATTAAAAGTTCAGAGTTATTTTAAACTTAGTTTATCACGTGAGAAATATTTTTAAACTGAAATTGTAAAAGGTTGGTTCAGCTTATATATTTATATAATTTTTAGTTGAAAATAATTATGATTTTAATATATTTTTATGTTGTGAATAATAATGTGCGAGTTATTAACAGCAGTTTTACACAAAATATAACTTTTCACAATCAGTTATATTAAGTATAGGGGATTTGAATTCAGATTTTCAAGCACCCCTCAACTATCCACACTATCTCATACAACTGATACAAATGACCACACACATGTAGAAGAGATGAATTCAGATTTTCAAGCACCTCTCAACTATCCACACTATTTTATACAACTGATACAAATGACCACACACATGTAGAAGAGATGAATTCAGATTTTCAAGCACCTCTCAACTATCCACACTATCTCATACAACTGATACAAATGACCACACACATGTAGAAGAGATGAATTCAGATTTTCAAGCACCTCTCAACTATCCACACTATTTCATACAACATATACAAATGACCACACACATGTAGAAGAGATGAATTCAGATTTTCAAGCACCCCTCAACTATCCACACTATCTCATACAACTGATACAAATGACCACACACATGTAGAAGAGATAAATTCAGATTTTCAAGCACCTCTCAACTATCCACACTATTTCATACAACTGATACACATGACCACACACATGTAGAAGAGATAAATAATCGCCAATATACATATTTCGTGCTAAACCAGCACTCATCAGTTGGTCCAGATTATCATCACACACACACACACACACACACATATATATATAATCAGTTATACTACTGAATTGGATCAACCTTTAGGATTTCATTTTAAATATATGGTGCAAATAAAATTTAATTAATTAATAATATATTTATGGAATCCAATTTTATCTCAATTTACCAAAAACTATAATTCCACTACTGAATTTGAACATTTTTAAGATTTCAGTATATTTCTCACATGAAAAACATCATGATATTTTTACACCACACTTTCATTAAAAAAATTAAATACATGATTTAAATTAAATTTAATTAGTTTTAAATAGGTTTACTTTACATTACAAAAAATATAATTATATTCATCTGTCTAGTATACATTACAATATGCAGACCACAACATTTTCCAGCATTTGCAATCTTTTAATTAGTGCCACTCTGTTTTTGCATTTCTTGATGTCCCTAGAAATTATTTAGAATTCCAATGCTTTTTTATATTGTAAATCATCAAACCTAAAAGCTTGATAAATACATAAATATCATAAAACAAAAACTTATAGCCTATATAATTCTACAACAAAAAGAAGAAATTATGCAAGATTCATCAACATTTGTTGAATTTAAGTAACAAATAAAAAAACTGCCACATTCATATAGTAGTAAATATTCAGATTTATAATCAATAGAATATTTTTTGAGAAATTGATAGAAATAATTGATTTTACAGAGATCCTTCATGGTCCTTGCTATTATAGGGAATAATTTTAAGTGAATTGTCTTAGTAACTTTTAATATTGCACTGTAGGGCACCAACAGAAAAATAATCAGTAAATCATATGCACAAAATTTATTAAAAATAAATATAAAACAATAGTGTACAGTCAATATATCTCTTCCATTTGCTTTATGATTATCAGAAAAAAGATCTTGACTATCTAACCTTGAATAATTTAATACAGTGTTTGATGATGATCACTAAAGTTGAAATATCCTGGATAAAAATTCAACTTATATATCTGCTGGCCAATATCTTATGACCTCTTGAGCAAATAATTATATGATTTTTTTTTACATATCCTAATTAAGTGTTAAGCATATGCTTTTTGTTTGTACAAGAGTATTTTAATGTTTGTTAATGTATTTATTTTGTTTAAATTATTAGCATTGATGTGACATATATGATTTGGGTATTAGATTTTTGTAATAACTTGAAATATAAATAAAGACATGATTTTTAACAAAAAATTATCAATTCTGATCACATTTGATCCTAGAGATTTCAAGCTTTTATTTTTAGCATTAATCAATATTATCAACACATTTAACATTGAAACATCCTCTTTACAAGTGATAATGTTTTACTGGTGCATATTTTTGTATTACATAATATCAGTAATATATATCAATTTCATGGCTTTACCTATATTTTGAACCAATGAAAAAAATATTATGCATAAAGCCTTTATATCAAATCAATAGTAATAGTTCAAAGAAATAAAAGAAACAATTATTTGATAACTAATTCAAGATATATACAATTAATTAATTGTTCAGAAAGTCATGAGATGATTGAACATCAGACACACTTTTGCTCCAAGGACCTTCTGCTATCGAATGAATTACTTGCTAAAAATTCAAGATAAGGTGTAAAGCTAATGAAACTGATATACCCGTAATAAGTTATAGCTTTAAATTTTTTGTATCTCTGCCTTGCTTTATATTTTTGCTTACATTTGTAATTAAACTTCATCCAAAATTATAACTTAAGTGTAAATGTTTTTGCAACATTTTTCAAAGTGCCTCGTGATGCGTGAGTCATTCCAATTGCAATCTGATAATCTGGGTTTCAACTCAGGATAGATTAAAATTTTTCAAGTTTTAGTCAAGTTTAGCAGATTTTTATTCTGATAACCTGTCCATATACTCTATAACCCAGTTAACTAATAATCGAAATAGGCTTTTAAAAATATATACATCTATTCATAGCTAGAAGATAAAATAAAAATAAAAGCACCAAACTTTCAGCATCTGGAAAATGGTATATCTAACAATCAATGTATTCTCTTTGTTGTTTCTTTATGAAGACCTGTGGGAGAGGTGTTTTTCCCTGCAATGCACTCATTGAAGGATTTTCTTTAAAAATATATCTTTGGTTATGATATTTAAATAAGGTAATTGCAGATAATTCCAAACACCAAGGTTGATTATGGATATTAAAAAAAGTATGAGGATGATATTATATATTTATTATGGTCTTCCAATCATTTTATTTAAATATCGAATCTATGACATTAATCAATAAAAGATTAACACTAACTTTAACCTTAATGTATAATACATTTATTGCTATTTTTTAAAGTTTTAGAAGAAACTTTATTCAAGGAAAAATATGTTTACAGATATTTCAGTTTAAAGACATATATATATATATCAGTTTAAAAGAAAAAAATAGGTAATACTAAACTAATCAAAGAATACCGGAATAAGTATTTTCAATAGTATTCAATGAATTATACTATTTTAAAAAACATTTACAATAAAATAGGAAGCAGAAAATACATCACACTAAAGGTTAGAACACTGACGGACAAATGACTAAATGGCTGCAAAAATATCTGATGGGGTGAATTTTCTTTATCTCGTTATTTTATTGTCTCTAATTTGTATTAAAAGTGCTAAAATTTCCTTCATTATACTATTGTAAAGTTAAGTGCACTGTAATACATATAGTATGAATATTGTACTTCTTATTTCTTTGAACCAGACATTTGGAAAAGACTCTATAATAGAACTTATAGCGGCATTCTTTTTCTGATAAATTTTTGTACTGATAATTTTTTGTAATATAAGATCAAGTGTATTGTAGGCTATTATATTCAAAGAATATATGTTTTTGGTTCTTTCTTGATCTGTGGCACAACTCACATATAGTGTCATTGTTAAGTATGTTTCTCCTATATCTCATGAAATATAATACTGGTTATGACCACATGTTCATTTTGAGTAAAAAAATCAAAAAATTTGGGCTCAAGCATCCAATACTTAAATCTACATATTAGATGTTTTTTTAAAGTTAACAGCAATTTATAATCGATTTATTGAATTGTTTTTATAATATCTATAATCAACCTTGGTGTCTGGATTATCCCTAAGTACCTTAAACAACTATGATAGCATATCGTTGAAGTGTAATAAATTAAAATATATATTCTAATATTATATGTTCGAGAAATGAAATTATTAAATATAATCTTATTGTATTTTCACTGATTAGTATTGCCTTTAATATGAACCAGTATGTAAACCGAATGGTTATTGCTGGAAAATTCATAAAATGGTTATTCAAACGCAAGAAAAAAAAGAACTTTATGAGATTCATGGGCCTTGACCTGTAGAGGCTACCATTCTACTGCTGCACCAAATAAGCAGGATAGTATTACTTTAATTTATTATTATATTTGTAAATAAAAAGGAAATAAATGACTTAAGTTGCTAAAAATGGAAAGCGTTCGGAATTGTGATCAGATTCGTATATATAAACTTAAAAATGTTATTAATATAAATAATGAAGACATTATGAAAGCGATATGTCTAAAATAATTTTTATCTTTTAAACTTTACTTTCGATTTTAAAGATACAATTACAGAGGAAAAAATGAAGGATTTTATTGATATTATTCTTGTCTTTTGTAATCTCATTTACTTCTATATTTCAGCATTTTCTGAAGAATAGTTTTGGAATTAAAATTCTAAACATTTTTTTTTTTATGAACAGAATTTTTTTGCTCTAAATTTCTCTTCTATTCTTTTTATAAAAATAAATGTTTTTTTTTTCCATGAATGAAAAAGTTCGCTGATGTTTGGTTGTTGTTTTTTTTTTTTTAAAGATAATTCTTTATAAAAGTAAACAGATGTATAAAAGATGATTGTACTGAGTAAATATGTGTCCAGAATTTAGCTATTTTCTTGTAAAGTTTTGATAAAATACTTTAGATTCTTTTTTTATGTCTGTTTTTAAAATACAAATTTATATCAACTTTTTATAAAATATATTGTGTTTGTGTTTATATTGTTTACATATCACATGAACAAATGCAGGAAGATGTTAACTCCCATCACAGTGCATAACATGTTATTTGTTTCTCATACTAAGATATCATTCCACAGTATGTATATATTGTAGCAAATCACCAAATTATTAGCTAAACAATATGCTAATATATGAAGAGCTTCATCTACGGTCATCTACCCTAGCATAAAGTAATTAGCGATTATTAGATACATATACAACTTCTATTTTTTAGTACTTAAACTTCCATTCTCAGACCACTTTCTGGTTAATAAGGCTTGTGATTCAATGTTTTGAATTTTATATGGATAGTGGGTGTATTTAAATTCCAAGGATAGATATTTTATATGTATTTGATAATGATGATTACACAAGTTTATACCAGATAGCTCTAGAGTGAAGAAGTGGTCTTATCATCTATTCATATCTGGAATCATTTTTCTTCATTTGCTTTGAAGTGACAGCAACTATTTCTGAAAGCATAAAAAACTGTTCCTTTTATATTAATCTTATATAATGATCTGTCAATTTTTTATGATGACAGCCAAATAACAGATCTTATATGTACTGTTATATTTATATATTGGACTATTTCCATCATCTATTATGAGTATTGAATGTCTTTAGAAAAATTTAACTTTAATTAAATATTCCAAATACATTCAACTGTTAGTAATAGCACATGGATTAGTATATGCACAATGTTTCGAGAAGTATTATTCTCCCCTCTTTTTCAGTTGTTGCTGGTTTGACCAGTGACAGTACTAGCATGGGAATTACCCCTGGATCCTTAGATTCTTGAGTATTGAATATTAAGATAACACTTTAACCAACTGAGCCATCCTGCCAAAGGCAACAATAAGTAGAAATTTCTTATAACTTATCTATGAGGTTCCTTCTAATTTTTTCCCACTTTTTCCTAAGAACAAAATTAATTAGTGGTTTCCATACATTATGCATAGTCACACTAGGTTGACTTATGAAATTTTTTGTTATTGTCATATGAACATTTTGTTTAAATTTTATTATTTGGATAGAGAAGAAAAGGCACAAAGAAAAAAAATTAAAGAAGCTGCTCATGTGATACTGGCAAACAAACCCATAAGTTAACCTAGTGTGATTATACATAATGTATAAAAACCACTAATGAATTTTGTTTTTAGGAAAAGTAGAGAAAAAATCAGGGGGGGGGGGGGCTCATAAAAAAGTACAAAAAATTTCTACTGACTGTTGCCTTTGGCAAGATGGCTCAATTGGTTAGAGAATTTTTTTAAAATTCAATACTCAAGAATCTAAGGGTCCAGGTTCATTTCCCATGCACTGGTCAGGCCAGAAAGACCTGAAGATGAGGGGAGAGTAATACCTTTTAAAACATTGTGAATATACTAATCTGTGTGCTATATTAACAGTTGAATGTATTTAGAATATTTAAATAAAGTTAATTTTTTATAAAGACATTCAATACTTATATGAGATGATAGAAATAGTCCAATATATAAATACAATTAAAACACCATCATCACAAATCTTCAGGAAAACACGTATATGCATCATGAGTAGAGTTGGCATCTCTTCAGATATATTTACTTATTTTCAAAATGTGTTAAATGTTTTTATTGTTTATACATTACGTATATTATAAACTGATAAATAATCTGACATTGATTTAAAAATTGACATTAAATATTTTCAAGTTTATTCAAATGATCTTTTTTTCTTTCATATGTCATAGCATTGGCCAGGATACGAACCCACAATCGTCTGCAACCAACTACTTGCTTTCAAGGCTGCTGCAATGACCTCTCGGCTAACAAGCTTTCAGACATAATCATTCAAGAAAATAGTTTATATTATCAATGTTATATATTTTATAAACTATAATTTGTTTACAGGGCTTGTTAAAGTTGTTAGAAATTATAATCTGATATTTAGTCACTCAAAAGATCACATAATAGTTGAACAGCCAAAGTTATAGATGGAGATTTGGTTCAGGAACTTTTAACTGTTAATATCCACCATTTTATCATTGCAATAAACTATCAGAATATTGTAAAAAAGTTAAGAAATTTGATTGAAATTATCTTATAAAACCACTACAAAACTTTTATTTATTCTTACTTTCATTTTAATAGTTTCTTTCATTTTAATAGTTTCTCTAAGTTCACAATATTAATTTCCAAACCATGTTGCAGATACTGAAATTTTTGGATAATAATAACAGGCACACTATAATATATATTTTATTATACCCATACATATATATAATAATATTGATTTTCTTTCATTTGTATTTGTAAGTCAAATTTGCATATATATGTTTTGTATGCATAATCAAGTGGGTTTTTTTTTTTTTATATATAACCTAAAACTGAAGTGCACTTTCCGTAAAGTCACACTCATTCCAACTTTAGGATATAAAGAAGAAAAAACCCCACTTCGCTAAAATTGCAAAGACAAATATATATGTGTCTTTACATATGTATTATGATAATATGCATTTTATCATACACATACAAATATATAAGTATGTGTACATATTAAAAACTTATGTAGACATGTACCGTACTTATACTATTAAAAAGTTAAAACGTAAGAAAATATTTCTTCTATTAATTCCTAATTTTTAATGTTTTATTTACTATTTTTTTCCTTTATGAATATTGGGAAAGATACTGAGATTTGCTTTTCTGACTTAATTCAAAAATTAACAACGAAAACGCAATTAAGATTATCGTATTTAAAAAATAGACACTTTCTATAACAATAATTTATTTATTTTAGTTACTTTTTTTTCTTTAAATAAATCTGTTGCAAGTAGTGAGAAGTAGTAAAAAATGTCTGGAGATGGATAAATATAAAGAAGGTTGAATTATGGATATTACACAATTATAATAAACTTTAATTATACCTAAAGATCAATAAGTATTTCATATTTTTTTGAAAAAAAAATATCTAGCTTTCTATTTATTGATAATTAAACTTTTATTACTCATCAAAGCACAAATAGATTATAAGAGTAATATGAAGAAATCAAAAACAAAATATATGGGTGAGAGAACAAAACATGTATCACCAACTTCAATGAAAGAATTTAGAGATTGAAACAAGGCTGAGATTGACATTGCGAGAAGAGATGACAATGATTGGGCAGTTGAATTTTTTAATTGGATTTCCAGATATTATAAAAGATTTAAGAAAAGACAATACATGAGATGGATAGGAGAAGTAAGATGAATATGAAGGAATGGATTGGAGAAACTTATTAAGCTTGGAGACATCTCCCATCTTACAGTGAATAGTTAATAATTGAAAAAGATGATGAAATTTCTAATAAACTATAATTTATGACTAATTATTTATTTATCTAGTACCATGTTTTATTTGTCATATTCCTAACGAATAACTCTGACATATGCACTATATTTAGAGTGAGGGTATTCTTCATTCCCCAGCTTCATAAATTCATGCAGCACATGTTATCAGGGTGATTCCCTTTTGACTATTAAACCATAATTTATTGTTCATTTTTATATGTTACTATCATCATCATTACCTATCTTCTAAAAGTTAGAACACAAATATCCAACCGTATTGTCAATGTAGTTTTATCTCTTAATATATTTCCTAAATCTCATAACTAATTAGCTATTTCCTCCTTAGAATCATCAATTATTTTCTTCCTGCAGTCACTTCCAGCATATATTTTAAAATCAATCTACATTTAAATATATACACACTAAATTTTTCCTACTTGATAATTATCATATTACTTTTTTATTCAATACTTTTCAACATTAGCATTATTTTCCAATATCTAGTTTTTATTTTCATTCTAAATCACTTTCATACAGCCTCCATTCTTTGCTCCTCCATTTTCTTAACTGTCCATGTTTTGATATTATAAAAAGTAAATCTTTAAATAAAACAATATATTGTCTTAATGGATTTATTTTCATTTATACTAACAAATACTTAGTTTTATAGTTGTCTTCATCCATTTATCCTTAGTGTGATAATTAACCTTGATATAATGAATATACTTCTTGAAAATTGAATTTCATACTACTTATTTTTTTTCTTCGTAGTCTTATAAAAGTGTGGTTATTTTATGCATCGAGGATATGTATTAGGAACTGGGTGTATGATTTAATGCCCATCATTTTTACTTATGTATTTGCTTCATTGGATTAATTATGCATTTTAATACCTATTATTTATTTATTTATATATTTATTTGGAGAAGCTTTTTAAATGAGATTAGTGAAAAACTGTCATGTGCAGTTTGATGCAAAGATATAATGCAAGACTCTAGATCACAGAATCATGGACTATGGTTTATTTCTGTCTTTTACAATCCTCCTAATGTCTTATCAACTCCCGAGCAAATAACCCACTTGATTAATAATTATTATAAAATAAATGTTATCAGACTTCTTAAAATCACAATTTTATAAATGATAGATATTACATTTAACTGCATGTTTGTATATATATTTGTAAATCAGGTCAAGATTTTGTTTGTTTTCTCCAAAGGAAGCAGCGTTTATAACCATTTCCCCCATTCTAAAATCACAGGTTTTTTTATTATTTTATAAAATGATAAATATTTTGGGTTTAACTGAAAGCGCGAATCAGTTCAAGTTTTTGTTTGTATCTGCAAAGGTAATGGCTTTTATGGCTATTTCCCCCAGTATTTTCAAAAAGTTGACTCAAAATATGTATAATTTTTTTGAAATTACACATTCTAAACGTTACTCTACGATTTAAAAGTTTAATATTATTTAGCCTGAAGGTATAAAATTTCCTGCACTTACAACTACATCATCATTCTTCTCAAATAAATACTTTAATAACTATTATTAAACTTTTACACACTAAAAAATTATCATATCATTTTTAGTCAGATATATTTTTAAATATTAATTAATACTATCAATAACATGAAATAATTAATTCAACTTCATTCCTCATATATATATTGAACCACCCACCTTCTTTATTTTTATAATAACAAATAGAAATATATTATTATTCTTCCTTCATTACTAAAACTATCCAATCTCTGAAGGTGTCTGGTCCTCAGGTAGAGTGAGCAATATTATTGGCAGCAAGCTACCAATAATACAAACACTCAGCTACTAAATAAATACTGGCCAACCAAACACTTTATTTATTTTAAGGTAAACCCTTTAGGCACCAGTTAATCACAGAGTAATTAACATGTTTTCTTGACCAGCAATGAATCTAGTACCTGAAATCCCAGATAGCTCATTGAGTTGTAGCTGTCTTAAAAAACCCTCCGCCCACTCTAAAATTCTATTTTTAATAATAATAAAAATTTACCATATGATAAAACTTTGGTGTCATTAAAAAAAAAATCCTTATTTTAAAAAATATTCCCTACTCTTTTAGTTTTAATTTAATCACTTCTCAATAGCAATTAAGTCTTTCAATTTCCACTTTATTAAACATATTCTCATCATAAAATATATATGTTCATTTATTAACATAAATATTTCAACGACAATTTAAATTTCACTTTTTTTTTCTTTAAATAATTGTATTGTCTTATAATATAACCATGCACATTTTTCCTTTGAATAAATATTTTAATACATTATAAATAACAAAAAAAAAATACAGAACATATTGAATTAAAATTCACACATACACACAATGAATACTTCTGAATAAAAGTTGAACAATGGAGCCAATATTTTTTATATTCTAAAGATACTAGCTCATAAAATGAAAAGTGTTATTTATATATCTATCACAGCTTAAGATCAAGAATTGAAGAATAGGAAAAAACAAAACATTACCTAGGATTTAAATATGACTTGACATGCATATGACAAAATGTAGTTTCTTTAGAATGTTGGTTCTAATCAGTTAGCGCTAAACTCCATGTAAACTTTTCCTTAATTTGCAATGTTATATGACACTCGTGGATCTCAGCATGGACACTCCGTTGTTCCTTTGACTTCACCTGAACATGGTTTGCTCTTCAAACTATCTGCTTATGGTGCTGCAGAGAAGGCTTCAGCTGGCTGCATGATACTGTGGGTTTCAGCTATGCATCATTTTGTCCAAATAATAACTTCTAAAGTTTTCTTTTGGTTCTTTGATTCTAAATTTTTATTTTTACTAAACTTGATTAATTTTGAATTGAATGAATCTATAAATTTTGATTATATAAAACATTTTGAAATATTTTTAAAAAGAATGAAAAAATGGAATATAAAAAAAGAAATGTCTTAACAACAACAAGTTTTTTTTATATTAAGCATTTTTTCATCTCATGGATCCCTCGTACATTTGACTTCGCTCCGATTTGGCTTCTATTTTTTTTCTTTATTCAAAATTTTTATACATGCACACATTTAATCCATTTTATTACTTTTATTACGAATTAATTAAAAGCAATATTAAATCATTTTTATTTCACCTTTCCTTTTTCTTCTAAAATCTTACCTTCCTTTTAAAATCATTTCTTTTTTTATTTCTCTTTAACAATACCCCCCCATCCTAATCTTTTGTTTTGAATTTTGTTTTTCTTCAATTTTTAAAACTTTTATTTTACTTTAATTTTCCCATTTTTTATTTTTAAAGACAAAATTACTAAATATTTTTATTCTTAAAAAATATTACACATTCGGTCATGATGTACCTCGGTACAATATATATATATATATAGATGTAAATTGTTTAGAAAATGGGATCACCATTATATATAGAAGATAAATTCACAGCCTAGGTGTGTTGATGTGCAGCAGTCAATCAGGCACAGTTCTGCAGTTTGAGTGAAAACAATAGCAAACCTGTCCAAGCTTCCACTAATCAATGGGAGGCACTGGACAGATTTTCTATCATTTTTATGTAACCTGAAGAGCTGTTTCTGTTTAATTGATGCACATCAATACAACCTTGGCTGTGTATTTTCCTGCTATATATAACTGATCCTATTTACTAATAAATTTATATCTACATTAACTCTTAGCCATGCTGTTTGAAATTCAAACTTCATCTTTATTCACAAGATCACATTGCTGAAAAAAACAATGTTGGTGGAGAATATTTTGGCCTTATATATATATATTGTAACGAACACAGACGTTCGTTACATTGTTGTTTTTTTTTATTTATTAAACATGAAAGTAAATTAAAAAGTTCGCATTTAAAAATTTTCTTTTAGAATTAAAAATTGAAATTAAATATCATCTTAAACTCGTATATATTAAATCGCACAGATATAAAAAAATTATTAAAATAAAACTGTATTAAAAATAGAAAAGGTATTTTAAAAACAAAAACTTAAAAAGATTTGGAGATAAAATTATATCTTTAAATTTATCTTTAAATATATCTTTGATTTGGAAAACAGGTTAATTAATCAGAAATGGAAATGATAAATTTAATTAGTCAAATGTAAACCAGCCTTGGGCATTTAAATGTAAAAACATCAATCAGATAGGAAAACAATAGAAACTGTTAGCAAATAAGAAGAAATCCCTATGGAATCGGACCATAGCGAAAGGACCATCGCATCGGTGACGTAATGTAAATTCAATCCTTCACATTAATATAAAAAGGACAAGTTTGGAAATTATTAGTTAGTGAGTTATTTATTATTTACGATGTGACAGATATGTGTTAGTGCGGAAGTGAAGGAGAGGGATTGAAAAAGACTCACATTCAATCCCTTCAGTTGTTATAAAAATGGGAAAAATGAAACATCGCTTTCTATATTCGAGGACCACAGAACCATCGGGAAATTTACTGGATTTCAAGCGGCAAGCAACTGTTAAAGATGAACATTTCTAAAACCGTAAGAACTTTATAAAATATAACAAACAATATTAATTTGAAAACACTAAGAACTTTAAATTTTAAACTTTCCTAGTAATTTAATTGTTACAAATAGTTTCCTATCTGACTAAAGTAGTTAAAATGTTATTTGATGTATTTTTTTATTTATTTGTGTAAAATCATTTCCATTTATTTAATTTTGTTCTTTAAGTTTATTTATGATTTCTGTTTTCCGATAAATTAAAATATATCAATGTTAAACTTAAGTCAGGCGTGAATGGCTGTATAGATTTGTAAAGTTTTATTAGGGGAGGGTAATCTTAGGTTATTTGTTTCGTGGTTAAATTGGGTCAATGGATTGGATATATTGGTGTGATTAGTAGATGTAATATTGATTCGCTACGGGCAGAATCGCTTCATACACCGCACACTTCTGTTTGCCTATGGAAGGAATTATAAGTCGGATACCGCAGTTCCTTTCTATGGAGTTTTTTGTTTTATTGCTCTTCTTTGCAGATAGATGTAATATTCCTATCTCATAAGAGGCAATTTCTTCCCTTAACCTTTTGTGCTGCCATATGTTATTACATTGAATACATCGATATATCAGATGAATTGATGCCAGTTTGACTACGAATTTTAGTCTAAGGTTAAATAGGGATAGAATGTTTATTTTCAAAAGCAAATTTATCTGGTCTATTCATGCTCGACCCTAAATAAAAATGCATTAAATTTAAGTTGTTTATAGATGCTTGCATGGATTTTTTATCGGTTAACTATATTTGCGTTTTCATATTTGATTAAAATATATAGACATTCGATAAATAATGATACCTTACGGTGAGTATCTAAAATGTATTTATTTGGATGTCTTTTAAGTTATTGGTGACAATGCAAGTATCTTATGGTGAATACTATTGGGTTACATATAAATTTCCCTCCGCAATTGTCAGTAATCAATAATTTTATATTTTGATCGCTTATGTTTACTTTGGAATGTTTTTAACCGTGTAATCTATGTAATCGATCTATAGCAACATATTAAAACAAGCTTTTATAATCCCATCTGTGCGAACTGAATAAAAATGTAAAATTAGAATATAATAGTAATTAAATGTAAATTAAAGTCAAAAATCAAAGTTAAAAATAATGTTAAATGTTAAAATGTAAAACTAATACTAAAATAATTTTAAATCTTATATATATGTGCATAAATAAATGTTTGTATGCTAATTACTGGCAGTGGCTTATTTTATTTATTTTTTAATGTTGACATCTAATTAGATAAGATATTATATTATTTAATCTCTGCTATTCCACTGAGCTAGTGACATGGGCTAACGACCGGAATCAAAATAAAAAAAAAAAAATATTTTTTTTTGACTTACGTATCTGCCTACTTTATAAATTTTTCTAGGTTCAAACGCCTAGATGGCGCCCCGTAGTGCAGATTACGTTAAGGAATTCTCCGGATCATTACAATATATATTGTATCCAATTGTCTACATAGATGCATTAAAAATAATTAGATAAGTTGGGAGCAGGTTATTCAGGTTTGGTGTAGGGTTATTTAATTAATGGGGAAAATAATTTTTAATTTTTTCCATGCTTATTTTTTTATAATAATAATGGATCTGAAATTAATTAAATATTTTACTTCCCACACATGATAGTAGGAACATTCTAGACAATTTTTTTAAAATAATTATCAAACCATTTTCTTAAAATTATAATATGCATATTTTAATATGTATTGTAAGTAAAACTGACTTTTAGTGGCCACAACTTTTCAACCTCTATTTTTAAAAAAATTGAACTATATTTTGTTTTCATCCTACATGCAGGAATTTGCATTTACTTTTAAAAAAATAAACTCTATTTTATTCGTGCTATGTAATTGTAACGTATATCTAACTATAAATGTATTTTTTACATGAAGGTTAAAAAAAAAAAAACTTACATTTTTATGTGCAATGTTGAGCTAGGTTATAAACTATTAAATCTTTTTTTTTCAGAAAGAGAAACTATTAAATATTAATGTTCACATGTGGCAAAACTTAAAATAATCTGTCAATGCACTTTATTGTTTGTGAGACCGATGTTAATGAATGAGTGGTTATAGACTGGTGTCATTTTTGCGGGTAAAAATATCCTACTTTTTTTGACAGAAATCCTGCACTTGCAGTGGATTTGATGATGATGGAAAACCATGGATAGTGAAGTTTGATGAGTTGTATTTCTTTCACCGAAAACACCATAGAGGGGCAATGAGAGGACATCATTGGGCATTTGGTGGGATAGAGAGAGGGTCAAGAAAGTATTTTTTAACAGAAATTAAAAATAAATCAGCTACCACCTTAGAACTGCTTACACAGCAACACATTTTACCTGATATACATATAATCACTGATGGGTGGTGTGCATATGGAAATATAAGCTGTCTAGATAATGGTATATATCTTTACTCTGTCATCATCCACCAAGAAAAGTTTGTTGACTCGGACAACCAACTTATCCTCACTAATAATGTTGAAAATATGTGGATAAAAGCAAAGCATAAACTGAACTAGCAATTTTGTACCAGCAGAGCTTTGTTTTCATTCTAGATGCAGGAATTTGTATTTAGGGGTATGTATGAAGTTGTCACCATTTTTGGGAATTTTCTCATGTGCATAACTCAAAACTACGCATAGAAATGTTTTTTTTTTTAAATTTTATTAACCTTCATGTAAAACATACATTTATAGTTATATATACTTTACAATTACATAGTATGAAAAAATAGATCTCATAGAGGGCGAAATTGTTGTGGCCACTAAAAGTCAGTTTTACCTGTATAGTAAACGTTGGTAGAAGAAAGAGAAAAGAATAAAACAACATAAATAATTTCTTTTGTTTCCTCTCTTCAATAATTTTATTTTATTGCCAGTTGCTTTTAAGCTTTTTTTTAAAAAAAAAAATGCACTAAGAGAAGGAAAATTTTTTTCTCTTTTTTAGTAAATTGTTGAATATTTAACTTTAATCTTTTAAGAAGGATAAAGTTTTATGTTTAAGAATATTTTAAAAAGAAATAAACAAAATAATATTTTAATTCTTTTGATAAATTTAATTTTTATTTAGAGTTTTTTTTTTTTTTATATCTTTGTTCATTACAAAAAATCAAATCAATGTAATTAACTGATTATCTTCCTTTTCCTTTGGCAATAATTTTTTTTAATTAGAATAAAATGCCAAAAATTTTATGATGTTAATTTAAATTATTGATTTGTTTTTCAATGCCTATGATTAAGGAGGAAAATAGCTGAACAATTCTATTTGTAAAAATGTACCTATTTGGTTGTTATAAAAATTATCAAGTTAGTCACAGATTGTGATTGGCTTGTAGGCAAGATTGTTCTAGAAAAAAATAATAGGAGTGTGAATAAATCAGAAGACCCAAGTGTTTGATAAGAATAATTATTCCTAACTTAGCTTTGAAGAGAGAATAGTCAAATCTTAATCCAGGTGCTGAAAAAGACAATAGGAAAATAAATTATTCCTAATTTACCTGTTAAAGTGAAAGTGGTCAAGTCTTAATCCATCTGATAAAAAAGAAACAGAAATATTTACCAGGTTATTAGCAGATGTTTTAATCAAGCTTCTAGCATATTATAAATTTAGTCATGAAAATGATTTATACAATGGAAACCATGTGCTAAATTCTGCTAAAAGCTAGACATCATTTTTCTCCATATAACCTGCCATCACTGGAATAAAATATAAAGAAGTTACACCCACCCCCCATAAAGTAATTTGAAACTTCATCCTCAACCAAAAGCATGAGTCTCTGTTTGTATTAGTCTGATCTGGGAGATTTATTTAAAAAAAATAGATAAATTTTAATGTTGTTAACCTGAGAATAAAATACTGCACACCAGAAAAAGAGCAAATTAATCATTCCTAAATAGAAGCCTTTAAGAAGAGAACTCAACTGCAAAAAGTGGAAATTATAATTGGAAAGGACTCAACAGAAAAAAATAAATCCATGATGGAAGGTATTTTTGTGTGCAAACTATTTTTATTAATAATTAAAATAAATGTTATTTTTTAAATATAAAAGTAATATTTTTTTAGTTATAAGAATTGATAATTTTAAATATTTCATTAGATTAATGATTTCAAATTGTGAAAAAAAAATTTTTTTTAATCCATTCAATTTATTCTTCAAAATAATGAGTTTTTAGATAATTTAATTTTTTGAAACATGTTTTTCTCTTTTCATTTATTTTCTCTCCTAAAAATTTAACAAAAGATTAATTAAACTAAATCAAAGATTGTTATCTTTGATTTTGAAAATGTTGTTTTTCCAACTCTTAGTTACTTTAAAAAATAACTTAATTAATTAAGTTAATTTATGAATAGAAATTAACTAATTGATTATAATTTTTATAAAAATATATTTTTGATGCAATAAAAGTTTAAAATTTCTTACATCATGTCATTTTTTGTTTATTGTTAATCAATTAGTTATTAAATAATTGTTTTAAAATTATTTTTTAATATTACATTCTTTATTCTATCCAATTTCTATTTCATAAATTGAAGTGCATGTGACTATTTTATGACAACTTAATATTCTAGGATTTTTTTAAATGATCCCAATAAAACTATTTAATTATAGTAGAGAAAAGCTAGGAATTATTTAAAGTGATTTATAATAAACTGCTTTATTTATTTAGCTCCTGCTCACAGTAATAGTTTATAGAGTTCTTGCTTCCTGAGATAGATTTGGACATAAGTTATATATAAGTAGGGGTTTATGTTTAGTGTTATGGGCATCCAGATGATGACAATCCTGGTTGGCATAACCATACAAAAATATCTTAATTTTAATTCTCATCATCATCTTACACAAATTTTTTCTATAGCAAAAAAATATTTTGACTAGAGCTTATAATTTATCTGATAAAGAACATGTTATTCAAGAAATAGAACTTACAAAAAATATTCTATTTTCTAATAATTATAATAAAAACATCATATGTAATGCTTTACATAACACTAATACTAAAAAGAAAAAAGAATAGAATTGACAATTCCTCTTTTAAGGGAGTAATTTTACCTCATATTAAAGGGGTTAGTGATAAAATCAGTAGAAAACTATCTTGTTTTAATATAAAGACTATTTTTCCACTGGCAAAAAAATTGGTGATTTTTTATATAAACCTAAAGACAGAATATTTTTAGAACACCAAGCAGTTTATGAAATTCCATGTTTGCAGTGCTAAAGAAGCTATGTGGGTCAGTCTAATAGATGAATAAATGTCAGAATTAAGAAACACAGAAATGCTTTTAATCAAGAAATTAGCACATCAGTTTTTACTTCCCATTTTTTTAGAAATTGGTCACAAACCTGATTTTGACAATACAAAATTACTTGCTAATTTGGAAAGATATGATTTAAGAACCATGAGAGAGTCAATTGAAATATTAAAGAGACCTACTGGTTTAAATAGGGATGACAAAGCACAACATATTCCAGATGTGTGGAAACCTGTCATTTTATCTAATATTAATTTAAAATTAATAGGTGAAAAAACTGAGGGAAATAAACATTTTGATAAGCCTCTTATTGTGAATGCTGAACTACTACATTTTGAATCTCATTTCTTATCTCACACTGAGTCACGTTATTGTTTGAGATCTAATGATTTTTCTTTCAAAAGTTAACCTTGATAATGAGGGTTGCTAATCTGTCGAAATATCAGATTGTAATGCAAAATAATACATGGTTATTCCCCAAAATATTAATTTATCTACTTCATACAACTGTGAAAACATTATATATATATATATATATATGTTTATATATATATATGATATATATATATATATATATATATATATATGGTTAAGAAATTTAGTACTGCCTTCTGTGGAATACATATATAAATATATTAAACTCCATATTTCAAAATTGTCGGCCTCAAAGTGAATCATATAAGGTAATTTAATATTTAGATATTTAATTCAGTTTAGTGTTTAGCACTAGGATTACTTTCAAATATATACATCTCTTTTTCCATAAAAGGATTTTTTTATATAGTACTCTAACATTATATAGCATGATTATTTTCCTTCAGGAATTTGTAATACTATCAAAAGTAAAAACTAGATATAAATTATTTAATCAAAACTTGAAATGAGTTTTAAATAAGAGAAAATCACAATAATTTAAAGCTTAGTAAAAATTTAACTTATTTCAGTTCAGTTAGAACCTAAAAATAGCAGTTCTTATATAAAAATAAGTAAATATACATAAATACATGGAAAGAAAATTTTTAAAAAAGAACCACAGCATTTTTATAATATTTCTAGAAGCTTGAATTTCTTTAAAAGATCTGCCAGTCTTTCTGGTAAACTTAATTAGAATAAAGCTCAATGAATATAGCCTTTTAATATTAATTAGAATGGATGATGAATTTTTATATTATAATAAAATAAATTTTAGAAAGTAAGCAAATTGCATATAGAAAATTATTTTATTACATACAATTAAACAATTCTAACACATAGAAAAGTATGTTATTACAGATTTTCTAAAAAAAAAAATAGACTTTGCAATAAACACATTTAATGATAATAGATTATTAAAATTGAAATAATCAAAATAACTAAATCCATCTTGATGTATGTGTTGATTTGACTTTTGAATATTTGTTATAAGTGCTTCTGAATGCCTGTCTTTGGCTGGTAATGGTTTAGGACAAACCCTTTAACATATAATGGCAGTAGCAACTCAAACCATAATAATCAATGGATGTCATATGGTTTATGTATTAAAATCCCTATCTATTGCCTATTCATCTAATATCCTCAAACTAGTTTGTAACTTGTGACTTTTGTCAGTGAAGAACCTTGGAGAGCACTGCACTTAGATCTTTGGAACTAATGCAATCCTTCAGTAGCCAGCTTTTATTTTTTTAATTAGCTGTAACCTCAAATTAAAAACACCTTAATGTTGTCAATCCAAGAATAAATGGTGATCATGTGATGTTTAGTCTTTTAATACCAATACTGGCCAACTGAAACTTGAAAGACTGTGGTTATCACAAAACAAAATATACTAATACATATGGATACTGAACTCGATTCAGATCTATATGACTATATACATCAATGACCTCATATTGAAAACATTTGTGTTTTCAGTTTGAGATCATAGCTTTATAGTAAAATAAATAGGTAAAAGGTGGCTGCTGAAGAGTTGCATTTAGATACAAAGATCAAGGCACAGTGTTCTCAAATATGAGGCACCTCACTGATGAAAGCCACAAACTTGAAAGGTGTCTGAGGATATTAAATAAATAAGTATTAAACAGGGATTTTGATGCATAAACCTTCTTTTCTTTATGGATTACTGTGTCTTATACTGTATGGCACTACTGTATGAAGAGAGTTGCTACCATTTTAGCGCCTTGTGTAAGCATAGGAAATGGTGATCATGTGATGTTTTAGTGGTTTAAAATATAGTGACATAGAGAATAGATAGCATACATGTTCTTAGAAGATGGAAATTATAAGATTAAAATCTGTATGATTTACTGAAGTAGTAAAATATTGGGATCTGGAATGTAAGGTCCTTGAATTAACTTTAATGCTGGTACTTCTAGTTTTCAATCTTCTTGTAAACTCTCAAGCAATAAAGTTATTCAAATATTTATTTTATTTATGTAGATAAAGCACTGTATAATATTAGTATTTTGTATTCATAAATGAACAATGGACATTTTTATAACATTTATTATGCATGTATAAAAAAACAAAGTGTATGTATATATGCAAAGGCAATAACTGTACAATATCTGGTAGGCGATTCTCTACATATTTATTTGATTGACATGATAAAAACTTTATTAAAGATTGTTATTTATTGTAAAGACTTAATATCTCCTCTATAACAGTGTCCATCTATTTCAATTTTTTTTTACTTTATTGACTTTGTCTATTTTATTCCAATGCTGCTATCAAATATATGTAAGCACATTACAGCAAGATCCAATATCATTCTGCCAAAAACCATAAGCCAGAAATTAATTTGTGCATAATGTAGTGATCTAGTATCTATTCAAAACTCAGCCTTACAATTTTTAGCATTAAAATAAACAGAGATTTGTTCTTGAAAAGCATTGATATTTTTTTGGCTTACATCTTATGGTTTTAAGTCTTTTCAGTTAATAAAAGACATTGTCATCATAATCTCTTATGTTATTTATTGTATCATTGCATTATTCATGGAATCATATTGTATATTGGTTGAAATACATCTTCATCTTTTAGTCATGCACTGAATAATTCTGATTCCATGTTTTTTTCATTTTTCTTCTGCAAAACGTCTTATTCTTTGTTTTCCTATGTGTCATTTAGAATTATAATAGTCATACTCATTTACAAATAGTTGCTAATGATGATGATTAGAATAATATATGGATATTTAAAGTCAGATCAAAGCTATTGAATTAATTGCAATTGTTACCATTGCCAAAACTGATTGTAATCATTAGCTGAAAAGTCACATGACTAACTTAGTATATGTTTTTCTGGAATATTTTAAAATGGATAATAAACAAATAATAGATATTTTAATATATAAAACTACTGTTTCTTAAATAATTAATGAGTTGGTTAGAAATTAATAAGAAATAATGTTCTTATTTAGTTTAGTTTACCTGGAATAACTCTTTTTTTTTTATTATACATAAAATAATGAAATAATTGAATTTTGCAGAATTTTTGCAAAAATTTACAAATGAAAACAATTAAAGGAATCTTAGAAAAGTAAACAAATATGAGTACAACATAAACAAAAATAATTAACTACTCTAAATATATATATATATATATATATAACATTTTATTTTACCACATAGATATCTTAATCACATGAATAAATGAATAAAGAATGTAGATGACCTACAATATGTATTTTCTGCTGAGACAATACACTTCAGTTAGTAAAGATCATTACTTTCCACATATCTTATATTCTTACTCATTTATTTATCAATCTCAAATTATTGCAGTTATTTTAAAGATGGAAAACTTCTGCATTATCGTACTCAATCATTAGTCATGTGATTAAAACATATGTATTGAAATGGAACACTGTAATACATTTCAGACATATATCTTTAAATTCAACGTTTTAACGGTTAATCTCTTGACTGTATACTGCAATGTTGTTAAATATATTGAAATCCAGATTTATTCAAACAAGAAACACGAAATTTAAAATAGAAATAATATTAAATTGCTGATAAACAAACATGTTTAATTTATGTACACAAAGCAAGACTAAAACAATAGTCATTTTAAAATTTTCAATCTTTCAAACATGTTTATATAAAAAAATAGATTTAGTACATATTGCTAGCTAAAAATTCAAATGCAAATTGTCAAATCACAAAGGTAGCATGGCTGAAAAAACAATGTTTGGGAAAGGGATGTTTGACCTTTTATATTTGAAGTTTCAGCTAGTAATATGCACTGGGTATATTTCTTCTATACTTATGGTAAGAGACTGCAAAGTTTAGAATAACTAATGTATTAGTCTTTAGATGTGTAATTTGAACATGTCTGTTTACAAGAAATTTAGAATCATTGTTAATTTAAATTTCATGTCATTTCTTTGAAAAAGTCTGTATATCAATATACTTAACATTAAAGCATACTGTCAAAAGATTACCAGTTGACCAAGCTGTTTGAAATTAAGATTATTTTTATTCAAAAACTAGTGTTTCTTAAAAGCCATAATATTCGAGAGGAGGGGATGATTTAATATTTTAGGTTAGAATTTTCATCTAGCTGTATGCACTGGGTCTATTTCATGTAAATATGCACACTAAAAATGCTGATTCCATAGCATTTAGTTCAAGTAGTAACAGATAAAATTGGTAATATTCTGAAGAAAAATAATATCCACACAATTTATACTACATTAAAAAAAATTAATGAAGTATTTCCTCACCTTAAATAGAAAATTCCTTTGGAGTGTCATGGTGTATATGAAAGTCCATGTGGAGTGTGTTTATATTTATACATTGCACAGATCAATCATAGAATGAACATAAGGAAAGAAGAACACATTTTGGAAATTAAAGAAAAATCTAAACTAACCATGACAACAGTTTTAATAAAATTCATATTCAGGCAAAAATTGATTAATATGACCAGAGATTGCTAAGAGAAGCTACAGAAAATTTTTAAAAGGCCTAAGAATATAAATGAAATGTGTGAATTAAAGAAAATTAACAATATTTGGAAAAAGCTATTGGAGGATAAAATATTTTTTAAAACATCTCAACCAATAGAATTTGAGAATAAAGAGAAAATAACAAAAGAAAAAAAAATTATTTTAAATCTCAGAACCCACATTGTTATGATTTGAGAAAAAAGCTCAGAGAAAAGTACTTGTTATTTTATTGAAACATCAGATATTTACCTATTATATTTTTACTACACAAAAGCTCCCAGAAATAATACTATGAATTCATCATTTATCTGTGAGAATATTAGAATTAATATATATAGATATATAATACATTTTATTTAGAACTTATATAAATTTATTATGATTTAAACAAAAAATAATCAATAAAAAACAAAATATCATATAATTTTGGATAAACATATATATGTATATTTACTAATAATACACAAATATTTAAAAAAAATTATGATATAAATCAAATAATTAATAAAAAATATTATACTGCAGATGGATATATATTTAGAAGAGATGATAATAGATGGGTAATTAAAACATTCAACTGAATCCCAAAAGGTTGTAAAAGACCTATAAGTATGAGAATTTTTTGGAGGCAGGTGAATAAATTAATGAAATTTATTGGCATAATTTAGAAAATAAGGATGATGCATAAGAGAAACTGTATTAACATTGGAAAAACTTTCACCTTGAATAGACTGATAATGTGTGAAAGTGATAATAATAAGTTATCAGTGCTAATATTTATATCTATCAAAAATTATATTAAATTTTTAAAAAAATACAGAGAAAAATTCAAATGAATATTAACTTGATAACTTTTGCATTTGTTAGAAAACATGGCTTGTTTATTTTCAAAAATTGTAGTAGTTCTTCTGTTTGCTTACCTTAAGTAATAATAGTGCAGGGTTTTTTTTTTTTATAAAAAAGCAGTTACTTGCTGGACTGTTTCAGTTGATCTTTTAATTTAAAAAAAAATTGAGATCAATATTTTATGGGAAGTTAGCTTATATCTAAAGCATTATCTATTATTTATGATGGAAAAATGACCCGGAAGTCATTTACTCCCTGCCCATCTAGTTTTCATTAAATGATTTTAAAATAAAAGAAATATGTTTTTTTTTCTAGTTTGTAAAATGTTTTTGATTATTTTTACACAGTAATTGTTTGATCAGTATTTAAAACAAAAAGCAATACACGTGCAATTTTTCAATTTATTCATTTTTATTTTTAGAAGAGTTAGTCAATTTGCTCGTAATATTAAAAAAATAATCCAACAGTGTCTATTACATCATTATCTGTCAGAATTGACATGATGTTAATTTTTTTTCAAATATTTTAATTATTATAAAGCAAATATCAGATTTTAAAGCAGAATTTGATAAATTTATTATAAGTCTACCTTAATTGGATCATTAAAAAACTTAAAAATAATTTGTTCATTTTCTGAAAGAGTGATTACACTAACATAGTTGATTACATTTATGGTCTTTTTTAAATATTTAACAAAGTCAAATTTGATTTTTTAGAATATTACTTGTTTATAAAATTAAATTTAAATTAAATCCAGTCCAATTTATTGAGCTTTAGTATAAAATAAATATTTTTATACAGAAGATTGAGCATTTTTTAAATCTCATTAGGTGGAACAAAACAAATTGTCAGAATTTGTAAGAATAAATGTTAAAATTAATGTTACTAATATTTACTGAGGCTATAACCTTGATAATATGCGTGTAAAAATGCGATAGTAGGGACCTCTACAGGTGTTTTAACCACAAGCTTACACTATGGAAGAAAAGAAGGGAACCCTTCTTGACTTCAACCTACTTTCTATTTAAATAGGTGAAGCTGAAGTGGTTAGATCTGCGAGCGTGAAGCTATTTGATAGTTCACTGATTAAGTCCACATTTCTTATTACACATTAATACTCATGAAATCTTTCGATTTACGAGTCAATAAAAAGATTTTATAGTTAGAAATCTATTAAAGTAATTTAAAGTTGTAATTATAAATTTATTAAATGCACATTGATTACATAAGTAATATTTACTGAGGCTATAACCTCGATAATATGCGAAAATGAATGTAAATCTTTAGATTTAGTTTATTATTGTATTTATTAAAAAAAACATTTTCTTCCCATGTTTGTATTATATAAGTCTTCCAAATGAAAATAAATGAACAAAAAATAATAAAAACATTTTTTGAATTTAATAATAAGTGTTATTAACAAAAAAAGATTATTAATTGGAAAGGGTTTTAATGCAATATTAAGTAGCATATATATAAAATACATTGAAATAAACATTAGTAATAAAAATACACTATTATAATATAAAGAACTATTTACTGATTTTTAATAGAAATCAAAATTAGACAAATTATTTCATTGAAGACATTAATAAAATAAATAAGAATATAAAGTTTACAATGGATAAAGGATATAAAAAACGAATTTACTTACAAATTTTAATTAATAAAAAGTAATATGGTGAAAGTTATGTAGAAAAAAACAATAACATTGCAAATGGTATTTAATCATAAAGTTTTAAATAATAGTGTATATACTAGAGTACATATAGCTAAACATTATTATTCTAATAATGAAAAATTTGAGAAAATTTTGAAATATTTGTTTTTTATGGAAAGAAGTGTAAAAATAATAAATAATAAAATATAGAATAATACAAAAAAAATTAGTATCAAAAATAAATTAATAAATATTTAGGAGTAAAAATAACAACAATAAATAATATGAAATATAAATAAATTTATAAACAAATTAAATATAAGCCTAGATTATTGTGCTGCAACGTGTAAGGATTAAGGCAAAACTGAAATAATGCTATCTTTTTTTTGTTTGTTTTTCTCATTAAAATTAGTGTATATTAAATGAATATCTGTAATGTTACTTACTTTAAATAGGAACTAATACTTTGCAATTGTTGACCGAACATAGCAATTGTATTGTAATTAAAAAATTGAAAACCGATATTTTTTTTTACTTCCTTTTTTTTTACTTATATTTTTTATAACAATGGCACTTATGTCAGTTAATGTGAGACAGCTGACAACATCTTTAATGAAGAGTGTTAGTCAAACCTAAACTACAGAAATATTCATTAGTAGATAATCTCTAGTCTAATAAATGACTAATAAAAATTATTAATGTACTTCCATTAAGTGGTTTGTGTCAAAGTTGTGAGGACAGTAAGTTTGAGACTTATCAATTAAACTGTAGTAGTTTCCTATTTATATATATTTAACAATGATAAAGATATGTATAAGACAATGTGATTCGGGTCAACTGATGAGTACTGGTTCAGCACAAAATGTGCATCTCAGAAATCATGCATCTTTTCTATATGTCTTTGGTCATATGTTTATGATATGGCATCCCTCTACAAGATATTAAAAGAGAATAGAAATCAGTCCCTATCTTGCATAACAGTTGTATAATGAAAATTACACCACAGAAATATTATTCATTAAATGAATAATTTTTATTTCTAAGATCAATAAAAATTGTTAATAAGCTGATAAGACATCTTTCTGTCTGAAAGTAGGTCAGATGTTTCAACAATAAAATATTAACAAACTAAATACATCAAATGATCCTTGCGAATATTAATTTGTGATTCGTTTGTTGTCTTGGTCTTATTCATTTAATCTTCTCTGCTTACACCATTGGAATTACATGATCTTATATGAACATATGGAAAATGCAACATAAGTAGGTAAGTACTACTTGATTTACAAGCTTCAAACTCTATGCACTCATAACTTTGACGATTATTCACTTTAGACAAATTTATTAATGATTATTAATAAATATTTATTAGGTTAGAGATTATCATATTATTTCTATGTCCACGTATAAACATTAACCTCAATTAAATATAAAGTTTATTATATTTGGGTTTTTTTTCTTCTTAAATTGAATATAAACACAATTTCATCTTCTTATCTAGTATATATAGTAAACACAATTTCATCTTTTTTTGAAAAGGAATAAATGCATTAGTATATGTTTGGCATATTTTATAAATTTCATTTGTAATATTATATATATATAGCTTTCATTTGTTTATCTATTTTAGTTACTGTTTTTTTTATAATGAAATTCGTGCAAAGAATAATTATTTTATTTATTCTCATAATCCAACAATCAGTATTGATTTTAAGTTATACTTATAAAAAAACTCCCATTAAAATTAGTTAGTGATTTATCAGACATTCGTTTTAATTTGATAAACGAAGAGATTCAGTCATATGATTATGACAGTTTTGACTGAAATGTTTTAAAAGTTGATCCCTTCTATTAAAGCCATGCATGCTAATATTGATAATAAATATAATCAAAATATGACTAGAAACATGACTCTTTATCAGTTGAAACGTGTACGTGAATCTGCTCCAATCAGTCTAATTTGGAAACAGCTCTTCATTTGATCGATTTCTGTCTACACATTGTCATCCCAAAGCTTTTCTTTTGCAATACAATAGCTTCATTCTAGTCCTTCATAAAAATTAATATATATATCTAATTCGACATTTTGCTTTAAAACTCTGACAAAAAAAAAAAGAATTTATGAGAAACTTTTGAGTCTTACCTTATGTGTGCGTTTATAAGTATGTAAATTCAGACTCTAATTAAAATGGTGGTTAAACTTAAAAATACTTAATTACTAAATGGTAGATATCTACATTGTTTTCTATTTACAGTATACAATAATGCAAAAGAATGCATGTGTTTGGTACATCTCTCCTCACCCTTGAGTGGCAATACGTATAGAGAGTTTACCTGTTTTAATAACATTATTAACGGTCTAATATACATATATAAGCACTATTTAAGAATGTGTATCTGTATTAAATTTTAATCAATATAAGTTATGCAAAATTTTAAATTATATGATTGATTTAAATAATAGTGTTTTTATTGTAAACAGCATCCCGGCCAAATGTCAAGCTGCTATATATCATATTAGAAGCCAATTATATGAGATTATACAAAGTTAGATTTTCAGTCATTAAAAGTTAAAAAAAATGAATTAAATCTTGATAAGTGTGTTATGTTATGGTTTATGATGATAAAGTTATAAAAGGATAAAAGTATAAGTCAAATGACAGACCAGCAGAGATGTGCACTTACTTTCCATAATTCTGATATCCTCTGCTTAGAGTATCTTACAGATCACTCAGATAGTATTGTTTTTGTAAGCCTTTGGTTAACCATACATAATATGTGAGTTAGACCAATGTAAATAATCATAATCACTGCATTATTCCTTTCCATTTTGTGTCATTTGATAGTTAAAAATTTTGAAATCAAGTAACTTCTAGATCAGTGGTCTTCAACCATCCATCCGCGGACTGACACTGGGCTGCAGAAGTTTGCTGACAGTCCATGCTAGACTGGCAATAAAGTTTGTAATAACAAAATAATAAGATTTTAAACTTTTAATTAATATAAACAGTTTTTATTTATTTTTTCATCGCATTTTTACCGGATTAAAAAAAAAGAAACAGAACAAAAACAAAATCTAATCAATCATACATAAATTAATTTGTTTTTCTATTTATCATGGATGTTTATGGGTGGGGGGGGGAGGAGGTAGAAAAAAGTTTTTTATTATACAAACTCCGGTTATCTTTTGATAGCCAATCACAGCCGCTTGTCAGCATTGTTAAAACAATATAATGTAACAAGACTTTTTTTGATCTCTTAAATTTTTTCTACTCTCTCTTTTAATATTTTATTTTTAGTGTATTTTTTTTTTGCTATATGGCGATTTTTTTTTTGGCTTTAACTTTTATTTTTGAAATCAATTTTTATTACCTTTTTTTAAAAATAAAAACCAAAAAATAAGTTCTGTCTCTTTTACAAAGTATTTCTCAATACACCCCCACTACCCAAAAATAAAGTAAAATCAAAACTTTTCACTTTTTCAAGTTTCAGTTTTGTTTTGTTTTTGTTTAAAAATACGGCATGTTTTTTTTTTTTGGCTTTATTTGTATACTGCTAAAATACTAAAACTTTCATTTTTAAAACCAATTTCTGTTACCTTTTTTTAAAAATAAAAACAAACAAAAAATAACTTTGGTCTCTATCTTTTATCTCAGTGATGAGAAAGTATTTCTCAACCCACCCACCCCCCAAAAAATTAAAATAAGATCAAAACTTTTGTCTTTTATAACATTCAAGTGAATAACATTTTGTTCTTGCATGTTTTAACAATGAAATAATAAATGTAAATTGCAAGCCCATTAATTAGAATGATTGTTATTGTACTGTTTTCTGTAGCAGTATGACTGTGCAACTCGAGAAAGAGTGTTCAGCATGTGAGGGTAAGCAACATCATTACGATACACAATAACTAGTAAGCTGTTTTGGTCAGTTATAACAATTATGCTTATCTAAGGCTAAGCAGATTACATCTTTAAGAAAATTTATCTGTAAACTGCTGCTGGCCTGTAAAATCTTATCCTGATTTTTGCCAGTCTGCAGGTATGAAAAGGTTGAAGACCACTGTTCTAGATTACTTAAGTTTCTACTAAACTAGAATAATTTTTTTATTGAAAATTAGGAATTTCACAATGCAGATAACAAAGGCCAGAAACCATTTTGGAGTTAGGTTTTTAATGCACTGTTATCAGATACTTACTGATTATTCAAAGTTACTTTAGATGATATTACAGTAGAAGGATTGCTCATATTTATATTATACAGTGTAATTGAAAATCTCAGAGATATTTATATTAGTGCACATATTCCTTGCCAGAAACAAAGTACTTTAGCTATAGAAAAATTGGAATTACTAAAATAAATAGTTACTGAGTGATGTCAGATCTATATAAGTGTATAAGCAGATTAGCATGGATTCAAAATTTTAGACATTTTTAAATTTCAGGCTTGAATCTTAATAATAAACAAGATTTTAAAGATGATTTCCACATGAAAGTTCTTATAGATAAAGAGAAAAGTTAAAAACTGTTTTGGGGATAGGACTTTAAATGCAGTATTCAAGCTTACTATAGATGATAGTAAAAAGAAAACTTTTATTTTTTATATGTAACAATGATGTAATAATAATCATAGTAGTAAAAATAGCAAGTTGTAAATAAGTATAGCCATTTCAGTTCCAAAGAAAGAAAGAAATAATTACTCTAGATAAGAGTTTTGTTATAGCTGCATAAGCCAATCTGTAAACCGCAAATGAGTCCACATATCATGCGAGTCCACTTTTGTGTTTATGTGATAATATACAATGTTGACTTATTTCAACATTATGTTTAATTATAGCTTTCCAATCAATTCTATTCTCTGCTATAGTTCTAAGTGGAATATTGTAGATGGAGTTTTTTTTCCATAAAAACCATATGCAAGTTCACTGTAAAACTCCCATTTATGATGTCTTATATTATTCATTTGTCTATGTCTAATTCAAAAAAGATCTGATTTTACAAGAATGAATTCTATAGTAATATATTCAGCAAGATGAAAAACAGTTTGATTTTCCATCTGTTTGGCTGATAATGAATATTGAGGTTTTTTTTTGTAAATTAATTACATTAAATACATTTTAAAGATCACCTTTTAAACTTGCAAAAATAACATGATCACCAGCATACTGTATATCAAGGATGTGACTAGATGAAGTTCTTGCTTTGCTTTAATCCATTCAAATTAAAAATTCCATTATCATATCTCCTATATCTTGATCTTTATATGATTAAACCACCTGTAAACAATTTCAATGACCATTGTCATAAAAAATTGAACACTATACATGTGAGATGGATGGATGAAATAAGAAAGTGTGCAGAAGTGATGTGGAGAAGAGAAGCTAAAGATGGATTGAACTTGGAGAGACCTTCATCCTGCAGTGGATTGATAATGATTGATGATGATGATGATGTTAGAGGATGCACATATCCTAGTTTAATATCAGTTTTCATTTTAAATGACTCAAATTTTTCACCTGTAGTAATAACACTTTTTCTCGTTTTATTACATAGTAGCTGTAGAATATGAATAAATTTTGGTGAACAATCAACTAATTTCAAACAATGCCCTAGAGCTGTCTTAATAACTGAATCAAATGCCTTAATGAAATGAGTAATAGTATAAATCTCTCCTTTATTTCTGACAACTCTCTTGCATTTTTCTGACAACAAAAACTTTGTCTATATTACTTCTTGATTTCTAAAACCATATTGAGTCTCTGGTAACCATTTATCTATAACTAGAAGCAATCTCTATAACAAAATTTTTGAAAGCATAATTGCTGTAATACATAATAATCATATTCTATGATGATTATTGCAATCTTGTCTATTCTTTTTGTTTTTAAAAATTATAACAATAAAAATGTCCATAAGATTTGATGGTACAACCTCATGTGTCCATATATTCTTATGCAAATGCCAATACTTTTGACTCTAACAATTCACCACCTTATTTTGAATCCTCCAGATATTTTATCAAGACCGTCATTGTTTTTCTTTTTAATATTTTTGTCCTCAGTAAATTGAATATCTTTGCCCAAATTTAAATAGTAAATAAAAATGGATATATCATCATGAGCCATTTCAATTCTTGCATCATTATTCATATGATGAATAAAATACTCTTTATATTCATTCAAAATACCATTATCATCATACAAGAGAGTTTCATCATTGCACCTAATAGGACTGTGAAACTATTTCTAAAGTCCATACATTGCCTTTACTGCATCAAAGCAGATCTAAAATGATGGAAATCAATGAATCTTTACAACTTCTTTTCTGATTTGATCCATCCATCATTTTTGAACCTTTTTGTACATTTCTGAACTTCTGTCTTGTAATTTTTATTTTGTTATAACTTTCCACATTTAATTTATTATTCTTCCAAACAAAAATTATCCAAATTTCATCTTTAATTATGTCACTAATAATAAATTCATTGTCAGAAATCCACTCATAATTTTTATTTTTACTGAACCCAAGAATAGATTTGTTTGTATCTCATGGCAAATTTATCAAGATAAATCGATGCTTTAGGATTATGATAATACTAGCAATTTTAACATTTTATATCTATTGAAATTTAGTATAATTATAATTTTTGTTGTGAAAATAATCAGAATAACATTCCTTTTTGTTAATGCAATTGCCATTTTAATTTTAGAAACTAATTTATAATCTAACCAATAATCTACACTTGAAAGTACTCATACAAACTTCTATTCTGGCTTTTAGCTCTAATGTAATCTATTAAATACCATTGACTTGAGCATGGATGCATTCAAATTTGTGCAGTGGTTTTTCTCTATAAACAAAATTCTTTGTCATAGTCAATCTATGTGTTATGCATAAAATCAATAATAACATACCATTTGAATTTGTAATGCGGCTACTATTGTTTCCAATAATTTTTGACTCAAGTCCATTATCTGTACCAGCACATGCAATGAAGTCTCCAAGAATTTTTTTCAAACAGCATTATTTGAATAATTCTATCTGATATGAAATATAAGCTCTCTTCTCTGAATTCTCTCAATTTGACTTTGCAGTATAGGCACAAATGAAATGACCACTAGCATCATTGATCAATAACACTATTCAACTGTCTTTGCTAAGACAAGAAATTCCTACAATAGAAGATACTCAAGTTGCCTTTACAACAAATCTAATATCTTTTACTGTCTGACCCATTTTTCCAACAGTATCTTATATCCATTCATCTCTTTCAATAATTTCACTAAGAACAGTTGTATTATTCTGGAATATTAACATCTTTTTAGCTATTAGGGTGATTCTACATTCTGGTTTGAAGAGTTTATATCAAGCAAAGTTAACACATTTCATGTACCTATATTTAGAAAGTAATTCATTTATAATATTTACCTTTAATACTATTGTAAATGCTATCTCTTTTACTATTACTACTGATATTTTAATACTAATGTTATTTCTGCTGTGGCAATGAATAATATGTTAGGTATGAAAATGTAGAAGGACTCTGAGACAGACCATTTTTTGATTACAGATTTTTAGTTCTTACACTTCTGTGATTGACATGGGCATACTAAATAGAAGTGCCTAAACATAAAATCTTTGCCAGCCAAAATTTTTATCTCATGAAAATCCAAACCCAAATTGACTTATTCATAATTATATTACCTTATACAAACACCATAACTAAGGACTGCCAATCTATAGATAATTGATTTTTTAATTGTTAAAGCTTGGGCTAAAAAGAAAAAGGAAAAGGAAACTGGAGTCACAAATGCTGATCATGTAATAAAAAAATAACAATGTTGTTGCAGAAACAGACAATATCACTGTCACAGTTAATATAGGGAGATATCTGATGGCATGACAAAGTTATAATGACTGTATTCTATAATAATTTGTAATTAAAAAGGAAAGAGGAAGATAGAAAAAGACGTTATTGTTTGAGATCTAATGATTTTTCTTTCAAAAGTTAACCTTGATAATGGCATATGCTAGTCCATCGAAATATCAGTGTTTAATGAAAAATAATACTCGGTACAGTTCAAAAAGTTATAGTTTATATATATATGAAATATATAGGGTATATGAGCACAGACTTTCACACAACCCCCCACTCTCCACTCTATCTTATAACACTGATACACCCGAATACATATATGTGCTCATATACCCTATATATTACATATATTGATACAGGTACATAATAAGTCTGTATTTCAGTTATTATATATATATATATGAAGTGAATTATATTAATCACAACAAGCATAATTGTACAAATATATAAAAAACCTTAATTAATTTAATTAATAATTGGCTAATGAAAAATGAATAAAATATTATATAGTAGACAGTTTTACAAGGATTTTTTTCTTTATACTTATTGCATTCTTATCATAATTGATTCTAGTTAAATTTATATATAAAAAAAGATAGTTGTCACTATATAAATTGAAGTTTTCAAATAGTTCTATTAAATTAAAAAGTGAAAAAAAAAATTATTGAAACTTTTCTGTATTATTTATATATATATATACTTATGTTGTTATATATTTTTAATGAATGTTTTAGGCTAAAACATTTAATGTGTGGAGGTATCCAGTTATAATTACTTAATTAGAAAGCACTTTACCTAGAACAATACTTAATGAAAGCCAAATGCCCCAGTAAGGTAAAACTATCAGGCTGATTACATTATATAAAGATATTTTATATTGTGTGATTATTTAAATATATGAAAAACAGTATAATGGATTAAATTTCTTTCCAACTTTGATAATAGTTTATTATTAATATATATTACAAATTTTATGACATAAAATAATAAATTACAATTATAAAAACCATAGTGTTTGTCAAGCTTGATGTTTTTCATTAACCTAATATTCACTGTACATATATAGCATATCATTTTAAAGACAATAATCTTATCCATGAAAATTTTTATTACTTCAATATACAAAAGTTTTATACTCTTTTTACATATATACTTATGTTTATTATGTAAATTTATATTCCACATTTAGTGCATGAGCACATAACAATTAATATGGTGTTATATTTAAACAAAGCATTTTTTTCAAAGCTAGACAATTGATCAAAATCATTCCTAAAAATAGGTGTGTGTTCAATGGAGTGATATTGGCTCTTTTATTAATGACATGTTTTGTATTGATTTTTTTTCATAAAATAATTTTAGTATTATCAGGTTTAAATAAATGACTTATCAATTTGTTGAAGAATATATATGTGTCATCATTATCGTCATCAACCATTATCAATCCACTTCAGGATGAAGGTCTTTCCCATGTTCAATCCATCTCTGATCTTTATCTTCTCTTTTCCACATCACCCCTGCACACTTTCTTATTTCATCCATCCATCTCATGTGGTCTCTTTCTGGGTCTTTTAAAATCTCTTGGAATCCATCTTAAGATTTCAATTGTCTATTTATTATCATCTCTTCTAGCAATATGTCCAGCCCAATTCCATTTCATTCTTTGAAGTTTTTTAATGAGATCAGTAATACCTGTTTGTTCTTTTACCCATATATTGTGCTTTCAATCTCTTCTTGTTACTCCCAACATACATTTCTCCATACTTCTTTGAGTGGTCTGAAGTCTCTGTATTGCTTTTTTATTAAGTGTCCAATTCTCAGTTTTATAAGTAAGAACTGATAAAACACATTTATTAAACACCTTCCTTTTCAAGCACATAGACATATTTTCTTTTAGTATCAAGTTATTTCTACCCAAATCTCTTGTTTTTAGCTATATTATACAAGTATGACCTAACAAAAAGTAAATGGTTCTCATTACAACACACCTGCAATACAATTCCTAAATCAATGCATGTGTTATATAATGGTACAGTTGAATAATTTCCATTTTTTTCTGGATTGCACATTTTGACATGAATTGTGATAGTATGGTTTATACCTATCGGATCATTTTCAATACTTTCTCTGTGATTACAAACTTTTTAACATCATGAAAATGTTTTTTTTGATTCATGACCTCATTCCCATATGCAGTTTGAATCCTGTCAAAAGTTTCTGTGGCAATTTTGCGCAATTTAAAAGAAAATTTAATGATGGCATGTTGTTTTATTGTAAATTAATGGACAAAAAACACACCACTCATAATCCATTCATTTAGGTACCTTTATATATATATATATATATATATTGAACCAGGTTCACTCCACAGAATTTTAGTATACTTACACGTATGTATGTTTAGGCTGGTTTCAAACTCCTTCATATAACACATTTATAATCTTATAAATATTACATGAATGAACTGGCACGTTCAAGCAAAATGGGAGATATTATTGATAGCTTTAACTATCAACAATGGCCCACCTCGGCTGCTAGATTCAAACCCCTACTATCCAAATACTTTATTTGTTTTGGGGTAAACCCTGGGGTGCCAGCTAGTATGATGACTAACGTATTTGGGCAGTAGGCTCATAATCCAGCGCTTGAAACATTCCCTAAAACTAGCTCAGTCTAATTTTAATCAATAATAAAATATTGAAAAAGAATTGATAAAAAGAACTGACTGACAAATAAAGTTTAATTTTAAAAACAATTTATTAACTAACATTTACTAATTTTAAACATTTCATAAATCTAAATTAACACACACATTTTAAGTGAACATATTATGATATATTTTATGAGAAGGCATAAATAATCTTTGACATTTGAATTATCTAACATTCACAAACACACACATCAATAGTTCATTTTATGCATGCTTATAAAGTTCATATAATTTGAATCTTGAATTTTTACAAATTACAGTGGTGGCTACTACATATAAATGAGAATAATAAAATGTTTTACCTAGGATTTTTGGAACATGGACATAGAACTTCATTTTCTTTAATTATTGCTTTAGGTGAGAATATTTCCAGCTGGCTGGGATGTTTTCTTGAGGAGTTTGATTATTCTTCATGATTATTATTTCTGGAGACAGTTGAATATTGACGGAGGATTTCTGAGCTGTTAAGTAGACATTATTTCACAGGCAGGTCTTGCTGATCTTGTTGAACTAAAGGCTGAAAGAAGAGCATATATTTCCATAAGATGCTCAACACTGCATTTAAGTTTCTGGATACATAATTTAAACAAGACTGACACTGAAAAGTAGGCTGAAAACTGCAAACTCAAACTCTTTTACGAAAGATTTTAATAATATTTTTTTAGACAAAATTATTTTATATACATTTGCAATTTGGCTTTGGCACAAAATATATATATATTGTGCCCTTTTCTATAGGTCAGAATTAGTTCATCATAGCAATTTATAAAAAAAAATTAAATTTAGGATATGTTCTCATTGTGTAATAATTATATTGTATTGATAATATTTTAAAAGTACAATTTAAAGCTAAATAAAAATATGTAATGCCTAAAAATATGATATATAACCTTAAAACAGTTAAATAAAGCTAAAAATATTGATTGCATATGGTTGGAAAAGCTGGTCATAATAAATAATGCAGCAATAAATGTTTAAAATATGTTTTAAAAGTTGAATTTTAATAGTTAAAACTTGTAATTAAATAAATGCTATATTTTAAAGTATAAATTATATTTAATAATTATATTTAATATTATATGTTTTAAAAGTAAGCTTTGTGGTAGAAAAAGTTATATTTAATTCTATGTTTTCAAAATTATTATTCCAAATTTTATATTATTGTATTATTTATTTAATATAATATTTGTTGCAATTAACATTTAATATTTTTTTCAGGCAGAATTTTGATACAATCTGTCTCAGTTGTAAGTCACGTGACCTGTATAATACAGTCATGCACACATGCTTGCTAGTATTTGTGTTAACAAAGTTCAAAATATTTTAAAAATTACACTATAGAATTGAATATATTTATTTTCCAATCACAAGAGAAACTATTAAGTTAGCTATCGCTAAATGTTTTAAATAGTTTTATAAAATGAATACAGCTAGTAAAAAATTAAATATTTTGTTTTAAAATAAAATAGATAAATTAAATATAAAGGGTGGAATAAATTGATAAATATTGTTTTTAAAAGTTATTTTAAAATGTTTAGTTATTTTTTAATAAAGTACAGAAATTGATTTAAGATTAATATTTTAAGTAATATTTTTAAATAAGGGTGATTCATATTTTATTTTTAAATTTAATTGTGTGATACTGAAATAATATGCAAATTAAGTATCAGATGAAAAGCAAAAATCCACCAATTAGATGATGTATTTTGTAGGGTATAAATACTGGCACATGATTAATTCTAGGTCGGTGCTAATAATTTCTAAATTTATACTTCTTTAAAATTTTTATTTTAGTCAATTTTAGAGCTCTCATATAATTTATTTGCAAACAGATAGGATATTAATTTTTAAGTATTTGCAAAGAGAGTGTACTGTAAATAAATTATAATAACTTTTTATTAAAAGGATGCAGTGCTAAATTTAACATTCCCTTTACCAGGATTTTCGTCAAAACTTAATATGACTTCACAATAAAAATATGGAAATGCCAAACAGTAGTACATGCTTATTGAGAAATATTTTAAAAGTAAGAATGATAATTATTAATGTAATATTAGTGATTTTAACGAAGAGAACTATCTTATTAAACAATGATTTATTTGGACATTATGCAGATAGCTTAACGGGAAAGCTACATGTAAATTAAAAGTAACAATGCATTATTTTTTTAGTAGCAAGATAGTCATATTCAAAACATAAATAATACAACAAACTTATAATAAATTTTATGGAAAATAATGCTATGGAGATAAATGTTTTATTTTTTGAAGGAAAATGTTGTGAATAATTAAAGCAAAACTGTCATAAATGACATCTAAATGAATATTTAAAAGGATATGTAATAAAATCTGAATTATATAAGGTTATATGCATTTTCCAAGAATTTATTAAGAAAAACTGATAATTTGAATAATAATGGAAATATCTATAATTGGATAATAAATAATAAATTATCCTGACAAATAAGCCTGAAATATGATGAATTTATGAGTAACCAGAAATTACTGAATCCATGGAAATATTTTAAAAATTGCACAAAAGTCATATCTGGATTCTCCGTAGTCAAGTTGCTGGGATAAGATGCATCACCAAGCTGATAAAGGATCCTAAGGAGAAGAAACTTCAAAATATTATTTTTCAATATTATAGTTTTATTATTAGTTTAATAATCATTGTTCTGGAGAATAGAAACTATAAACTATTATTCTATAAACTTTTCCAGAACAGATCAATGATTATTTTTATTAATTTTCATAGATTTTTAAACATCGCTTTATAATTTTTTATCATTCATTTTTAAACTTCGTTCATAGTGCAGGAAGGAGTTTACAGTGCATGTGTCAAGTTTGGGAAAGTTTTGTCATCAAGCACTAGAACAAGAGAACTTACTTAGCAATGGTCGGTGGTTTTAATTGCTCTTTAAGAGAAAATTTTAAAAAATGGAAAACTCTCCAGAAAAATAAAAAACAGTTTATTTTGTAAAGAACATTCACCAATATAAAAGATATACATAATTATGTCTCAATTTATTTTATTAACTTTAGTTTTTAAGTGTAATATTATTTAATTAGTAGAATAGGTACATGAATATTAATTTAGTACTAATGCTATTATAATTTTATAGTAAATAGTTTGATAATTTAAATAAGTTAATATTTCTAAGTGTGGAAGTATAGATGTATATTATATTATGCAATGTTTATTTTGATGGATGGACACGAAGACATCATAAGTGATTAACAAGTTGATATCACTTAGGTAATAGTTGTGGATATTGATATTTTATGATGTATTATTTTTTTTCTTTTGCAGATTGTCAATGAATTATATAATATTGAAGTATGAATGTTAGGTTTTATGTGAATGCATTTATACAACACATTTAAATTATAAGATTAGAATTTATTTATTCAAGGAATATGCATACATTAATTTCATATTATTAATAATGCAATATAATGATGAATAATTATATGATTCTTTTACAAAGGACTTTAATATTTTAGGTATTTAAGGTATGGATAAGGATTATTATGTATTTTGTTCAAGAATATTGGATAGGAAAGTAAAGTAAACTTTTCTTGTAGATTAGTGAGATCGTTCTAATTACGATTGAATTTTGTTTATTATTTTGACTCTGTTAGTTAGACTTATTTGTCGGTGTAGATTTGATAAATATATAGGGAAATTCTGATAAGATAGTGACTTGGTAGTAATCTTGAGAACATAAAACCAATGAGATGTTATTAATGTAGGATTTATTATGGGAAGAAGAATAAAATTGTGTAATCTTATTAAGTATACAAGTACAGTTAACAAAGCCCTGTAGCTGGTATATTTTGTTTGTGGGCAGTGTCTATTTTATTTGAATACTGATGTTTCAATAAAGCTGAAGTAATAGCTTTGACATCATTGTTGGTAGTGGAGGTCATTAGACAAATGGGTCATGCCTCTATTTTATAGATACACTGTGCCATGGTGTTTTTATCTAATATGTACTATTGAGTAGGACTCTAATTTTCTTCCCTATGCCTACACATCTATTCGCTATCATGATTTTCCAAAGCAATTACATCGAACAGTATTGTATTTTTGAAAAGAAATAATAAATAATTTAGAATTTAAGAACTGTTATTGAATGAATAAGATAGGTTCATTTACTTATAAGGAGGAATAGAGTTAATGCAAAATGGAATTAAGAATCCAACGGAACTCGATGGTAAAGAATCATAGAATATGTTCTATATTTATTTTGGAAATAAAATAAATTTCATGAATAAAACAAATGAAGCAAAGTTGCTCTGAAATATTAAATAACTTCAAATATTTTATTTTATAAGTATTTCATATTTTTCAAGATATATAATGTAGTAACATAAAACAGTACAAGATAAGCATAGGTACAATTTTGTATTTATTTAAATAATAAAAAATACATCAATAATTGCAACTATTCCGTATTAAAGTATTATTAAGTAGGAGGTATTGGGTATAATAATCATAGTATGGTTAACAACAATGTCCATGTATTGTATTAATAAATCAACATTGGATATTTTGGTGTAATATTAATAACATTGCAAAATGAGAAATTATTTAGTAAAAAGATGCAAATTCGATATTGTTATTTTTTTGTGTTTTATGTTCTATGCTTCAATGTATGTTTGAAGGAAGCATATTGTAATAATATTTAAAGAGATAAAATTGTAGAATAAATATCAAGTGAGTATATTTTATTATAAAATTTGATAGTAAAAAGATATAAAAAAAATTGTATTATATTTTTTTAAAGTCAGAGTGAAGACTTAAATTGATTTCTATTGTATTAGTAGTTACAATCAATAAGAGATGTATAATGGTGCAAATTTATTATACCAAGTGTAAATAGTGTAAATAGATTGTTGTTTATTTTATTTGTTATAATAAAACTCTGTTAAATTTGTTTTTCAAAATTTATGTTCAGATTATTTTCTTTTCTATTAGGAATGCATAATAAACACAGAAGATTTGAATCAAACATAACATTTGCACAGAAATAAATAAAGTATTATTTTTAAGAATTCTAATATTTTCTTGGAATTTATTTATTTAAGAAATTACATTTTACATTATCTTTATGGTCATAAGTTGATTATTATAATAGTACATCGAATTATAAATGCTATCCGTTGCCACACATATATTTTTCAGATTATAAGATGCTACCACATATTTATTACGTTATTATATGAAAGATAAAAGATTATATTGTATTATTTCCTCCTCCTTCTTATTATTATTATTCTTATTATTATTCTTATTATTCTTCTTCTTCTTATTATTATTATTATTATTATTATTATTATTATTATTATTATTATTATTATTATTATTATTATTATTATTATTATTATTATTATTATTATTATTATTATTATTATTATTATTATTATTATTATTATTATTATTATTATTATTATTATTATTATTATTATTATTATTATTATTATTATTATTATTATTATTATTATTATTATTACCTTAGATTTTATTTAGCTAAATTATTGTAAATAAAAGATTAAGATTTAATTATTAGTTTAATCTTAATGATTAGTTATTATTGAAGTCGTAAGAATGCTATAAATTTATTTATTTGAGATAGTAATAGGGGGGATAGTGTTCTTATGCCATTGAGGTAATATCCCACTGGGATATTGGATCAATGTAATCTTTCTTGTCACCTGTATCTCACTTCCAAGTCTCATGATTTAATAAATAGTTATTTATTTGATAAACTGAACCTTATTATTATTTTTATTAATTTGAGCTAATATAATATTTAATGTTAATGCAGAATATTTTATTTATCAATTATTTGCATTTAACTGAATGTAATCGTTAACTGAGCTAGACCCATTTTATTTAATATTATGTTGCCCGGAAGTGAAACTACACATGAGAGGTTAGAATATGTATATAAAAAATATAAACATACACATACATAACACAGACATACAACTACTATTTAGCTCTCATTGGAATTTAAGAGCTTGTTCAATGCAGTAAACTCAGATTTTAGCATTTTGTCTCACACATTGATGTAAAATATATGTTTAAATTATTATTACTGACCAAAAAGTAATAAATTTGACAGATATTTACTACTGAAATAAACTTTAAAAGTTCACATTTCGTTTCTATAAATATTAAAAAAATGAGATCGCAATCCAAACAAAAGATTACAAGTTATCATTTCTAGAAAGATTATTTTCAGTTAACAAAATCATTGTTATTTCTGATTATGTATTTTTTTTAAAATCTAAAAGAATATTTATTTATTTTTGTTATATCTAATAAAACATGTTTTAAAACTTTAAAATTTTTGCTAATTCTATTTTGCCTAACTCTCAAATCTATTCGAAGGATGATTTTTCTAAAGATGAAATCCTGACCGAGCCTTTGAGATTTAATAACCAAAACAGCGCTCAACTCAAAATTCCTCTGGCGGTAGACTCTGACCAATCCCCAGCTTATGACTAAGGTCTCTTGCCAGATAGCTGGAGTTAATGTCAGAGGCATTAATTCACTTACACGAGTACATGCCATAAGACATTGGTTTAATTCGTTTACCCCCCACATTATGTTTATGGGCAAAACCAAATATCACCAAAAGTCCAATAGCCTCATTTTAACTGAGCTTAACAAGCTTGGCTATACATATCTAACAGTAAACCTTACAGCTACTGAAGGTGTAGGTATCTTAATAAATAAAAAACACCCCCCTAACAAGTTTAAGATCACCTACCAAGATAAGAACCTTATCTGTGCCAACCTAACCTATGGCAATAATATAATCAATGCATTTTATGTCTACATCACCAATAGCCATGCAATATTCCTTCGGATCATAAACACTATAAATATGATAACAGCCAACAATAACTCCCCAGCACTTCTCTTTGGGGACTTCAACGTCTCCTATGATCACTTTACAAACAAGTATCTTCACTTGCTCAACAGACATTTTATTAATGGCAGGGGCTTCTTTCCTCATAATGCCTATTCTTACTACACCAAAAAGTATCATACATTAATTGATCTGATGTTTTACACCTCTGAACTCCATCATTGTCTGGAAGCTACTCTTCAACTGGTTCCCTTCTCTGATCATCATGCTATTATCACCACACTGCAACTAACCAACTACTCCTCATCCTTTCTCAACCAGTCAATCAGAATGTTAATTAAAGCTTCCATGATTGAAGCCATTGTATCTGAAGCATACATCCTTTTCCACAAAATCAACATACTAAAAAGGCCCCCAGAAGAGGCATGGTTCGCCTTCATTGGGATAATCCATTCCTTGATTGCTCACTATACTAGAAACAACAAAGGGCCATCTACGCTTATGAATGAGCTTGACCAAATCAATAATAAAATAAAGACATGCTCAACTGAACCAGATCATATCAAACACCTTCTATCACTAAAACATCAGTATAAGGAAAAACAGATGGCTATTGCAGAGTATATTTCTATTAAAAGATCACAAAACTTTCTTACTACCCAACACTGCTGGACTCTGGAATATTTGCGATGGGCATTGGGAGCTAGGAAAAAACTTAACACTCCAACCTCTCTTATTGTCAATGGAAACTATGTCACTGGTCATCACATGATTGAACACATTGGTCTTCACTTCAAAAACCGACTTCAAAATAATATTCCAAAGACTATCAGTGAATGGCTGGATCACCCATCTGCTATAAACCATGGCATGTCAGCAGCTGATCTTAAAAACCGTCTATCAGCACTTTCTGACAGTGTTTATCCCAGGATGCATGCTATACCAAGATTTCTAATTTCCCACCTTGATAACTTTGCTATCCCAATCATGATGAACATGATCAATCATCTATCCACTAAAAGAAGGGAAATAAATAATCTTTACCCGATTGCCTTAGTGCCATTCATCAAGAAGAACAAAGATCCAACCAACATCCATAACATAAGGCCTATCTCCATGACACCAATTTTAATCAAAGTTATCGAAGGTGTAATTAAAGAGAAAATCCAGCAAAAAATTTTAGACAATATTGTTCAGTCACAATATGCAAGAAAAGGATCTTCAGCCCTGACAGCAATGGGTGAAGTCAAGATTCTCCTTGATCATATTAGATCTAATCGCTTATCAAAACCCATTGTAGTCCAGCTAGACATAACAGAGGCTTTTGACTCGATTAATACTCACACACTTCTTACTCTTCTAAAAGACCTCAACATTCCTTCTCATATTATACAGATTCTGGAGAATCTTCTCTACAATAGGCTAATTCACATCTCCTTAGATGGATTCTACACAGATGGGTTCTCCCCTGACCTGTCTATTCCTCAAGGATCTCCATTGAGTGCTATCCTTTTTATATACTATCTCAACCCCCTATTGAGAGATATAGAAATCTCATTCACTGGAGTATTCATTCCTCGCATCAAAAAATCCTTCAAGTTGTTTGCATATATGGATGATGTCCTCGTAATACTACCATCTCAAAAACATCTCCCAACACTCTACAAGATTTTGGATAAATTTGCCCGTGATTCACAACTCAAATTTAACTCCAACAAATCTTCATCTTGGAAAATTCTATCGGGAAAGAAAGTCTCATCTAGATTTCTAGCTGAGCCCCAGGACTTTATTGGCTTCCCTATCTCCATGTCTCAAACAGCCATGTCAAAAAAACTACAGAACTCCTTAATCAATTCCACATCCCAGATTATTCAATCCCTTTCCAGGGTGTATATCTCCATACAGGGAAAAGTAGCACTACTGAACATGAAAGTCATGTCCAAGATTGCATACTACCTCCCCATCATGACAGCAACAAAAGCCTTTACCAAAAAAATCAATAGTCTATGTGCTAAACTCTTTTGGAAAAACAGTACAACATCTATAAGCATGACAAGGATGCAATACCATCGCAAATCTAACAGGATGTCCTTTCACTCCATTCCCTCAATTATCTTTCAAAAATCTCACACATTAATTCATAACCTCTTACAAAAACATGATTCCTTCAATATTTCAGAGGCCGTTCAACCGACGGACAGACCTCCTCCTCAAAAATGCTGGTTAGACCAGGTTCTCCAGCTTCTCAATCAATTTACATCTAATTTACAAAATCCATATAATACAAAAATCACCATCTGGGAAGCCCACCATAAAATCAACCCTGAAATCAACTCAATGTTGCCAATGCTTGGCATCATTAATCATAGAATTACTTCAATATTCAAGTTCTTAGCATTAGAGCCTAAATTTTTAAACTACCTAGTAAAAGTAAATCTGGGAGCCATGCATACCAACTGGTTCCTCCACCACAAGAGATTTCTTAACAACATTGACCCTATCTGCCCAATCTTCAAGAGGCATGATGAGACATTTGACCACATAATTCGCTCATGTACCGGACTTGGTAGTATCAAATTTTTAATTTTCCAAAACAGTAAAACTGATATTTACAGAATCCTCTCGCTAAAAGAATCTCTACAAAGTAAACAATTTCCAATTATAAGAATGTCAGTATTTCTCACCCACTCTATTTGGAATGTGAGATGCAAATTAGTATTCACAAATCCTCCACCAGACCCAAACAGTCTATTCATTTCTCTCTTAAACAAAATCAAAAAATAAAGACATGATCCTTTCCTCCAAATTTTTATTTGAAGAAACCTGGAATCTATTCCAAATTCCAAAGCCCAATACATTTCCAAATAGCTTATGACAACAATCTATAAACCACAGGATTTATTCCATACCCTGGATTAATATTTTCATAAATTATCGACTACCAACCAAGTAGTGACATTATAGACTCTTATTTTGTCAATGTACTATAAAAAATTAATGTATTAAAAAACCAATATTCTCCCTAAATAAAATTCTTTTAAAAC